>SWBG01000023.1:0-328200 GCA_023848605.1 Aureobasidium sp. EXF-10728 | reverse complement strand
GGTCACCCACCGTAGTACTAATCTGCCGTTCAACTGCTTATGTATGGCAGAGCGGACGGGATGCCCAGTTTTCAGCTGACTGTGGCCGTACGTGCTTGAGCTCCAGCCAAAACCATATATATACTTCGCAGCAGATCTCAAGTAAACCAACTAGGTCTCAGTGCTCGTTCCTTGCTTGCAACGATACATGCATGATCTCAATAACAGCCCCAAACTTACCGCTCAAACTCATGATAGTAATGTGTGCTAGTGTTGATGGCGTCTGAGCACCCGACATGTCACCGATCCGAATACGATGTCTGCTTACGCATGTAAAGACTACCACTATCCCAAATATTGCTCGTGATGACCCAAGTACACAGACTTCAAGTCTTGCACTGATCTCGACTGACTCGATATCCTTCCAGCTATCAAGACACAACTCGTGTGACATTGAGCCCGGGTGCACCATTTGCTTGGTTGACCCTGCTCACAAAGCGTGGTTGTAGGCTTAACCCTGTCCTATCATGACCCAATATCCACCATCAAGAAGTCAAATCTTGAGTTCCGATATAATATATCTTCTGATCGGACTGTAGTATGCTGCTGGAGTACTAAGATTGAGCTAGAAACTTGGTCAGACATCGAGTTGATCCATATCGAATTGCTGATCAGTTCGCTGCTCACAGCGGACCAAACATTGGGATAGGAGTGTAGTCATGGGTCCCAATACAGGCCGCTCTTACAGCATTTGTGATCTCTTCCACATACATTACTGCAATCCTGGAACCAGGATGGCCAAGCCAATTGACAATTACATGTCAGGTTGGTAACCAGCAGACATTCAAGACAACTGTTCTGAGGATATGGCAGACAAGAGACCGTGGGAGCGATTGATGCAGGAATCATAACTCGTGTATACAGTATTAACATATGAGCAAAACATTTACATACAACATGTAAATATCCAGGACAGCAGCCGCTTAACTCCAGACTCTGCAACGCGAAGCGATCAGACGATGGCATTGGGGTGTTCAGCACGACGCCGCGCTGTTCCCAGGCCGCTTTCACCAAGCTCCTGGTTCTCTCCCAGCCAAGGCTTCTTAGCCTCGCCTAGCACACCCTCAGTGCCGTAGTAGACAAAGTGACCGAGAATGATGAGAACGAAAGCGATGGGGTAAAGATAGTGGATGTGGTAGCCCAGAACTTGGGTACCGACAACGATTCCCCAAAAGGTACCTGTTAAGAGACCAATGTTGAAGAAAGCGGCGCTGCTCATGCGGAAGACGATTGGTGCCAGAGAGTAGAAGATGAATAGCAACAAAGTGTAGCCGACAATGTACCCAATGATTTGCCCGTCCCAGTGTGCTTCCTGAATAGAATGGCGGTCGAAGATGGCAGCTTGTACGCCGTTGATGAACATTCCCCAGAAAGCGAGTTGGCCAATGACTTCGTACATGGGACGTTTTGAGACCAAGAACTCTTCGAACGTGTTGCTGAAACCATATAGAGTCTGGGCGAGCAGGCAGAAAAGATCTCCCTTGAGAGCGTTGGAAGGGGCGTAGTTGTTGCTCTTGGTAATGTAATCGGACGCTATCAGGAGTGCAAAGCCGCCACAGGCAAGTACGATGCCTCCATACTGCGCGAGGTGATAGCGAACCTTGAGGATGACCAGCGAAATGACGACTACGACGATGACGGTCCAGAAGCTGAAAAGCTGTGCGGACAAAAGGTTCGTGTACTTGTAAGCAAGCACAATGAAGTAATTACCCTCGACGTCCAAGAAGGCCAGAATGAAGAATCTCCAACCATCTTTGACAACCATCTTGGCCCATTTCGAGAGACCGTACTTGTAAATGGTGAAGGAAGTGTACACTATATTGAGCAAGACATAGTTGAAGAAGGTTTGGAAGGCCGGAATACTCGTGCCTCGAGCATTGATCAGAGACGTGAGGGTATTTGTTCCTGTCTGGGCCAAGGCAATGACCTGAGTGAGCAGAAGCACCACCCAGAAGTCTCTTGTCCTCAGGTATGCAAATCTCGTCTTCTTCGCGCTCTCTCTTTCTTCGTAACGGTGTACGGCTCCTTCGTCGTCAAGGATCTCTGGGGCGCCGTGAAGTCTGCCATCGATGCTCGAGCTGGGCGTGGAAGGTTCGGGCGTGGTAGTGGTGCCTTTCGTCTTCACAGTGATACGTTCTACTGGCGCTTCGACCTCGATTGTGTCGTTGGCCTGAACGACTTCGCGTTGCTGTCGCTCATCTTGGTGGCTCATGCTGACAATACTCGGCGCACTCGGCTGACTCGTTCGACGGAGGGCGAAGAATAGATGATACAGACGCCAGCAGGGGGCGCAACAGCTTGGTCACCACCTAAGGTCTAGTCGTGTTCGTCGCGAAAGACTGCTAGCAGTGTTGATGCCCAAGCAGCTCCGATCGACTTTTTTTTCTGTCGAAGCAAGGCAAAGATCCGACCATTTGATGGAAAGGTGTCATGAGCCAATCTGATTGGTTCAACATGATCCTCCTATCGCCAAGCGAGGTCTAGACTCGTGCAAAATTGATCAACAGATTCAACACGCGAAAGACGCGCTGCCATATGTGTGCCGTGTTCTTTGAGCCTCGAAAACATTGGGCGGCTTCCACTCCGGCGCGCTGAACAGCGACTCACCGAGTAGGGCTCGTACTGTAATAGCGTCGAGACCGAATTCACGCCTCGCTTCGACCATGGTCGCTACAATCTCTTTCGCTCAGGGGCGCAGACAACGGCATGTCCGAACCCTAGCACATTCGGCCTTTCTTCTACACGAAAGTGGCCAGTGGTCACCGTTCACGCACTGCCGACAATGATAGCATCGTCCGCCCCTGTTGAGCGGAGCTTCCAGGGATAGCCGTTTGCATAGCTCGGGCTGAGGCACGATTGACGGAAGAGGCTGGAGCTGAGCGTCGCGGACCTGCAGCATAAACCTGTATCACCGAGCCGAGCCTGTGAACCACATCCTTTTGCTTCTTGCTTTATTGACAGGACCTTGGTTCCATGCGCTCAACACGTGTATTTCTGAGATAAGAAAATGTAGGGTGATTCCACCAGCCCTATCGATCATCATTGTCTTTGCTGTCCACCGATAACAAAGGGTTGTGAATCCTCCGCTCGCTTCCTGAAACCTAAAACACGAATACTTCAATAGTGTCCTCTGTACCTGTGGTATAGTGAAAGCCCACATATAAGCACATATGAGTTAGAATGGAGAACAAGACTCTGTATCTGCATGTGAAGATCGACGAACATGCTTTGGCACATGGGGAAAAAATAAAACAATCGAAACAATAGTGAAATCGTAACTGCGTGTATCGTCTTCGCTTCCGCTGGGTGTCTGCAGCACCCCTGCATTCTAAACACATCAAAGCATAGCCCCAGACCCATAAACAACTGTCGCTAAGTGTAGCAATTCCAACTCCCGAGCCAAATCCTATTCGTTCAACAAAAACCCAATGAACATAGAATCGAAGACATAGGAGAATCGTAAAAAGCGTTTCCCTTCGAGGGGAGGTGACATTGCGCTCGTCGTACGTGGGTCTCCATCTACGACTGGCGATTTCGACAACGTGCACATGGCATGGCTGGCGATGGAGAGTTTCTGGAGTACTCTCAGTGAGCAGCAACAGAACTGCTGCCTCGCTTCAGGAATGAGAATCGTTTTTCCTTCTTGACCATGACAGGTGCTGGGACAGAAGCTTCGTTGGTTTCAGACGTGAGTGGCTTGTTGTGTCCAAAGTATTTACGTTGAGGCTGTGGTTGCTCCACGGGCATCTGATTGACTTTGTGACCAGGATGCATGTCGAGAGCGGATGCATAGGCAACCGCCGATGATCTGAGTTCAATTTGACCACCTACAGGACGGTAAGTCTGAGTGGACGGAAATGAAGTTATGATGGCAAAACGTACTGCTTGAGCCCGTGGGAGAACTGTTTTCACTCTCTGCGGGTGATGACTCGGCGGACGATTCTGAAAATGGGTCAGTTGGCGAAAGGTAACGAGCATAAAGGGAAACTCACCAACACTAGACAAAGGACTTTTACCTAGCGAGCTCCGGGTGGAACCACGAGGAGAGCGTGATGTCTTGGTTCTGTTGGCCAATAATGCGGCTGCAAAAACTGGCTCCTGATCACGGTCGTTGGACTCGATGACCTTCTCGAGAGCTTGGTAGCTGGGGTTGCGCGAGATGGCAGCCGATTTCAATGATGAGCCGGTTGATCTCAGAGGCATCGAGAAACCTTGGGATGCCGGTGTAAAGTCCAGGGACGAATCGCTGTTGGCTCTGTTGAATCCTGGTCTGCTAGTGGATCGTGTGGTGGTAGAGTGAGAGGTAGAAGGCCGGGTAGAATAGTCACTGCCGATTCTGCTAAGACGAGCTTTGTTTTGGTATGCGATCTCCTCGGATTTCCAGCCTCCAGGTGAACTGGTCATGGCATCGGTAGCGGCATGAGTAGGAACATGTTTGTAAGGAACCGTAGCGACAGGCTTGGTATCCTGTTCATCTGTCTTTGCCTTGTGGTCGTCCGCGGCCTTTTTGGCACCCTTAAGCTTTGAGATGATGGACATTGTGGTCGAGTATGATGACTGTGAAATGGGTTGAGCTGCTGGTGGTGCTTCGCCGAGAGGATAGAAGGTGTTGTAATGTTCCCACGTCCCTGTATCGAAAGCAGATTGTAAGTGGGATAGGAGGGATAGTTCACTAGGAGGCAACGCTCGAGGAGCAGTGGGACAGCAGCCTTTTGATTACTTCACAGAACGGATCCGCGAAGAGATTCCCGAGCTCAGCCAGGGACCTTGATTGCACACTTCTGAATCTAGCGTGGCGCCAAAAATAAAGTATTCGACGGACAAGGTCAAAACGCACGGAAGGTTGGCGATCCACTGCGTAGGCAACGGCCAAGAATCTGCCTCCAGTAGTGGCTAGCTTTATAGCCAGGGGTGGCAGAGGCCGGAACACCAACATGCTATTGGAAAGACCTCGACTTGGTAATCATCAGGTCTCGTTAAGGTTGGCTCAAGCTCATAAATCCGCTCAATCGGGACAGTATGATTGCATGCACATGGAATGGAGCGCTTGGTTTCCTTGGTATATGCAGGATACCTTGTCCTGCACGATACAGGACTGACACGATACAAGTGCATTGTCATTCTTTACGGTTCCGCGGCGGTTGTCGGTATCGTTTGTGCCACCTGTGCGGTAGATCTAAGAAGATGGACCCATGACGATTCCACAGTTGAATTTGAGTCGCATCCGAGACAAAGAAACTGCTCCGCCTGTAAGCTGTGAAGCACTACTGAAGCAGTAGTCTCGGCATGATGAAGGATGGCTGAAAAACTGTAATTCTTATCGCCAGGTTCGGCTGGAGACGAAAGGCAACCGAGCCTTGTGCTGTCGAACTCCCGGACGTGCCGTTGACTTGTCCGCATCAGGAAGCACGAGAAGAGCGTGCACAGACGATAACGGATTCAGGAACGGCGGACGTGATCAGAGTTTGACAGATTCTGTGGCGCTTGTGAAACCGGCGCATGCTAGACTTGAGAAGAACGCTGGCGGTTCTGCGAATCGCATCCACGTGTACAACAGCTGGAGCTGAAGACGCCGAGAGCTGTGAAAGAGGGGTGGAACAGTAATTGCAGAACTCAGGGTTGGAAGGGCGTTCGCTGTGCCTCTCTCAACAAACACGACCGAAAGTGTTTCGCGAGGAGGCCATCTATCAATAGTTCGTACCTCAGGATGTACTCGGTAACTTGCATGAACTCCGTCATTATGCAGACGTCGTCCTTGAAAACATTATTGCTCCCGTCCTCGATGCAGAGGCACTTGGCGAGCACGAGATTGCCTACAGCAACGCCCAAACAATTGAACTGCCATCGCTCACCGGCTGGCAACGTACCACATAGCAAGACCAGTCTGAGATGGTTGACAAAAAAATCAAATCTCACAAGGCAAAGGTTCGCAGCGATCGAATAGAGGAGGAGGCTCTCTTTGGGGGCGCAGTCAGTGGCACTTTGGACGAATCGATATTCGTGGGGTCATGGTTGTTGCTGGTACTTATCTCTATGGCATGGCTTACGGCTGGCGTCACAATGTGGAAGTCTGGCCTGGCCCTACACAACGGTCTTCTTGTGCGATATGCTGGGCGAGACCATGGGGATGAGACACAAACGAGGAATACCAGTACCGTAAACGTGGGGAAGGCTCGACGTTGTCGTTTCGTCGTGGTCGTAGTTGTTGTCACGATCTAAGGCTATCACGCATGGCTGCTTCAGGTAGAGCGAGACCGCAGCCACAAGCTGAGACATGGAGCGAGTTCGGTTGTATGGAGTGACGAGTATCGCCAACCCAACGGAGGCTGCGGGGTTGCGTACAGCACAAAAGCAACGACAGCCAGGTCAAGACTCAAGACGAGCAATGCACAGTGCATGGCCATCGACGACGACGGGGCATCGGAAGACGGGCTACGTGTCTCAGTAACAGTAGTAGGAAGTTTGGATTTGCTAGTCTGTAGAGCATGTTAGCAGCTCATGCTCAACATCAGTACAACTGCTTATGGCCACTAGTCTACGCCACTTCCGAGGTATCTGAGCCGCTCTATTAGCTCTAGTAGCTCTACGCGCTACTACTAGCGTAAGTACTTAAGCTAAGTACTTATTGTTATTATTATTATTGCTATTACTAACTCCCTTAGTATAGTAGCTATACTAGCTACTAAGGAGCTCCGCCGTCGCTTCCTATTTATATTAATCGTTACTATTATTATATACTAACCTTACCGTTGCCGCCGTTACTAGATCTATTAGAACCCTTTACTATATAACTAATTTAACTAGTTACTAGATAGCTAGTATATTAATAAATTTAAGTACTTTTATTACTTTAGTAAGAAAGAGGTAGTTAATCTTATATAGCTACTTTAGCTTAATACTCTTAAATTTAATAACCGACTAAAGCCTCCCTTACTATACTTTACGCTAGTAGTTACCTATATAAGGCTTTACTATCTAAACGACTAGGCTATCCTCTATAACTACTTTAGCCGCTATCGTAGCTATCTAAGTATAATATTTACTAATACTATTAAATTTCTTAATAGCAAGTACGTATAGCTACTTAAGTAGCATTCTTAGCTAGAGCTTCTACGAATTTAATACTTTACTAAGTATATACGTTACTAAGAAGGTAGAGTTAGTATATAGGGGTTTATTAACGGTACGTTTAGAGGCTTTAAATAACTAACTTAGCGCTAGTAAGACTATTACTTAGGCTACTACTATAGCTATAGCTTTAAGTACTAAGCTATTATTACTCTAGATAGCCTTATTAGCTTATTTATCGGTTCCTTCTATAGCCGTAATAACGACTAGTTAATATAGTAGAGCTTAATAGTACCTTTAAAGCTTAATAAATTACTTCTACCTTTTAAGCGGTACTACGTCTATAGTAACCTTATATATAGTAACTACCCTAGAGTTATAGCGCCGTATAAGTACTAATATGGCTTCTAATACCTTACTACTATATAAAGGGCCTTTAATAAACGACTATCTAAGGTCTAAATAGAGGTTAAGTATGCCTTTAGCTAAACTTAGTTGTTATAGACGTATATAGCGTTTACTAAAGGCCTTAAGCTTAGTAGATAAGCTATAGTAGCCTTTTTCTAAGTAGCTATACTAATAACAAATTTATATACCTATACGTATAGCTAAAATTAGTCGTTAATTTGCTTTATATGCCCTTTGCTAACTATAGAGATATACCTCTATATAGACCGTAGATAGTAATTAAAGTAGCTAGTATTAAGAGCTCTAAGTATACTAATTTAGCAAGTACTAAGGCTAAGAAGCTAGCTACTACTAGCCTTAAAGTATCTAAGCTAGTAGAGCCTCTTATTATTATATAGCATCCTTAAGTTAACTAACCTTAGTTTAAAGCTCTAATAGCTTAGCTATTAGAGCTACTTACGTTAAATTAGCTAGTTATAAAAGCTCTTAAGCGATACTAACTAGCTTAGTTATAGCCTCTTCCTACGTAAGTAGTAATCCGGAGCGACTACTACTAGAGCTATAGAAGCTACTACCTTGCTAGCGGCGCTAAACTAAGCTACCTTGCCGTCTATGTAAAGCGCTTATATTAACCTCTATATTAGCCTCTAGCTCTAAATTAACGCTACTAGTCTTAAATTTATTACTAGCGCGAGCGCTAGTAAGCTCTAAGCCCTCTAAGGTTACGTCCTCCTTACTTGATTAATTAATTACGCGCTACTAAGTAGCGTAAGTAGTTATACGCTCTTAATTACGCCTTATACGGCGGCTCTAGCGCCTCTAAGCCTTAGCGGATTACTATATAGCTAAGTTTTCCTTTTCTACGCGATTAATAATATCGTATATAAAGCGATCTATACTAACTATATAGTCCGTCTTATTCTTAGTGCTAGAGGTCTTATTTCTAAGCCGCTATATACGCCGGCGCTTATTAACTATACTCTAAACTTGCCTTTATAATATTATATAGTTATAGCTAGTCCTACGCTTCTAGTCCTTCTATATACGTTAATACTAGCTTACGCTAGAGATGCTATTATACGCTAGCATATAGAGCTAGAATATATTAAGAAGCTCCTTCTTCGTCTACTCGCTCTAGTAGCGACTAATAGCACCGTTATTAATAGCGCTAGTATAAGAGCTACGGCCTCTTCTACCTTTACTACCTCTTCTACCTCTTTCTCTTTCTCTTCCGTAAGAGCTTTACTAGCTCTTAGTAACTAGCGCGCTTTACTAGCTCTTAAGGACTAGTGCGCTTAGCTAGCTATTAGGGACTAGCGCGCTCTACTAGCTTAGCTAGCTCTAAGTAATTAGTTAAGGTAGTAAAGTAAGGCTAAGGGCTTCTATTAACGGTAGTAACTATAAGCTCTACTAGAAGTATTAACTACTTTACTAGCTTAGCGGTAGATAAGAGCTCTAATATATATTAGTTATATATAGGTAGCTTATAGTAGCTTCTACCAAATTAGTAGAGGTAGCGCTTACTATAGTAGCGACCCTATTCTTATAAATAGTATAAATATATAACTTTTTGCTGTTTTGGTTTTTATTATAGAATTAAGCTATTTATGCGCTAATTTAGTAAAAGTAAAAAGAAAAATTGGCTTAGTAGAGAATTAAACTCTAGTCTTATAGTATCGACATGCTCTTTAAAGCGTATATTAAGTATATTTAACATATGCTTTAAAGAGCATGTTACGTATGCTATACGCTCTAACTACTAAGCTACTAAACCGTTATTAGTGGTGGCTTGCTAACTAAACTTTATTATATACGCTAACCGTATATAGTAAGATAGCCCTTATATAAGGCCTTAGCATAATCATGTAAATAGCAGACATAAAGCGCCTCGCCACTTGATCGACGAGCTACTTAGAAGGCTAGAAACCCTTATGTCCTTATGTCGAGCATGAGCTGCTAACATGCTCTTGTGCAGATGGTATGTAGCTCCAATGACTCGAAACAAACTCTGCATCTGCATGACAGAGCGGCATGTCGATGATCGTGGATCGTATCTGCTCTGCAGACAGCCCTTGGGCCTTGGCCCATGGGGTGAAACACACTTCGCTCCACTCAAAGATCAGCACTGGAGAGCAGAGATCGAAAAGCTTGCGGCATCCGAGTGAGGAGTTGAAGCAGAGGAATGGAAGGGCGTTCTGCAGATCACGTGCGACGATGAAAATAGAAGCAGCCATGACGTACTGAGGGTTTCGGATCGAGCCCGAGGACCGAACGAAGAGAGCAGCGATGCTTGTATATCGGATGTATGGCACTGCAGGCTACGAGAGATGAGGGGTTGAGTCGGTAGCTTGCAGGATGGCCTGGGGAGGTAATGCAATAGGTAGTTTGTGAAGGCGCGAGTTGTTGTCGAGTTGGCGGACGTGCTAAGAGAGCTGGCGAAAGCGAATTGGACTTGCGCAACACAGGAGGAGTCCGTGCTTCGGACTCTGGGACTGGACCTGGGCTCGACAAGCTGAAGCCCGTCTCGGATGCTACACACGACCGCCCACGCAGCACGCGCATCTCGACAACCAGCAGCCCGACACACGCGCTTGCTTGCCCAGAGCCATCGGCGCGTCCGACTGGCTTTCTCGGAGACGCCCACGTCCACGCGCACGCGCACGCGCACGCTATTGCCGCTACCCGCCGCGCATTGCCATCATTTCCATCAACACCATCATCATCGCTATACCCGGCCGCGCAGCCTATTTACACACACGAAGCACGCGTCGCGTCTCCCGGGCACGACACAGCGCACACCGCAGGCGAGCTTGAACCATCTCGAGACACGCGACCAGCGGGCTGTGGAGTCAGGCAGTGCGCAGCATCTAATTGATGATGGCACTTGCCGCTCCTCCGCTCAATGATCGCAAGCGCGTCAAGGTCTACGAGCTCAAGAATAACGACTGGTATGACCGCGGCACTGGCTTTTGCGCCGGTCAGCTCCTGGCCAACGACGAGGCGCGCATCTTTGTCCAGTCCGAAGACGACGCCCAGCGCATGCTGCTGGAAACGAGGATCTCGCGCGACGATGGATATCAGAGGCAACAGGGTACACACACTTGGGCGAACAGAGCACGCAGACACAAGCTGATGCAAGCAATGCGCAGACACGCTGATAGTATGGACCGAGCCAAGCGGCATTGACATGGCCTTGAGCTTTCAGGAGGCCGACGGATGCGCCCAGATATGGTGAGTCTGAGCCCGTCTTTGGCGCTACGACAGAGACAGAGTTGACATGGATGGCGTGCCAGGGAATTCATAACCGAAATACAGCAGCGCATGCTCGCAATGCACCCCAACGAATACGACGGTCTGTCCGACGAGCTTGTCGATGGCCAGGGTCTGCTGCTGCCCATGCCCGAGCTAGCCAACCTGCACCAGGTACAAGAGACGATGCGCGCAGCCAGCCAGACAACCCATGGTCGTGATGCTCTTGTCAAGTTCGTCATGGCTCCCGAAACTCAGTACCTCTCCAAGCTTCTGCCCTTGGTCGAGCTTGCCGAAAATGTCGAGGATATTCAAGCTCTGCACCGTCTGTGCACCATCATGAAGACGCTCATCCTGCTCAACGACACATCCATCATAGAGTTGACTGTCTCGGATCATGCCATCCTAGGCGTTGTGGGTGCCTTGGAGTACGACCCGGACTTCCCCAGTCACAAGGCCAACCACCGCCACTACCTGGCCGACGAGTCGCGTTTCAAGGAGGTTGTTGCCATTGACAATCCCGTCATCAAGAACAAAATCCACGCCACATATCGCCTGCAATATCTCAAGGATGTCGTGCTGGCCCGCATTCTCGACGATCCTACCTTCACCGTTCTCAACTCTCTTATATTCTACAACCAGGTCGACATTGTTAACCACATCCAGTCTAGCAAGGATTTCATTCAGGAGCTGTTTACCATCTTCACAGCTCCTGACTCCGACGACCAACGCAAGAAAGACGCTGTGCACTTCATCCAGACGTGCTGCTCCGTCGCCAAAAGCATTCAAGCACAGTCGCGTGCTCACCTTTTCCAAAATTTCATTCATGGCGGTCTTCTGGATGTGGTCACATATGCTTTGCGCCACCGCCACGCCTCTGTACGTGTTGCTGGCACTGACATTCTCGTTGCACTCATCGATCATGATCCAGTCATGATGCGTTCTCACATTTTCCGTTCGATCAACCAAAAGACCAAACCATTGACGGACACACTGATCGAGCTGTTACTTGTCGAGGTCGACCTGGGCGTCAAAGCCCAAATGGCGGACGCCATCAAAGTCCTCCTGGATCCTCATGCTAGCTCGACTTCCATGGATATGCTAGGCAGGACCAATGGGGACTTCATGGCAAAGATGAGGGGTGCAAATCCCAACTCCAGTGCCCAGATGGAGAGCTTCGTCGACAACTTTTACAACGATGGTGCCAAACGCCTTTTCCAGCCTCTGAAGGACCTTGAGCACAGCCAAAATTGTTAGTTCATAGGATCTCTTCAGGATGATTCAATTGCTAACAACGCACTCTGCAGTACACACTATATCTGTACAGGAAGCTTCTCTTTTCGTCCACTTGGTCGAAATATTATGTTTCTTCATTCGTCAACATAATTTCCGAAGTAAATATTACATTCTTGCTGAAAACTTACATTGCCGCGTCGCACAGCTGCTGTCTTGCCCACAGAAACACCTGAAGCTGAGTATGTTCCCGGTGATATGGCAGCGCTAGGATCTCGATGCTAACAAATTCTAGCGGCTCTCAAGTGGTTCCGCACATGTGTTGCCCTAAATGACGAACACCACAACAAAGATATGATCACTAAAGGCGTATTTGACCCGATTCTCGACATTGTCTACCAGACCATGCCCCGAGACAACCTTCTTAATTCAGCTTGTCTCGAGCTATTCGAGTTTATCAAGCGCGAGAACCTCAAGCAGCTGGTCATACCACTGGTCGAGGGCTATCGGGAGAAGTTGCTTGGTATTACCTATGTCAACACATTTGGGGCTCTCGTATTGAAGTACGAGCAAATACAAAGCGGGTTCAATCCTGATGAAACAAGCTTTTCAACTCAGGGCGGCGAGACGCCGAACCGGAGTCTCGTTGCCGGCGGCCAGCGTTGGCAAGGACTCAAAGACGCCGATGCGGAAGAGGAAGCGTATTTCAACGCCACTTCAGATGACGAGACTGAAGACGAAGGTGCAGCCTCGCTACCAGAGACCGTTGCTGCCAAGGCTCCTGAAGTCGGTCCTCCAATGCGACCACTGGTGTCTTACCCGGAAGATGAGGACGAAGACGCAATGGAACTTCTTGCAGCATCACCAGGCACGCCTGCTGAAAAGAAAGAGCTCAGCATCGAGTCGACGACGCCTGAAACACTCGGTTCGCCCCTGTCGATCGTACCAGAGAAGCGAAGACGAGAAGACGACGACGAAGATGACTTGGAAAAGTTGGCAGACGCGGTCCCGGCCAAGCGACGCAGCTCAGTCAGCAGCATAGGCAGTGTACGGAGTGACATGTCGGCCGCGAACTTGGATTCACCCACCAGCAGCCAGCAACAAAACGGGACAGGACATCCGCTACGAAGAAAAGGAAGCCTGCGCAGCAAGGAAGACAGTCCAGGACCACAAAAGGGAATAAGCATTGGTCCCATCTCGCTTTCCCTGTCGGGAAAGACGGGCAACGAAGAAGGAGGTGGATCATGAAAGTGTTCGGAGAAGGTCCTGTTGGCCGCCTCGACATGATCTTTCTTGTTCTATGCACCACCAAATTCCATAATCAGACATTCACGACATTTGACGAGGCGTTTGACTTTGTTACTGGACTGTTATGAGACTCGTGCAACAGGTGATGATACCATTTCATGATTGTCAAAAGTGACATTGCCGTAGCCCACATGTTCGACTACATCTTGTATTTGAAAATTTTATGTGTGAATCGTTTGTAGGATGCTATGCCACTGTCTCTTCTTAGAAAGCAAGATTGTAACCGGTCAAGCCAGCATTGACAAACAGACCAAGCTGAGCGAGCCAGAAGAAGGCGCCAGCCAATCTGCCCTTGCCATTCTCCTTGTTCTGTGCGGTGTATCCAACAGCGTAAACGATTCTGCCAAGCGACCAGACGAGACCGAAAGCCGAGCTGAGCAGAGGGTAGCGGAGGCCACCGATGAGCAGAGTGGTGAGGGCCATGTAGTGGTTCTCGAGGAAGTTGCCGTGGGCGCGCTGGGCGCAGTTGAAGAGGTACAGCTTTTGCTTCTGCTCGGCCGATGCGGCGGCCATCTGAGCCGAATCAGCGTAGGGGGTAGGGTAGCCCAGACCGGCGGCCTTGCGGAAGGACGAGCATCTCATGCCATGCCAGGTGCCCAGGAAGCAGGTGCCGACGGCAGTGAGGACGACGTAGCTATACGAGTGATCAGTCAACAAGCCCCTCCAAGCACGCAATCGCCCATGCAGGAACGCGGCGATCGGCTTGCAGGATTATTGCTTACCCGTATTCTGGGGTGACGTTGAGAGCGAACATTTTTGTGGCCTTTGATGAATTGACTTGAAAATCGTCCAGATGAAAGTGTAAGAGTGTTTTGTAAAGGTCTCTGAAGCTGCTGCCTTTCGAGTTCCAAGCCGTGCCTCGGATGCAAGTCTGACTTCATCTCCGAGCTCTTCTTGCTTGCTAAGCACTCTTCTAACGTTCACGCATCTCCGTCTCCGTCTTGACTACCGCTATGTTTCACAACTTTGTCCTTGATACATTGAGTCTTACTAGACGGTCGCATACGTTCTCGTCAGCATAGGCACGCAACTATGTTGATTCGTCATGAAGCCTAGGCTTGATCCACGTCAAAGAGATGGACACGCAATGTATTCGCTTCTGTCCTTCAGACTATTCATCTAGAGCTCAAAATCTTCTTATCACGTTTCAGCAGCTAGTGCTGACTGGTATCACCTCGCCCTCGGGTATTTTCCTCTCCTGATCTCCTCTTGCAAGCTCTCACTCTGACTCGGTAGAGGTGCCCTCCTCCTATTCTGTCCTTGCAAATCAGGAGGCGCATTACCCGGTGGGAATCCCGGGAACCCTGGAGGAGGCATAGGTGGAGCTCCAGCGAAACCTGGGAAAGGCATCGGGGGTGGTGGAAGACCTTGCCCACCTGGGAACCCAGGCGGTGGAGGTGGTGGAAATCCCTGCTGTGCACCTGGTGGAGGCATGGGAGGGAGCTGCCCACCAAACATCTGCTTGAGTTTCTCGATGTCCATGTTCCCAGGTAGTGGTGGTGGTGCGCCGCCATGCGGCAGCGAGAATGGCAGGCCTTGGCCTCCAAGCATCGGTGGACCCCCCGGGAAAGGTAGCCCGTTGCCGCCCATACCTGGCATGGGCAACGGTTGTGCTCCTCCAGTGCTGGTTCCATCTGGGAATGCCGGTCTTGGCGCAGAAATACCAGGAAGACCAGCAAGGCCAGGCAGCATGTTCTGTCGTGCTGGCATCTGCTGATCAACAAGACCATCTGCCTCATCTTCAAGTTCCTCCTCCTCATCTCTGGCTGTACGGTCCCCTGTACGCTTCCACGTCCCTTGGGCTTCTGCTGCTGTCTGACCAATATGCCAACGATCATCCTTGTACGTGCTGTCTCCGGGTCTCGGCCTTGACCAGAATCTCGTCGCTCTATCATTGGATCCGGAAGCTAGAATGTGACCAAGAGGATGCCAGTCAAGGCTCCAAATGGCAAAGTCGTGGGCGTAGGAGACGCGATGTGCTGGATATATCGTTTGAGCAGGCGCATCCGAGTTTTCTGGCGCGTCGTATGGTGAAAGCGTAGGCGCTGAACCGGCGGGGAGGTTCTGCTCATCTAGGAGATAATGATGCATTGCGCCGTCAGCACCTCCCGTTGTCAAGAAGTTTGAATGAATTGGGTGCCAAGCAAGCGTACTGATGTCCTTCTCGTGACCACGCAATAAGAAGACGTCTCTCATCATACGTATGTCGAAAACTCTAGCAGTAGAATCACGAGCACAAGAAGCCAGTAGCACACCGTTCGTCGGTTCAAAGAGCGTCTTGCTCACGGTGTTTTTGTGGCCATGAAGTGTGGTTAGGCATCGTCCGTTTCGAGGGTCCCATAGCTTGATCTGATGGTCTTTTGAGCCAGAAACCAACAGTCCTTTGGTAGGATGCCAGTCGACGCATTTAGCGTCCCACTGATGACCCTCCAAAACCAGTTCCTCCATGCCGCCGGCGAAATCGAAGATTTTGAGGTGTGCATCGTCCGCTGCTGTCACGAACTTGGTGTCTGTAGGCGCAAACGCCAGGTCTCGAACAGGGTCGTTGTGCGCCTGCAAAGACTTGACGTTGTTGAAGTTTGGTTGCCAGTACTTGACGATGCCAGCTTGTTCAGCAGAGATAAGCCAGTCATTACTGTGTGAGTATGCCACTGCTCGTACCGCACTATCATGAGCCTGGACGCGTGTGTTAGCAATGTGTCGCATCGAGCTATGACAAACGTTCGCACCTGCATAATCGTCTCAAAATTGAATGCTGTTCCGTTCCACAGAGTAAATTCACCGCTGGTCGATCCAGTGAGCAGACGCCTTCCCTCTGGCGTCCATTTGACTACGTTGACGGGATGACGCATCTTGTTCAGGGATGAATGCAAGTGTCTAGCCGGCACTGAGTCTACTGCATTGCCTCTGCGGGCTGGCGGTAGGAGCATCTACAATTCGAGTCAACACACAGCTTTTCATTACACCGTCTATCTGGACAGACGCCGAGCACAAACTCACGTCTATCACATAACTAGCACTGGGTCTTTCCATCTCGAACCCCATGGTTCCTTTGTATTGCGGCCTTCGATTGTGCACAAATTGTGCCATATTCGCACTGTAGTCAGTAGCAGGGCCTAGCTTGCATGTCAGTGGGTTGTCCGATGGACGCGGTTCGATATTTCCAGAGGAAGTGGATGAAAGAGCACATACGACGAGAGAGTCTGGTCCTTTTGACGAAGCCCTCATGGCCTCCACCTTGATCTCCCTGATCCATGATGGTCGAACTGTGATACGGGACTAGGCGCAACAATTGTGTTGTTGTATGATAATCTGGCTGGCTCAGCTACGCGTTGCGCAGGGCTTGAGCTCGAGAAGACACGATCTCACGCAGCTCACAGGGAGGGCGATGTCACAAGCTCGAAAATCAATGACAACAGCGCTCGAGAAGCTCGAGAAGCTCGAGCTGGAATCAAATGGTTAGGAACAGATAGAGGTGCTCATCACAGGACTATTCCTCGGCAACAATGGATAGCGGCGTAGAGACGTGAAGTTGTCGCGAGATCGGGAAAGTCGGGATGGCAAGCTGGCCAACAATAGCGCCCGACTGTGTTCCTGCGTCACTGGGGCTTGGCTGTGCAGGGCTGGGGCGCTCGGCAGCGTCAACCGCATGGCAGCTCGTTCCTTGTCGACGCGTTGAACTCAAGGTGACTTGTTTGCTCCAATTGTCCCTGCAAACCGCCATGTTGAGTGCTTTGCCGCTGAAACCCCTCCTCTTCCTTCCCTGGCTCTCAGCAAGGTGATAAACCTGATGTTGATTTGATCCTGTACTTCAAAAACATATCCAAGCTCCCTGGCTCTCTCCCATTTAGCTTCCAAGCTTCAGAAACATGGCATCTCTCGTCGATACAGCCATCACGACCAGCCATGAGATCCCAACAAACAAGACCGGAAAACTTGTCACGCCACAGGATTCTTTCGACAAGAAGAAAGTAGAGAAAGCTGGAGTACAGCTTCCCAAGAAATACAGACACACTTTTGCTGTCCATTCCACCACCAGAGCGTCATGCCTGAGCCAGGACTCAGCTGCTCCCACCAGCTTCACTGGTTTTAGGAACCTGGGTGCGCTGGTAATCAGTTAGTGTCCAGCCACAACCACGGTCTTAGTTGGTGACTAACAGTCCTAGTCGTTTCCAATCTGCGTTTGATGATTGAGAACTTCAAAAAGGTACCTTGAGTCTGGACAATGCATGCTCTATTGTTTCTGGCTAACTTTTCAGTACGGTGTCTTGATTTGCGTCCGCTGCCACGACTATCGCCGCCAAGATGTCGTGTACGGTAGCATTCTCTACTTCCTAGTTCCTTGCCATCTATTCGTTGCCTACATCATCGAGCTTGTTGCTGCTCAGCAGGCCAAGGGCGCACTTGCCAGAGCCAAAAAGATGGGCGTTGATGCAGCAGCAAATTCAAATCAACGAAGACAGGAGCTGCGAACCTTCCGCACAGCATGGCACTTGATCGCCTTCGCACATGGCGTCAATGCCACCCTTAACCTGGCCCTTGCGACCTACGTTGTCTACTACCATATCCACCACCCCGGTATTGGCACCTTGTGTGAGCTTCACGCTGTGATTGTATGGCTCAAGACATGCTCTTATGCTTTTACCAATCGCGATCTGCGACACGCCCTGCTATATCCTTATGCAAGCGAGGTTCCCGAGCTCTACAGTTCCTGTCCGTACCCACAGAACATCACTCTCCACAACCTCACTTACTTCTGGTGGGCTCCAACATTGATCTACCAGCCAGTGTATCCCAGAACTGAGAAAATTCGCTGGCCTTTCGTCTTTAAGCGTTGTGTCGAAGTGGTTGGTCTCAGCATTGTCATCTGGATTGCCAGTGCCCAATACGCAGCTCCACTTCTGAAAAATTCTCTGGGGACCATATCTTCGCTGGATTTGCCATCTATCGCCGAGCGTCTCATGAAGCTGTCAACCATCTCGCTCTTCTGTTGGCTAGCTGGATTCTATGCCCTTTTCCAATCTTTTCTCAATGCCCTCGCAGAAGTGATGCGCTTTGGCGACAGAGAGTTTTACGGCGAGTGGTGGAATAGCAGTGGAGTGAGAGGATACTGGTCCAGCTGGAACAAGCCAGTCTTCCAATTTATGAAGCGACATATCTATTCGCCAATGGTTGGGCGAGGCGTGCCGCCGCTCGTTGCTCAGATCATGACCTTTTTGTTCTCTGGTGTGCTTCACGAGCTCTTGGTTGGTGTACCTACTCACAATATCCTTGGTCAGTCGGCACTGTAGCAGATAACATCGATCTTCGACACTGACTAGTGTTAGGTGTGGCTTTTGCCGGTATGATGTTCCAGTTACCCTTGATCTTCCTGACAGATCCGCTGGCCAGAATGAGAGGAGGCAACGGAAAACTTCTGGGTAATTTAATCTTCTGGATCTCTTTCTGTCTTGTTGGTCAACCGCTGGCTGCACTCATGTACTTTTTCGCCTGGCAGGCCAAGTATGGCAGTGCCAGCAAACCCCAGCTTTGGAATACTGCATAAAAGGCAGACAGTTGGGTTGTGAGTTGGCACTTCTAGAGTGCATCTTTGCATTGTTCGTAGGTGAAAATATGTCATCTACATGCACTGAAGTCTCACCACAAATAGCTATTGAAATACACAGTATGTTTGACGAAGATAGCAGCCTCCACAGAGAGTCGACAGCCTTACTGGCTTCCTCTGGACATGCAAAGAGAAGACAAATTGTTGAGATTCAGCATTGTTCAGAGACAGAAGACTAGCACCGAGAGGTCTTCTTTTTTCAGATCTCACTGGACACCATCGGCTCTCGTGGCTGACCACTGGAAGATGAACGTGAGTCTCTACAGCTCACTTGTTACACCCAATGTTCCTTCGGGAGGATGCCATTGACCTGCCTTAATTTCCCGACTCAGATATACACTTTCCTCACTGCCGATTTCCTCACTACCGCTATGCTCACTACCGCTTTCACTACCACTTTCCTTTACTGCTTTTATGAGTACAGTCAATCTACGCCTTCCTAATTGATCATCAGCTCAGCTCAGCACGACCGCAGACTATAAAAGCTTCCTTTCTTCTCAATTAAACCTCTTCCTCTACACACCACTTCTCCACTTTCTCTCCTACACACCACTTCTCCGCCTTCTCTTCTTCTACACAACAACAATACAGAGATCTTATGCAACCACGTTGCAACATCAGCAATCTTCATCATGGGCTCTAGCAAGGTCATCGATGATGTGCAGGGTTTGCCAAGTCTCATACATGGATAAAGATTGATTACTGACTTTGTATAGGCAGCGTAATGGATATCGCGCTTGGATCTCTACGCGCACGCAAGACACCTATGCTCAAGGTCGAGGGTCTGTACTGGATTCTTGACGAGGGCCTGCGTCCCGCCATCGTGGTTGGCTATGGCACCGACGATCCCGAAAAGATGTCAAGTATCCACCACATCATCAAGTTCCACGTTCGCAAGGTTCCCATCTTTAATGTCGTTTCTGCCATGGAAGACTATGCCGTCAAGCACACCCGTGTTGCCACGCCCAATGTTATCATCTACGACGACAGCATCCCAGCTTCCACCAACTTGGAAGCCAGAAACTATTTGGAGGCTCAGTACAGAAGTTACGTTTTGGACGTTGTCGAGGCGTTCGATGGCCGTGGTTTCAAGGTTGATTTTGAAGTCGACCCCGCTGGAAAGAAGAAAAAGACCAAGGTTAGCAAAGCTAGCAAGGTCAAGAAGACGAAGCCAGCCAAGCCAGCCAAGCTTAACAAGCATGTGCACTTTATCGTTGAGGAGGACGAGGAAGACGGTCCAGTTCGCTGCTTGACACCCATCAGAAAGCAAGCCAGCGTCGAGTCACCCGGAAGTTCTGACACCATCATGTGCAACGCACCTTCTTCAAACTTTGCGTATACAGCAAACGGCCTTACGCTTGTGGTCAACCCCGACACCCCGATCAACTCGGTCGAGTGTTGCCCTGGTCTTAGCACACCCGTTAGCTCCAAAGACAACACACCCATTGCCGACGGGACCTGGTCCTTTGCAACTTGCACTGCTCAGGACGCTCTTTTCGAGCCTTGCTGAACAAACAAACGAACATGACGACGAGATTGGAAGGATGAAGCAGCGATATTGCATTGGATTCTGGTTTTCTTGCTGCGTTTTGATTTTGAAAATTAATGATTTGACGAGCGGCTGGGCTGGCTCTGCGTCGAGCCATGATATTTGCCCATTTTTCTAATGTAATCGTATATCAAGCAAGGAAAGAAACAAGATTTCACGAGAAACTTATGACTTGAGTTTTTTTCAAATGGAATGAATTGCAAACGTCTAGAAAAGAACACCCTTTGTGCTTGGAATCTCGCCTTCGCGGCCCACGACCGGTGTGCTAGCCATCCTGATGGCAACAGCAAGAGCCTTGAAAGCACTCTCGGCCTTGTGGTGGTCGTTGTCACCTCTAATCACGTCTACGTGCATGGTAACGCCGGAGCCCTGTGAGAAGCTCTGCAGACAGTGGGGCAGCATCTCGGTGCTAAGGTCGCCAATCTTCTCGCGACGCAGCTTCAGGTCGCTGACACAGAAGGGACGGTTGGACAGGTCGACGACTGCGCGGGCGAGGGCTTCGTCGAGGGGAGCGTATGCGTAGCCAAAACGGGCGAGACCGGCAGTTGACTTGAGGGCGGATTTGAAGGCCTGGCTCTGTGGTAAGCATACACGTACAAGCTGGTCTCGGTCGCTCTTGAACGAACCTGACCCATGGCAATAAAGACATCCTCGGCAGTGTGGTGGTCGTCGATGTGAAGGTCTCCACGGCACCTGAGCTTCAGACTCCAGCCCGAGTGCTTTGCAAGAGCGTGGATCATGTGGTCCAAGAAGCCAATGCCAGTGTCAATGTCGATGGTCTGCGATTTTGAAGCTTGAGCTGCGTGTGACTTGTCTGCGCCATTGTCGGCAGATGCGATCTCCTCCAGTGAGCCACCGTCAAGGTTAAGGGCCAATTGGATCTTGGTTTCGTTGGTGTCGCGGTTGATGACCGCACTGCGAACTTGCTTGTCAGACATGTTGAGTTGTGTATGCGTTGTTGATCCTGTTCCGAGAGAGTCACAAAAATGAAATGACGAACATGTTTCCAGCAGCCGATGGTCAGCGCGGAGATGGGAGATCCGATAAGATAACACGCAGCTTGGCGGCAAACTTCTCCCGCCTTGCAGTGCTATATCGCAACATTTCTGCCCATCACAAAAAACACAAAGCAAATCATGTCTGCCAACGGAGATCACGAGATGACGGATGCTGTTGCTGGCGCTGCTGTAGACGGTGCCGAAGTCGAAGTTGTCGAGCCCCAGCGCATTAGAGTTGTAAGTATCTTATCTATTCTTTTTTTTCTCACATAGATTCTTTCCCGCCTACGCTGTCGATCTGAAAAAGGCTGCTGCAACATGTCAAAGATGAACCAAAATGAGCAAATCTGATGAAAAACAGCTTCCCGGATCAACCGATACTGCCGCTTCATTCGAATTTACCAAGGAAGACCACACTCTTGGAAATGCTCTACGATACATTATCATGAAGAAGTGAGAAAGCTATTCGATTAATCTATTTCTGGAATCATTCACTCATGCAAATGCAGCCCGGACGTCGAGTTCTGCGGTTACTCGATCCCCCATCCTTCAGAAGCAAAGATGAACCTGCGCATTCAAACATGGGGTAAGAACAGACGTAGCCATGGCGACATGCAATTGCTGACGCGTACACAGACGAGGTCAACGTTTACGATGTTTTGGAGAAGGGCCTCAATGATCTTATGGATCTCTGCGATGTGGTGGTTGACAAGTTCACCGTGTCAAGAGATGCATTCAACGCCAGCAAGGCATCATAATGTGGTCGCAAGGCATGCATGTTACAGGCGTTTCTGAGCATATGGAGAGAACAGGGTTGCGGTTTGAAATGGTATCATTACGGAAAGGCTGGGGAAAGTCAAAAGGCGCATCATGGTTGTTTTGTTCTCTAGTTGCGTCCCTGGAGATATTTGCGTCAATACAAGAAGCCGACAGATAATCTTCTGGCACGGGGGCTCGTACCTCGAGGAAACCTTGGATGAAGTTCTTGGGCAGGGCGGCCTTGGGGTCCTCCTCGGCGCGGAAGTACTTGAGGACGTGGGTGAGTTGCTTCCAGAAGTTGAGGGTTTCCTGAGTGGAGTGGTCAACGTTGTGCTTGTTCGAGGCAGGCGGTGATAGCGCACCTGGTATTCCTGGTGAGAGTTGAAAAGAAGGACATCGACGGTCTTCAATTGCTGGACGTAGCGGTGTCTTTCGAACTCTTGTCTCATCTTTGTGCGGATGGCCGAGACGGGCATGTTGAGCGAGTACATCTGTTGGATCTCGGGAGCCTGAGAGGGATCAGAGGGGTGTTGCGGGGGCGGGTATCTCTGTGCAGGGCATCATACGGCGCGAACCCATTCACGGTAGGACTTGATGACTCTCTTCTGGGCATCGTTCCAGTTGACGGCTGTACGAGGGATGGTCAGCGTGACGGCGCATGGGCGAGGATGGATGTACGTGGCGTACACGAGCGCGTCCTTTGGGCAAGGTAGGTAGGGTTGATCATTGTGTGTGGCGAGGCGAGTGGACAAGAGTGCAATGGCTTGTGGGAGAGCTTCTGCTGGTCCGTCGAGCGAGGCCATACCAGCCGGCGCTAGAGGCCGAGCGGAGCGGAGGTCAGCAAGCCTTGGCACCACCTTTGGCGCGTCACTCGACACTGCCTTTTCTGTTCGACCGTCGCATCACATCCGCGACCGCATCCGCGTTGCGACGACTCTCACAACAAACACCAAAATGCCTCCGATCCGCAGCTCCAGAAATCGCAAGCCGCCGCCCGATGGCTTCGAAGACATCGAAGACACGCTACTCGAATTCTCCAACAAGCTCAAGGACGCCGAGAATGCCTCGCACGAGGGAAAGAAGAAGCACGAAATGGTGTGGCCCGTCTTCCAGATCACCCATCAGCGTACGTGACGAATACTCCTTCCAGGTCCTCCTCTCGTCTCTTGGCCCACAGCTAGAGATGAAGGCTTGCCCAACTCCTCCATTGCGCGCTACCAGTCCTGACTCTGCTCACCAGGCTCCAAATACATCTACGACCTCTACTACGAGAAAGAAGCCATCTCCAAGCAGCTGTACGAATGGTTGCTGAAGAACAACTATGCCGACAAGAACCTGATCGCAAAGTGGAAGAAGCAGGGCTACGAAAAGGTGTGTTGCCTCTCCACATTCCTTTCCGTCTTACACACGCTGACTGCTGCTTGCTAGCTCTGTTGTCTCCGATGCATCCAGACCAAGGAAACCAACTTCAACAGCACATGTATCTGTCGCGTGCCTCGCAAGCAGCTCAAGGAGGATCAAGTCATTCAGTGCGTCAATTGCGGATGCAGGGGATGCGGAAGCAGCGACTAAGTCACACGGCTACGGCATCATCGCCTGCTACTTTCCATCACACTACATCTCTGGGCCGATCCCGATCCCAGATTTGAGCATCACGCCCAGCCGAAAAAGCAGCGTCGTGCAACAACCAGTAGCCATACCTTCATACAAACACCGACACACCACTTACTGGCCCTACTAGACGGATCAGGTTGGGTCTATGAAGCACAAGAGGCCTGAAGCACCAGAGACATGTCCAGCTGCTGGAGACCCAATAGCTCTCGAGTTGCTGTGGCTAGGGCAGATTGCTCATCATTACTAATGAGAAATGAGTTTTTCGGTATTCTAATCTAATTCTAGCTCTTGTCGCCCAGGCAGTGAGCATTCTCGGACCATCTTCTTCATTGGATACGTGTATGGACAACTCCTGCTTGACTTAATCTTCCAGCTTGCTCATCTCGGCCATGACTTCGCGGATCTTCTGCTGAACTGCTTCTCCTGCTGGTGGATATGGCTGGCGAGGTCTCAATCTGGCCTCCGCATCTTGTATACCGGCCTTGGGTGCCGAGAAGACGCTCGCTGCATACTTTGTACTCGCAATGCCTGCCTTGCAAGGTTCTTCTGCCAGACTAGCCACGCGATGCAGCTTCAATGCCTCCTCGTGCTGTCCCTCGGTCCAGAGCTTGTAGATCCGACTTATCGTTTTGGGGAACACGTTCGCGAAAGCTGCGATACATCCGGCGCTACCAACACTTAATCCACCAATGAGAAAGTCGGATTGGCCACCGTACACGCTGAACCGAGAAGCAGGAAGTTGTGCGGCCAGTCTTGTGATCTTGCCCACGCTACCGCAGGTCAGCTTCACGCCGACAATGTTTGAATGTGCGTTCGCCAGCTCAGCGATCAGCGACGACGAAAGATCCACGCCATTGCAGACTCCTGGAAAGTTGTAGAGCACGATCGGCAAGGCCGAAGCTTTTGCGACTTGAGCGTAAAAGTTACGGACCACAATCTCGGTAGTCGCAGGACCAAAGTACCCCGGTGGCAGGACGAGGACATAATCAGCCCCTGCATCGGCTGCATCGGCGATGTATTCCAGCACTTGTTTTGTTGAGTGGCCGCCCACACCTGCCATGAGAGGATATTGAGGGCCCACGGCCTCACGCGCGCATTTCAGCAGCGAAGCGCGCTCGTCTCGTGTAAGGAGGAATGTCTCGGCATTTGTACCCAGAATGACAAGTCCTGTGAGGCCAGTTTTCGACAAGTAGTTGTAGTATGCTTTCTGTGAAACAAGGTCTAGATCGTCGGTTGCTGGGTCGAAGAAAGTGATTGCCGGAGCCCAAACTCCTGCTGCTGGAACTTTAGACATTGTTTCGAGCTGTCCGATGGGTCTGGAGATTGTATTTTGTTGCTGAGAGGAACACTTGAGAAGTGTTGTACCAACTGCTGGGCTCTATAAACACATTACCCCGCTCGCTCTTGCCCTATCCCGCAGGGCGGGTCAAAAGAGCGAGGAAGATCAGCCTGGCGGCCAGGTCTCGCAGTGGAGGCATTCGGAAATGGGCGGCTACCATCGGCATTTGACACCTTTCATTAAGACCACTGCCCATGATGTGCATATCCAAGAGCGAGTTGAGCAGGTATACGAGATAACAAACGACCGCAGACTCCGCCGAATGTTCGTCATCCGGCAACCCGTAATTAGATACCACACATATGCCAAGCCTCATCGAACATCGACTGAGGCTTCGCGTCGAATGCAAGCCTCCTTGTTAGGCTCCAACTTACGAGACTTGATCAAAACACAAGACAAGGTTGACAAGACCCATCAACCATGACGATGGAACTTCTGAGAAGAGCTGGTACGAATGTTCACCTGTACGACCACTATTTCTATCATCTGATTTGATCAGGTCCCAATGAGCGCCGATGTATTGTTCGACAAGCATTAGGATACTATCGCACTCTGGTTGTGGGAGGAATATATACTCTCGACAACTCATCTAGCAATCTCTCGTTGCAGAGCACTCTCGTCAAAGCTTTGAAGCACTGTGTCGCTTCACACCCAATTCTATCTGCCTGTATACATGGGGAGGATACAGAAGCGCCAGAGTTTGCCAGACCCGCTGCTTTGGATCTGAACAACCACATCGACATACTAGGCAGACAGCAGTCTCCGGATCTTCTCGATGAGAAAAGCTTGATCAAGCTTATCTTGGCTCAAACCAACGATCATATATTTACCAGCTGTGATAACATTCCTCCGTGGATGGTCACCGTGTTGCCGCTGCTGGCCAGAGAACAATCAAACACAAGCAGGTATCTCATACTTTTCGGCTACTATCACTCGCATGGAGATGGTAAATCTGGATTGGCTTTCCACAAGACGCTTCTTTCTGGACTGAAGCAGGCACAGAGTGCTGACTGTGCCTACGACGATGACCCCAAATTTGCGACCCCAAGTGCCCCTTTGCTGCCCACACTCGAAATGGCCGGACGGTTGTCAATCTCTTGGAGCTACCTACTGTCGCCACTGCTGGGTGCATATCTGCCATCCTTTGTTGCGAATCCACTTGGTATCCGTGCATCGGCCACACCAGAAGCGGACGATCAATGGACAGGCACCAAAACATTTTTCGACCTCGACACTTACCAGACCTGCCTTGAAGTTGTCTCTATCGGTCATGATCACGTTCAGAGCATTATTCAGGAATGCCGGAAACACGATGTCAAGTTTACTGGTCTCCTTCATCAGATTATAGTGCAGGCTTTGAGCAAAGAGCTACCTCCTGAAAAAGCAGGTTGTTTTGTGTCACAGACTGCTGTTGATCTACGCTCACATCTCAACGGTATTAGTGATAGTGATATGGCGCTATGCCCGACGGCATACTATGAGCTGTTCACAAGAACCGTGGAAAGCGACACATCGAAAGAATCGAGTCCAATCATTGAAGCTTTGTGGAACGCTGCACGCTTGACGACCCAAAACCTGGCCCAATGTGCCAGCACTCTCAATGACCAGCCAGTGGGGTTGCTAGCCTATCTTCGCAACATGTACCCTTGGACTAGAGGCCAAGTCGGCAAACGTAGAGAATGTTCCTACGAGCTCAGCAACATCATGTCTTTCAACCCTGGGCCCTTTGGACCGAAGGATAGCTGGGACATTGAGTCCATGATATTCTCACAGCCTGCCAATGTAGGTTCTGGCTGTCTGAACTTCAACGTCGTCTCGCGATACCAGGGCGATCTCACGATAGTCGTATCATGGCAAGCGGGTGCGTTGGATGTACAAGACGAGCAGTCGTTTGCAGAGAATGTGGGTAACCACATTACCACTTCCTTGCAGTCCATCGGTAGATCATAGCTTTGTCACTATGGTTGTGCCAAATTTGACTTCATTTCCATCTTTTTTCGCACGTCACTTGCTTGCTATTGCTGGAGACTGCCTACCATCTTCCGCAACCAGCAACGGACTCTTCTTCGCATGCGATGGTCATCACAATGCTCGCGAACGTAATGATGATGCAAAGATACACAGTTGATTGCAAAGATGTTTATTGGACCTTCTGATGGTGATGTGCGGACAAACAGCTTAATCGTGAGAGGTTGACACTGGAATATGTACGGGGAAGGGAGCCGGTAGACACAACTTGAATACGTGGTCGTTGAAAGATAAAGCGCATGTCAAGATATTGAGCCACCAGCCTCGTGTTTCCATTTCTCTGTTCATTGAAACATCAGGTACATAAAGCTAGGGGTATAATTGATCCTTTTGCATGATTCCGTGATCTGTCACAGCGATAGTTTCTTCCACATCTACGTTCCAAGCTTCTCCTCAAAGAGCCATCTTGTTCTCGAAATGGCTCGTCACTTCATCAACGATATCGCCTTTCTTCGCACCTGTCGGCAGCTTGATATCCTTCTCTTTGCACCAAGCTTTGAGAACTGCAACGGTAAGTTTGTTGATCTTGTCCGTCTCGAAGGCTTTGCGCATGTCTTCGTCGCTGATGCTATCACCTGACTTGGAGGTGCCCTCAGCGGTCGTTTTGGTTCGTTTTCCGCTTTCACTCGCTGCTGCCGAGCCACGCTTAGTCGCACCTGTAGCGGTGTGACGACCAGCGTTGGCCTTTTTCCAAACCTCGTACTGTTTTTCGAGCTCAGAACCCCACTCGATGACATAAGAGCCTGCCCGCTTGTCGATCTGGCGGTAGCGAGGTAAAGTCTTGTCCTCGGGCTTTTCTGGCAAGTCTTCTTCCAAAGCTAGAGCTTGCAATATGCGATAGAACCACTGCAGAGAAGGGTTGGGGTACTTCTTGGGATCATACACAGCTTTCGGTAGTTGCAGCTGCTGGATAACAGTCCTCATCTTGTCGACCAAAGAATCAGGTGCCTGGACGATCGTCGTGTCGGGTATTTGACGGACGTCGTCGGCGAATGGAAGCACGTGTATCCACAGACCTGGTGGCATGACCTGCACTCCATCCTCATCTAGTCTTTCCGCTCCTGGTATGACGGCAGCAAGGGTAGGCGTTGCGTTGCGGCGAGGGATATACCAAGCGAGAGCCATCTTTTGGTCTTTGAGAAGCTTCTGTTGTAGAGCGGAGAAGACTCTTGTGCTGCCAATGATGTCTTCTTCTGAGGGGTATATGAAAGTGGACGGACGATAGTTTGCCCAGATAGGTAGCATACTCAGGGGCTTGAAGCCGATGATGCGAAGAACGGGATCGCCGAAATGCTTGATATCCAAAATCTCCTCTGGGGTAAAAGACACAGTCTCGCCCCCGAACTTGTATGCTTTTCGGATCTCGACTTTCTCGACCGATCTTGCCGTGTCCTCTGCTTGGAGGGTAGAAGAGCCAACAGCGAGCTGGGGCCTTTCTCCACCCATGAAGACATAGCTGCTTCTTGCGGGTTCCTGGCGCTTGATGATTATGTAGCCTTTGATGGAGATTTTTAAACCCGGACCGATCTCAAAAGGCATGTTCGAGAACAAGGCACGTCGTGGAGCAGATCTTGAGTTGATATTGGACAGTAGGGATTGTAGTAGAGTGAGACCATCGCCGCTGGCAGAAGCTCTAGAAGCCTTGGTCACAGGCGCAGGGGCATCGGGATCCGAAGGCATAGCGCTATAAATGATGTCCTGATCTGTATGAGCCAAGGATCTCAGAGCAGTCAGAGAAAATACATACATTGTAGAAGATGGAGCGATCGAAGGTGTGTTGGGGACTCGAGATGGGGAAGAGCTCAATGACAACGCCCAGGTCGTACAAGTCCTTTGCTCTGACAGCAGCGGCCAACCTCAAGGCTTTGTCGTCATCATGAGGCGTGTCATTGTCGGTGACCAGGAACAGGCGCCTCGACGAGAAATTGGGAGCCTTCGTGGTGAAGATTTGATTTGCGCAAAACAAGACATTGGCCATGGATACGGCGTCGGTAGAAGGCTGGAGAAGGTCATTGGCCTGATCCTCATCGTTGACAAGATCACGCAGGCGTTTGATATCTCTGGCTCCAGGAACGTCCAGGTCTGTCAGGAGGTAGCAGCGAGGATACGAAAGACCCTTGGAGGAAGCACTCTCGTCCTGGAAGCGGGATTTTTGGGTGCCAAACAGCAGGATTCCCATCATGTCATTAGGGTTGGAGATGATGCGTTGCTGCATCAAGGAATAGGCACATTTTAGAGCAGCAACTGTGGGAGTGTCGCGATCGGCTTTTTTGGAGTCATGTTGGGGAGGCTTGGTGAGCATGGTTGAGCTGACATCGATGGCGAAGAGGACAGCATCTTTGATGGTTTTGTAGCCCTGGACGCATCAGTACATGTCTGTATAATCACCAAAGAATTGAGTTTGGTACAGTATCATCAATGTCTTCTTCATCTTCGTCGTCCTCCTGACCGCGATTGTGATTTGAATAATCAGCCATGGCAGTATGTATGGACTGATGGCAATCTAGAGCTTTGCGAGATAGAAAAAGCGCAGGAGGTTGTTGTCGATCAGTGAAATCAAGGTGGTGGTAGGCAACACTAGGAAGCCGCGGTCGGGGCTAGCGGAGTTAAGACAACGCGTTGGTACCGCGACACTGGCGGCGAGCTAGCATGTGACACTGTGAGATAGCACCTCGTTGCTCTTCAATGCGGCCGTCATGAGCGAGGCTGCCATGGACACCTTCACCTTTGCGAGCGCCTCGGAGGTCAAGACCAGTGTCAGCGTCAAGGTGTGGTATCGCTTCACGCGCACTTCTACCAAAAGCAACCCAACCACTAACACGCCAACAGAGGCCGTCTCGAGGGCTATGAGAAAGCCTTGGCCTACTCGACTCTGCTACGCCAGCCCGAGCTGCGTCACCGCGGCTCCAACCTGAGGTATTCCATAGCCAGCCACCCGTAGACAAGTCCCAAGCTGAAGCATGCCCAGTCCGACATCCGAGCTCTATGTCACCGCCCAAGTCTTTGCCGACAGCAAGCCCTTGACCGTCCATGCCCAGACCCCCTACAAGACCTTCAAAACTGCCCGTGCCTGGAACGAGTGGCTACGCCTTCCGATCGACTACGCCCTGCTCCCGCTCAATGCCCAGCTCGCAATCACCGTCTGGGACCTGTCACCCGCCGGTAATCACGGTGCAAGAGGACACCACATACCCTTCGGCGGCACCACAATCTCGCTCTTCGATGACGACGGAACGCTGAGAAAGGGCCGCCAGAAGTGCCGCCTCTGGAGGCACAAGCAGGCCGATGCCTTTTCCGACTCGACCACCCCGTGGGCCCCCTCCACCAAGCGTCGTCGCCGCAGCCACGAGAACCTCCAGCTTTTCGCCGATGACAAGCACAGCCAGAGAGCTGCCGAGCTGGAGCGCCTACAGGGCCTTCTGAAGAAGCACGAAATGGGGGAGCTGTCCGAGCACAAGTGGCTGGACCAGATGGTCTTTCGCCAGATTGAGCGAATGGAGCGAGCAAACATCCGTGACGACTCCAAGATCCACGCCCAACCCGCTGCGAATGGCCATACACAAGACGACTCTGCAATCTTCTACCTCTACATCGAGTTTCCCCGTTTCGACCACCCTGTCGTCTTCACCGACCACGAATATCCTCCTCCTCCAGTTTCGAGTGCTCGCGTACGTGCCGCTCCTGGCTCTGACGTTCGTCTAAAACCTCCGCCCGAGATCCACGTCGGTCCTGGCATCGACTCCAAGAATCCAGCTTACGGCGACGCTCACGCTCCCCATTTGATTCGCATATACGATCCTGAAGTGGGCTTCTATGACAACCCTGCTGAGATCAAACACCGCAGTCTGGTGCGAAACCAACGCATCGGCATGCTCGATCGTCATCTCAAGCCCAATCCAAAGACCAGGGACCAACTCAATCACATCTTGTCATACGGTCCTACTACCGACCTGAGCGCCGAAGAACGAGACAAAGTCTTCAAGTTCAGGCATTATCTCACCCGTGACAAACGTGCTCTTACCAAGCTGATCAAATCGACATCCTGGAACGATGCAAATGAGGTGCGTCAAGTCATCCAGCTACTCCCCAAGTGGGAAGAAATCGACATCGACGATGCCCTCGAACTACTAGGTCCTTCATTTGACAACAAGGAAGTTCGCGCATACGCTGTCGATCGCTTGCGTAAGGCAGGCGACGAAGAGCTTCTTCTCTATCTCCTACAACTGGTTCAGGCTTTGAAGTTCGAGCCCGAAGTAAAAGCAAATGCGAACTTCGATCAGTACGACTCATCTCTAGCTAGCTTCCTCGTTGCTCGCTCCGCCGCCAACATCTTCCTCGGTAATTATCTACATTGGTACCTCATGGTTGAGTTGGACGAGAGCTCCAATGACGCACAGGCAGCTACTTTCAAGAAACTCTATGCTCGTGTATCCTATGATTTCATGCAGGAGCTTGAGAAGACACCAGAAGGACAAGCGCGCCGCAAGACTTTGCTGCGCCAGGGCGAGTTCATCACCGTATTGTCTCAACTTTGCGAAGATGCGAGGAACAAGAATGTTGATCGCATACGCAAAGTCGAGAAGCTCAAGAAATCCCTCATGGACCCCAAGAATGATCTTGTCAAGATTGATCCTCCTCTTCCTCTGCCCCTCGACCCCAATGTCGAGATTGTGGGTGCAGTACCTGACAATGTGAATGTCTTCAAGTCGACATTGTCACCTTTACTGCTCCATTTCAGAACATCTAACGGAGACATCTATCCTCTCATCTTCAAAGTCGGCGACAACTTACGTCAAGACCAGCTTGTCATCCAGATCATCACTCTGATGGATCAACTACTGTTGAAAGAAAACCTCAACCTTCAACTCTCGCCATATCGCATCTTGGCGACCGGCGCGCTCGCCGGTGCCGTTCAATTCGTTTCGTCCAACCCGCTCTCCACCATCCTGGGAAATGGCAAATACAACAACTCGATCCTTGGCTACCTTCGCGAGCATAATCCAGACGGTGCGGCTCCTATGGGTGTACGAAAAGAAGTGATGGATACCTATGTCAAGTCCTTGGCTGGCTACTGTGTCATCACATACTTGCTGGGTGTGGGCGATCGTCATATGGACAACTTGCTCCTCGCTCCGGACGGCCATTTTTTCCATGCTGACTTTGGCTACATCCTCGGTCGTGATCCCAAACCTTTGGCGCCCAGCATGAGGCTCAGTGTCGAGATGATTGATGGTCTAGGCGGTAGTCCCGATCGAAATCCGAGCAATCCTGACAGCAGATTCGAGGAGTTCAAGCAATACTGCTTTACTGCCTTCACCACACTACGTCGCTCCTCTAATCTTATACTGAACCTTTTTGCACTCATGCAGGACGCCAATATCCCTGATATCAAGCTCGCTGGAGATCAAGCTGTCAAGAAGGTCGAAGAGAGATTCTGTCTGCAGCTCAGTGAAGAAGAAGCCATCACGTTCTTTGACAACCTCATTAGCAGATCGTTCGAGGCGTGGGGTCCAGTGCTCATTGATGGCATCCACGACTTTATGCAACGTATCAAGGCGTGAACAACGCTTCTGGTGCTTCAAAGTAGTGCGGATGATGACGACGGAATGAATGATGACTGTTGCAGGTATGAAGCATTTTAGATAAAACAAAACTTTGATACCCTGTCTTCATCTTGTGCTGTGCATGCATCGATGTGAACATGCTGGTCCCCTTTCCTTCGTCATCTCGACTGATCTGCGACGGTAGAGCAGGCAACGGAAACATCCTACTTCCCAATCTGGGCGACACTGCAAAGAGCGGTCTACATGTTCCTATCCGTCGGGCTCCTGCATCCGACAGTGTCGCGTTTGCATGACTTGTGCTGCTTCTTTCCCGAACTAGCAAACGAATATTTGAGATTGAAAAGAGATTGTAGAAGGAAACAGGTCAGATGGGCTCAAAGAAATTGTAAGCAAATACTGTGGAAGGTTTCTTGGATCTGTCTCTGCTAGTCTAATTGTCTGCTGCTGTGTTTTTTTTTGTTTCGCTTTTGTGATTTTCTGGACAGAACCAAGGCCTTGCTTCTCTTCTCTTCTCTTGACTTTCTTCGTGGTTGAATCATCGGAACTTCATGTGAATCGTTATTGCTGTGCTCGACCGACTTTGTTGTGATCGATGATAGATGCCCTGCATCGGCACGGGCTTGAAGCAGCACGCGGGTGGGTGCCGCCTACCTATTCGAGGGTGAGGTCCAAGGCGAAGACGTTAGGGTCCTCTGCGATGTTCAGTACGGCACCATGCTCTGCGCCAATCTAATCGAACAAAACAAGTCAGCCAGGGTTTCCCAATGGTAGATCCAACCACGCACACAGCTGCGCAGGTTTTGACAAGAATACATGACCTACTGAGGCGGGAGTGTCGCTAGGAAACACGGTGATCCCTTGGAAGGTCAGACGCTGAGCAGAGGCATCAATGTCCCTGCATTTAGCGTACAGGTCGATGAGCTTGTTGAAAGACATGTCCGGGGTCATCTTGCAGTGCATCTCGCGTGAGACGTCGGCTTGGTTAAGGTACTTGACGATCAGAACAAACGACTTTGCAGGGGTTTCGGTCTCCACATTGATGCCTTCCATCTCAGTCCAGTGATCAGCAGCATTGGTAGGGACGGCCTTCTCTGGATCCTGCATGACCTTGAGGGTGAAGTTGTCTCCCAAACCGAGCTGGAAATTGTGTTAGTCGATTTGACAGAAGCCCAGCACCTGGGATGTACTTGCCTCTCCAGGGGTGTCCGTCTCGAGAACGTCACAACGAGGGAGATCTTCATAGTAGAAGACCACAAGATCCGTGACCCCAAAGCGTTGAGTCCATGCTCTCATGAGCTTGCTGAACTCGGAGCATGAGGACATTTTGAAGTGAATTGCTTCACAGTATTTTCCATTGATCGTGCATTCCTCAACCATGATGGACACTTGCTCAGGTGGGGTGTCTTTGAGACCGCCGCCTCCGCCGCCAATCTGCTCCGTCATGACCTCGATGATGTCTTCGTTCTCCATCTCGAGCTAGCCAGCGCAGTCAGTATTCAGTACGGAAAAAGATGAACCAAGGACTTGCTTACTGAGGCAACAGTGTCCTCCGGAAGCACACGGGCACCTTCGTAGTAAAAGCGCAGAGTTCCCACAGGACGACCGGCCCTATCAGCATAGGCGTTTTGGACCTTCTCCATGCGAGTGTTTGATTTGACGCCAAAGGCAACCTGCATGCCGCTCTGGTCCTTCAGAACGATCTGTACACGGTCGGCGGGAGGGGCATCGGGTGCGGCGTTGGCGGGAGTTCTGGGCTGATCAGCGTTGGCAGCGTGGCCATTGTTGGTGGGAGTGCCAGGTTCGGTGTCGTGTGTATCAGCGTCGTCCGCAGAGGCGGATGGGCCATTTGGAAGACCTGACATGTTGCGTTGAGCAGTAGAGGCAGTGTTGGCTTGATTTTCAGTGGGAAATTCGTCTTCGACAGTTGGGGCGGGAGGCCTGGTAGCAGGCTGGTTGGTTCCCTCCATGGTTTGGTTGTTGCGTGTAGCTTGGAAGGAGGAAGAGGATATAGAAGGAAGGGAAGAGAAGGAGGTGGAAGTAGAAATCAAAAGGCCGGAAAGTGGTGGAGGTAAAAAGAGAAGTGACTGGAGCGCGTGTTGGTATGTTGGGCGATTGTGAAAAGGCAGAGTGATGACAAGAGCAGTGATGGTGAGGATCTAGCGATGTCGTTTGCCGTACGTTTGTCGTCTGTTTGTCGTCTCGACTGACGGCACAAGGATGGAATTGAATGGTAGACGACTGAGACAACCTATGCTAGAAGAAGTACCTACTTGGGAGCTGTTGCAAGACACAAAGTACATAGATCGAGTGTAGGGTGTAGTGAAAGCAGCTCCATGAATCATTTACTTTGAATGAATCAAAGACCAAACTGAGCATATTGATCCTCAAAAAGACCCCGTCGCAAGCGTTAACAACACCAGCATTCGGGGCACAAGGCTGCCCTCGTAGATACACTATATCCTACAACTTGTAGCAGTCAGAAATCTGACGTGTACCTTACAAGATTTGCTGCATTGCAATCAGAAGGTCAACAGGGTGATGAGAGAAGAAAGGAGCGAGAGGCCGAGAATGAAAGAGTGGGTAGGGCTTAGCGGGAGGAGCCGCACTCCGAGATCCGATGGTGACAACAACAGAGACTAGAACAATTCGCTGCCTTCAACATTACAAAAGTCGCCAGCTGGACTAGCGAGCATCCAGAAGCAGCGCATCTTACAGCAACATGGCAGAACTCCCATCGCTGGTGCGCGTCAAGCGTAAGCGCGGCGAGGAGCCCACGGCCGACTTGTTCCTCGAAGAACGGACCCTGAAGAAGCAGCAGGTGTGGCAGTTCCGTCTGCAGCAGACACACCCCTCGCAGCTGCCATCTGACACGCTAAACGGCGGTGTGTCCGGAACCTCGATCCCGTCCAGCGCTGTAGACCACTTCCAGCAAGACCAGCAGCAGCACCACCACCAACAACAGCTCCAGCAAGACATCCTGGTCCGTCGCGAGTTTCGCCTTGCCCGACCGACTCGCCCTCTCCACAGACGCATCGAATCCGTCAGGAAGCGCAAAGCCCAATTGGATCTCCACGACATTCCCACCTTCGTCGAAGCCACTCCTAAGCGCCGCCGCGTAGGTCAGGAGGATGCTCCTCAATCTGTTGCAGACACCTCTGTCTCCACCCCCAGCACACTCAAGAGACCCGGCGCAAGTTCCAGGCTAAAGAAACCCACTGCCGAAGCTCTCTTCCAGAGTCCCGCAAACCCGCCTCCGGATCGTCTCGCCGACGCCCTCCATCGTTTCGCATTAGAGGAAGAGGCTCGCGAAGAAGCTCGCATCAAGCCAAAGGTCACCTTGATCCCCAAGAAGCCCGTTCAGAGATACCGTGAACGCCATCCCGACCAGTTTGCTGCTCAGACCAGAGATACCCACAAGACAGAAGAAGATGTCGACATGATGAGCGACGATGATGATTATGTCTACGATACATACATCCGCACAAAAGACCCCGTGGTCCCCGCAAGTCTCGAATCTGAAGATCCCTCTAACATCCAGGTCGGCTACATTGTCATCTCCGAAGAAGACCAGCCCCTGTGGGAGACGTATTTTGAAGACGACGCTGAAAGCGACAAAGAATTCGAGACCGATGACGAGGACGAAAATGGTAAACATCCCCCCCTTCCACCTGATTCTGTTGTTCGGTAGACTGACACATGATCCCAACTCCAGCCGAAGGCTATTATGCTGCAGATTATCCTGAGGACGAGGTCGCCTCTGACGACGAATATGACCGAGGCGCATACGGCTATCGTCACGGAGGTTCCGATGATGAGCAGTGGGAGTCGGACCCGGACGAATGGAGCGATGGTGACGATGCAATGCAGAATCCTTGGAAGAAATTCCCTTGGATGCGCTCTTCCCAAGGTGCTGCTGGCGAGCATGATGATGAAGAGCTTTGAGAAGGTTGCCCTTCATCTTGGCGCAGCTGATGATTGGTAAGACTGGCACCACTCGAAATACCCGACTCTTTTCAGGAATCCATGATCGAAACCACGAGCCCGTTGCCGGATCATATCCTTTCCCTCTTCGGATATCTCTTGCGAAGATTTGTTGACTGGTGGAAGTCCCCATTTGCTCCTGATGCGGTAGTAGACGGCCGTCAACCCATCTTTCGCGCGATGTTGATCAAAGACTTCTTCGAATGAGCGCTCGATCTGGTTCCAATCCTTTTCTTTGCCGACCCGAACGAACATGATATAGAATTGTGCCTGGTCCGAATATGGCTCGCGCTTCTCCCGGGGCGTCCTTTCAAATGCGCTTTCGGATGCTGAGGCACTCAGCATTTGCGATGATGCAGATTGCAAGTTGTGTGTTTGCACTGATAGCTGACTCCTCTGTGGCGTCAGGAGGTTGTCTATCGACATGATTTCTCTACAACGATCGCTTCGGTTCGACTGCTGTTGGTGATGGTAATGGTGGCCGCTGGTCGAAGTCATCTTTGAAGAGTGATACATAGTGTGAAAAGGTGCAGAGACGCTCGACAGGGAGCGTGAAGACAGAAGACACGGATCACAGAGCAACGGGTAGTAAGGCTTATCCAAGTGGTGGGAGGTAGGCACCTTTTATCAATGTCACTGCTGGACATCCACAGTAGTGCAAGGCATGATGAGTACACCAAGCCGAGTCCTGACGTGTCACATTTCTACAGCTCTCGACTCTTGGGGTTCGTTGCTTGTCACAAGTCTGCATGCGTGATTGTGTTGCTTTCCTCGAGGTCGAAGCGGAAAAAAGATGTGTTTGACAGCCGTCCCCACCCGCTCCAAACACATCTCGGACACACCGCCAATTTCAAATGCACGTTTCTAGTTTGGCAATCGATGCCATGGGCGTACACGGCGAGGCGGTCACTGGAAGACAGGAGGAAGAGAGGACGGCTGCTGTTGCTTGCTGCTCCTGCTACTCATGCTGCACTCTGTTTGTTGTCGGCATCGGAGTCGTTACAATACCGTCAGCAATCGCCAGCCAGACGCCTTGTTTCCCCAAGCCTGTCGATTCGTGGCAATGCACGCTGCCGATAGCAAAGGTCATAACTACAATCTGCCATGTCGCCCAATGAGACATCGCGCATCTTGGTCTGCTTGAGATTGCGTGGTGTTGCCCCACGGCTGGGAGCAAAGGGCTTGCTTCATTCCAAAGAGGCCAGATGAGAGACGACCAACAACACCTGTTGTGTAACGCTGGGTATCTGCGCCCAGATCCTCACTTCTTTTCTGATGGCGCTTAAACAATCATCACCGGCTCACAGCATCTCGACTTGCAACCCGAAAGCGTGGCACACAGGTCCAAGGCTAAGAACTACCGGCAGCAGAGTGGGACCCGGCTGAGCGGGCAGTACCAGACTCATGGCATTTCCTTGTTTTTTTCTTCAAAAGACAAACATGGTTGCTTGTAGATGTTTCCAGGTCTTTGTGATCAGACTCTGTCTCGAGCATGTCAGGCTCTTCCTTCTGGCCTCTCTCATCGCCTGATGACCCGGCAAGGCAGCACTATGGTGGGTACTGACGGAGTGTCACTGGAGACCGGCCGCAAGCCCCCGCCAATCCCAACTATCTGGATCATAACACGAAGCTTGACGTGCTTTGTCGAGCATGGGTGACTGTTACAATGCAAAGTGGTGTGCTTCCCCGAGGAATCAATTCCGTACGGAAGCAAGCTCCGAATGGGTGTTTTTTCGAGACAAACACCGTTACTTCTCCGACCACATCAGCCACGAGATAGGTCTTCTATGGGCTGGTCTACTTGAACAAAGAAGAATTTGTTAACTCAGATGCCCGACGCCATGTGTCTTCGTTATCGCATCTCCTTATACAATTCATGGCTGCATAGATTTGTCCTCCTTCTGCTCAAGCACACAATATGTGCAGCGCATGGCACACCTTTCGTCATCAACTCCGTCCTTCATATACCCCTCGAAGCATAGTTGATCAGGGTCCGCGGCAACAGCGCCTTCGCTTGTTGCTTGAAGAAATTGCTGAAGATGCATGGGTCCCGAAATGATGCTTGTCGCTGGCGTAGAGGTTCAGAGACTGCAGCATACCTTACCGAAATGTACTGCGTCAGCCACAAGGTTATGATTCGGAACCAGAACATCATGAAACGTGTGGGACACTGAGACGACACATCTCAGCCATCACCTTATCAGCGTTCTGGCTACCAACTTGTCCTTGAGTGGACGCTCCCGACCCCGACTGTTCAATCATACAGAGGCGTCATCTGCTACCACAGACCGAAACCACTTGTCACATTGCTGTTTGGTGCGGGTGCAACGAGACGTGCCCTAAAGCGACGACCTCGACATATAAATCGAAGCTGATGTGATCGCACATGAATTCAGGACCAATGCTTCGCCGGGGTGCTCGCCGAGGCCGCGTAAAATGGTACAGGGGATTTATTTACTGTTGCACTACTGGCCAAGATATTCATGCAGCTAAGCCTTTCACATGCTGTCTGCCGCGACCGACAAGGAGCTCGCTTGGCCATGGGTAACTGCTTGGTGCCTAGCACACTTTAAACCACAACTTGTCCAGCGACCATAGTCAATACAAATATCTCGCGGTTACAAGAACAATGTATAACTGGATGCTCATTTGAACAGTGCTGCCAAGAATAAGACTCACGTTCACTAGAAGAGGAGGGCCCAAAGTATCATCAGCAAATCACACCAGGATCCGCAGATTTGACTCGCGGTGAGAATTTCCTGGTATCTCCAGTCGACCACTGTTTCGGGTTTTCGGTCGATTCTTAGGGTTAAGACACGAACAAAACCTCAGACTGCTCACTGTTCTTCTGATGGTTCCGCAAATCTAGACGGATAAGTGGTCTTCTTCCTCATCTGCGAATTCTGCCACTGACACTTCCATAACACCAATTCCAAAGCAGGCTTGATACCTTCTTCAGAACTAGAAATATGGATTTCTGACACAAGTACACCTCTGCTGCTTTTATCTCTCGCCACGTGTGATGTGGATCGGCCAGACCGAGCAACCCGCAATCGAACGACTTACAAGTGTGCATATGAGGGTGAGACACATGGAGAGCAATGGACAGGAAACTTGCAACACTTGAAGCGTAAGATTTGGATTCAACTGAACACGTCTCCCTGGATTTCCAGTAATGGTGATTCTGTTATCATAGCACATGATCAGGTTGTACATGAGCCTTGTTCATGCTGCAACTGAGCCAATATGGTTGCCTGTGAACTAGACATCGGTGATCATCACGCGATGCGTAATAAAAAATCGGAAGACCATGTCAGGAAGTCAACAGCCAGAAGAAGAGGTTGGAGAAAGAATGTGTATAGAGATAGGGGAGTTTTGAGCGATCATGACCAAATTAGGAAGCTGCTCAAGAGCCGTCCCCGCTCATTCTGCTCCTCGGCCTACAAGACATCCTCTTCGAGCACAAAATGTCTGTGAGGTGAGATAGTAGATAGATAAGGAATTTGATATATAAAACCACGGCAGAAGCTGTGGTACGACCCTTCATCGCCGTACTGACTGGGAACACACCACCACCAACGTCAATTGAAACAAGCTACCCGCACAGTCACTTTGTACGTCCTTTCGCAATTATGGGCAGGGAGCGCAAAGCTGTCATTGGCAATGCCGATAATTTTTGGCTGCATTCTTCCAAGGAAAACACTTTTGACCTCACGCATCCACAATCGCCTTCTAGCGAAGCAATTTCACCTCGACTCGACCTAGCAACATCTACCACGCCTATTGTCCTAGACCCGCAGAAGACGGCCCTTGTCATCATTGACATGCAAAACTTTTTTCTATCTGAAGCATTCGGAAGAAAAAAAGGGGCTGGCCACGAGGCGGTCAAAAACTTGGAGCAATACGCCATCCCTGCAGCAAGGAAGGCGGGAATGCAGGTCATATGGCTGAATTGGGGGTTGACAGATAGAGACATCGAAGTCATGCCCCCTGCGATTAAGAGAGCCTTCGGTTTTGAGGTTATTTTGGGCGACGATGACGAGGAGATTGAAGCCGAGACGGCAGAGGGAGACGTCCTCCGAGAACAAAATGGAACAGCGGGTACCCCCAAGGTCAAGCCTCAGGACACTGTTGTACTGGAGAACGGCAAAGACAAACGCATCTACAAGGGTCTTGGATCATGGTGCGGGAATTTAGAGCTTCCAGATGGTACAACTGTTGATGGAGGACGCCTTTTGATGCGCGATGCCTGGAACTCAGCATTATATCCTCCCCTCGACACCTTGTATAAAGAAGGTCTTTGCCTGCCATCCACGCCAGACAAATGGATCAACAAGGATCGTATGAGTGGTATGTGGGGTGCTCGCACTGACTGTGAGGACTTCTTGCAAGAGAAGGGAATACGCAGTCTACTCTTTGCTGGAGTCAACACCGATCAATGCGTCAGTGGCACCTTCACTGATGCATTTAGCAAGGGCTATGATTGCGTGATGCTCAGGGACGCATGTGGAACAACCAGCCCTAATTTCTCGCAGCAGTGTATCGAGTTCAATGCGGCAAAGAGCTGGGGTTTCGTTGCCAAGTGTGCGGACCTCGCGAGAGGTGTGGAAAACATGGCCAGCCGATAGAGAGTATAGGGTTGTAGAAGATGTTTTTACCAAACTCGCGTTCCTGCAGTGTTTCTGAAGCAGACCAAGACTCCTCGCATAGAACTCCAGATGGCACGACATCAATATGATAGGGTAGAAGACGTGTACATGCGCGGTTCCAGCGCCTAAATTGGTCTTTCGAGCTCGTCCATACCAAATACGTGACTCGATGACCAAAGCTGCAGCTCTCCTGACTTTGGTCTCTTGCTCCCCATGGTCAAAACTCGTGGCATTTAACTGCAGGTTCCCAGTCCTATGGTCCGCGTCCTAGCCAAATAGTGTGGGTGTTAGGGTCCTGTGCTACAAGGAACTCTCGAGGCCAAGTGCAGCACAACCTGCTTCTCCACGACTCAGCTAGCGTGAATTTGGTCGTATCGAAGAAAAATGTCTGGCTGAGCGATCTCCGAATACAGAGCTAGCTTGAGAGTCGCAATGACACGCTATCATAGCCTCTGTTCGACTTCGGGGTATACCCCGTAGTTGTAGACTGATCTCGCCCTTTGCACACATACACGTGCTACTCGGCATGATGATGACGGACAAGCTGGTAGGCAGTCACGATACTCACAGTGCGGAGGACAGAGCGATCGCCAGAGCTAGAACATTAACTGAAGCCACTGCATGGATCGTTGGTAGCTTCAGGACTCTGTTTACCAAGCTGAATGGAGAGTAGAACCTGATGGAGGTGGGAGGAACCGGAGCTTGTACCTGCTGACGCGAAGGGTAACTTTCGCGTTTGAGCTGGTGTATGCGGAAGCACGAACAGCATATCATGCCTTGTCAGCGGATAATTTACGATCCTTTGTGGTCTACCTAAGCCTTTGCAGCGAAGAAACTGATCAAACTGCCGAAAGCCAGACCAGCTACCAGACACAAGCCCATGAATCCACCTGAAGCCTCTCTTTCCTCTGGTTCAACCCATTCGGCAGCACCCATCATGCACATGCTGCCAAGATAGCCGTTCGATATGCCAAACAGCAGTTGAACGACAACCAAGTAGAAAACGTCGCTGTGCACGACAGCACCTTGGCCACGGATGTTGCAGAGATGGTACAATGGGATGAAGCACACACGGGCGATGGAGAGGATGAAGATAAGCTTCGGTCTGTGGATCAGGGAGAGGCGAGGCACGGCGGGCAGCAAACGACCTAGTAGATCGCCAGCGTTCCAGAAAAGGAAAGCCAACGGTATGAAAGAAGGGGCTTGAAAAAGGCGGGACGACGAGCGGGTCGCGTTGACACTCAAGATGCGCTGAGTATAAATTGGGAACATCATGGTGACGGTAAAGGTCAAAAAGACTGCAGCCGCGAGCCAGCGCAACTTGCGGAAGAGCACGGTGAGTGGCACTGTGTTTCTCTCAGGCTGTTCTAAGCTGCCAACACTAGATGCCATGTCTTGATAAGCGGCAGCGCTCTTGGCATTGTGTTGTCGAACAAGGTACAAGAAAGCGAGCAGCGTAGAAGCACATATGACGGTTGCAGTGAGGAAGTAGGCAAAAGCGGCGGTTCCTGGAACAGCTGGTGCAGAAGCTCCGGGCCCGTCGTCGGATGGCTCACCCGACTGCGAGTTTGTGACGGAGAGAACCGAGACGATCTGAGCAATGCAAGGAAGCACGCCAGCGACACCTTGTCCAGCCATGATGGCCTGTGTATATTCCGGCTGCCCAAATCCAGAGACGAGAGCAAAAACGCCGTTCTGACACAAGCCAGCTGCCAAACTGGTGACGAAGACGATGAAGATGAGGAAGGCGAAGTAGGCATTGGCGCTGACGCCGAGAGCAAACCAGGTCGAGAGAGCAAGCAATGCGAAAGCGAGCAAGTTGATCAAGAGAGACACGATGATACGGCGAGGATACGAAGCGCGAGCTTGCATGTTTGTAAGGACGAGCATGCTACCCAGGTTTGTGATGCTGGACACGGCCAACTCAGAGGCCTGGAAATTGTCCAAGAGGCGGTCGCTCGACGCGAAGCGGCTCTGGAAGTATGGACCTGCCGCCAGAAGCATGTTCCATGCCCACAGCATGGCTACACCCAGCAGCAGAAAGATGGAGTATTCTGTCCATGAGAAAGACGTCGACTTCCGCAGCTCCTGTCTCTCTCGTTCTTCGTCGGCCGAAGCTCCTTCGATGGGCTCATAGTCCTGCTCTTGCTGCCACAGCTTTCGCACCCGCTCCATGATCACTTGTCTTCGCGTTTTCTCGGTCGTGTTGAAGTTGAACGAAGGGGGTCTTGACGTGAAGACGCAGTCGTCAGTCCATTGTGACCAGCCACTCCGTCAACGAGTCACGTCTCCGACCTTGATGTAATGCGACAATGCCAAGCACGCACAATTCCGTGACCTGCGAGGATACAACATTATGAAAATGCACAATGATCTCAAGACTGGGCAACATTATTAAAGACATTATTTCTCCCTGCCCGACTCCTCGTGATGACCGCCTTGTGAAGCCCTTAGGTTTCAGACCTCCCATCAACCTGCTTATATGAGCCAAAAATGCCTGTCACGTCTTTCAAAACAGTTTATGCTACACAAGAAGCAGTATATCTTTGCGCCTCCAGATGCCGAGTTGACATCTGTGTCCAATATATGAGAAGTCATCTGATCGTTCGCAAGCAGTCCATTTCCTCGCCAATACGGCCTCCGGAATGATTATTGTCATATTGACAAACTTTTCTCACAGAGTGATCACTTCCGTTCCTTTGAGTGCTATCAGAGTGGTGTACATGGAACGACCACCTGCGTTATTTGCGTGAAGGACCATGTGTCTGTTATCACCCCAGATCGACATACCGCCAGGAGCTTTGAGTCCGTTTCCGTCTCCAGTCTGGAACAATGGACTATTTGCACGTGTGTATGGTCCCATCAGGTTGGTTGCCGTGGCATAAGACACCGTGTATTGCGAAGTCGCGAAGCAGCCGCTGCTAAAGAAGAGAAAGTAGGTGCCGGCTCGAGAACGTGTCAACACCGGGGCCTCCAGAATGCCCTGATCCGCGACACCGTCATTGTCCAAAAGAGCAGCTGCATTTCCAGTAAAGGTATAACCGTCGGCAGCCACCGGTTGAAGCATCAGTGGCGTGCCTACGATGGGCGCGACAGTGTTACCACAAGGTCCTCCTCGACCAATAGAGTTGCCGTCGACTTTGTATACAACGTATCGTTTGCCATTCCGGTCCTTGAAGCCAGAGGCATCGATAGCACCTCCTTTGGATAGCGGACAGAAAAGCGCATCGGCCAGGCCTTTATATGGACCTAGGATCGTTGGCGAGGTGGCAGCACCAACGCAATGTTTAGATCCATCGGGCCTAGCTGCCGCAGTAGCTGAATAATACATGATGAATGAGCCATCGTCCTGAACACAAATCAGTAAGCAAGCATCTCCACGTAGACACAGAACACGCACCAGCTGTTGGACATCTGGAGCCCACGTCAAATAATTGGCCATCCGCACCCAAGCTGGAAGTACAGGTAGTGCATCGAACTGTGAGCCATCTGCATTTCTCACTATTGACCAATCATCAAAATTCGAAGATCGCGCTACCTGGATCTTGATATCGGTGCCTCGAGTGTGAGTAGCAAATGCATACCAGGTGCCGTTGACTTTGATAATACTCGGATCCGGGAAGTTGGCAGTAATGGCCAAGTCGATCGTCGCTCGTTTTGACAGAGATATCTGATTATCACCTCTGACAAAATCCAGGACCGCAAACAGTATCCATGTCAAAGCATACACCGGACTCTTGAACATGTTCGCGGTCGACGCGAAAAGTGAAAGTGGCTAATAGAGAGGGGTTGTGCTCACACAAATACTCTAGCAACGGCGAATGTTATGAAAAACGGGCGACCGTTGCGAAGGGAGACAAATTGCTGTCTTACTGGAGCTGAATAACGTCTAGTGATTGTAGCTTCGTCTCAACAGGAGGAACTCAAGGGTACTCTTGACTGAGCTACAGAAGATTTCTTAGCTGCTTGTTGCGAGCCGAGTTGGAAGAAGTGTCGACAAAGACTCATTTTTGCGCGGCAAATTTGGAGTCGTCTTACAGTCTACTAGTCATACAGTCAGAAACGATAGGCCATGATGTCCCACAGTCCAAATGCACAGCCATGGAAAAGGCGCTGCCAAGCTGAGTCGACCCGGTGGAGAGGTTTCGAAGTATTCTGTGTAGAAAATATGTTCACAGTACCGAGTACTGGCCCTCGAACTTTCTTGTAGAAGCGATCTGATGTAGGCATATAGAGCTGCATCTGAAGAGATAAGCAGCTGATACGTGGTAAGTAGTCGTGTGTATACTAGTTGTATGCATTTGCAAAGTGGTTCGAAGACCGTCCAGAAGCTCAAGGATGCGAGAAATGATTTGGCCAAGGCAGTGGTTGGAAGCCAAGCTTTTTAGTCAACACTCAATACGACTACTGAGGATGTTTCGTTCCAAGGTCAGTGTTCATATGCTATGATTATACCGCACTGCTGTCAAGTATAGATTGTAATGGAGATGATAGAACTGGAGAGGCTTTTCTGTTAGGCTGGACCACGAAGCCACGGATTCTGGAGATGTGACGGGGCTTGTTAGCCGACCGAGCCAAGTATCGCATTGGATTTTTGTTTGCACAACAACTTTGCCAAGGAAACTATGGGACAATGAAGTAAACTTGCTGCACGATAGCTAACAAGAAAGAGTCTTAAGGATGACTTGGTGACCTTGCCGTGATAAGATGGATGCTTGGAGGCGCCGAGGTAAACCAGCCGGCGAGGTGTCCTGATCTCCATAAGGGACCCTAAATAGAGAAACGACATGCGAGGTTCAGCTGTCATGTCAAAGCTCTTGCGGATCAAATTCCTGTGATCACGAGCTGTCCGGCGATCATCGGAACAATCTGGGCCCTCAAACGAGTCAAACCCTCGCTTTGAGGATTTTTAGTTGCCGGTTCTCGGATGCGTCCGCCGATGCAAGACCTGCGAGTCGTAACTTGCATTAATGAGACAATCTTTCAACCAAAGATGAGAGCCTTTAGAGAGTCATGAAAAACATGGCTGATATGATCCAATTTCGCCGTCAAAGGAGAGGTAACTATCGACAAAGTTGGCATGGAAGGCCACTAGAAACGCGATATGGCGTTTGCTAAGAACGTACCCTGACTAAATTCCAGCCACGGCCATCCTCGTGGCAAAGTATAATCCACACGGCGCCTACTGTACTGTCGGCTCGTTGAACTTACGTACGTCGCTTACTTGCCCGTAATCCGTCCAATTTCATGGCCTTCAAAGGCGCCATCGCTGGACGCGGTCTAGTTGGCTCACGGAACTTCAGCCTCAGTGATCAGTACCGAACTCCTCACCAATAGCATCACGCTTTGCTCCATAGGGCGGCCGTTTGCCCTCTCCAGATGGGGTAAGTCATGGGGAGGATCCCCTGGACATGGTCGTTTCGCGATCTACGCGTAGATCTCCACATGGGTCAGTTAATATTGCTCGCTGGTCCCCACGATCCTTCTCGCGAACGGACCCTATATCTTTTCTCGCAAGCTCTTGTAGCTGTCCTGCCACAAAACTCTTGCCCTTGATTTGCGCTTGTTCCGGGTTTTGCAAATCTCATCTCTTTCCTTTGTACTCTTCTTTGTCTACCAACCTCCGAAGGGGTTGTACCTTCCATTCAACCCTCGTCGTTGATCACTATCGTCGATCTGACCTCCCTGTCAGCCTCTTGCAAATTGAGATTCGAGACATGGGTCTCATCGAGAAGCCTAGCGATCCGCATGGATTGACGCTCGAGGCATGGGCTCAGGCAAGTAAGAACACGAAGGGTGGAAAAGCCAGCATAGCTAACCTGATGACCAGGGCCTGATGTTTGGCAGTCTAATGACCATGGCGTGTATCACAATTGCGAACATGCGAAAGAGAGTCGTCCTCCATCATCTCATCCTTATAGAGGTTCGTATACCATGTAGCCCCACATCAACTTCCCCATTTTCCCCAGGCTGGGGGTGGTTCTGTGCGTCTGTCATTCGGCTTCATCGCGGTGCTATATATCTCGGCTCTCGGCCTCCAGTCACTAAGCTCAATATCGTCGTTGCGGATGGAGAAACAAGACCTTGTACTGACAATGAGATTCTAACAGCTAATCTTTGGTCTGTTCCAAGGAACGTTCATCTTTCCCGACCCACCATACTATGGATGGTATGAATCTGTAGGAGCTTTGTTCCTCAATATCAGTTGGAGTTTACACAATGTCATCTCATGGATGAAGAACAAGCCTTTCTTGAGCCGAAGAATGTCCATGATCTATATCGGCACTGTTATCATGGTGCAGCCTTACTGGGTTGCCGAAATCACTGCAAACTTCCTCTATTTCAACAATATCAATCATAAGGTCTTTGAACACCTCCGGCCCTTCGAGGCTTTGTTCAGGTATGCTGGTTTCCGTGATCTGTGTTCTTGATCAATCTCTGACTGTGCATACAGAGACCCGTGGTGGATATTCACAATCCTCAACCTCGTTTACAACATCAAGAAAAGATACGATTTTGGCTTTGTTGAGCTCGTCCGCATCTCTCCTCGCTTTGGTGTCCTTCTCGTGGTAATGACCTTGTCAGTCATGTTCCTCTTTGTCGACATTCTTAGCGTTACCCACGTTATTCCCAGCAAAGGATTGCCAGATGGAATCAACCCGTTTTGGAAATTGTCCTTTATTTTCAAATGCATGACAGACACGGTCATTCTCGACGATTTCAAAACGGCCCTGGACAAAATGAAGGACTACAGACTCAGAAGGGTCACGAGCTACGTGGACACATACGACAACGCCGAGAGAGGATCTACAGAACCCATTACTGTTCGCACAACAGTTACACAGCATGAGCATTACGAAAACAGGATGAACTTCGACGACAGTAGTATGGTTGGAAAGGACTGGGCAACTCATTCTCATATTGAGCAAGTTGAGCTCGAGGAAGTCACGCCGCCGCCGACAGTTCGAACACATATTGGCTAAACTTGCTTCTTATGTCCCTTTGTACTGTGTATCAAGCGCCTGTAACATTGTGTGCTTTCTTTCCCAACATGTTTATATCCATACCAAATGCTCAAGATCAGAGTACGTTTCATTGTCAACAAACACTTTCACTGAAGACCTGAAGAGCCATCTCAACTCTTACACAATATCAAGGCACTTCGAAATGTAGCTAACAACTGTGACAGTGATCATGGTGAAAAGTTTCTAATATGGGTGGCTCGTTCGGCACCTTCAGCAGCATTGGCTCTACCTCTCCCACCGATGGAGTCGAACAAAAACCTCTGTGTAGACTGCTCTTGTAGCGTCTCAACATGAACAAGCACCAAAAGTTGAAGATAATCAAAGTTGATCTGAATTTTGTATCTAAACTACTCAACGGTAGGAACCTCTCAATTTTCTCTCTCGCGCTACGCTCTTAGAGCGCGAGAGCCCCCACCATCACGACAACAGCAACAAATATAAGCCACAAGTCAGAAACCTGGAGATCTACGACGGTGGCTGTGTTTTCGAAACGACGCACATGTGCATTGTTTCTAATACGAGGCGGACTGCGGGCATTTGAAGGATCGTGCTTTCCCGTACTGGCGGGTGTCGGGTAGGACTCTGTGCCTGTAGCATAACCCACGGTGTTTGTAGCGGTCGACAGTTTGTATGTCACTGAAGGTGAGATTTGACCTTCGACCTTGTCTTTTTGAGTCTCACCCTTTAGGTTGTGAACGGCTTCTTTCAACCCTTCTGCACCAGCTTCGACCTGAACCACATTTGATGAATTTGCTCCGAGGTTGGCTTGTGCGATTGACACTTGACCGTTATCCAGATCAAACACCCAGTATCCAGCTCGCATGACCGAACTCGATGTAAGCAGTTTGCCTTTGGACCGTCTGGGTGTGACTCGAAGCCAGCACATTGGCCGTCCAGAACCATCAGTTGCTGCGCTGCCATCTTTTGTCGTGATTGGAGAAAACAGATCGGCTAGCTCTAGGCGTAGACTGGCAGTGTTGCTTCCATTACCAGCGAATGTGACCTCAAAATGAGTGGTGTTGGCGATCCCTCGAGCCACTTCACTGCACGGTCTGACGAATTTTCCCTGAGGGACTCCAGGCCATGATTCTTCCGAAGGCTCACAGCCCGCATGTTTGATAACCTCTTGGTACACGCTTGTCGGTAGTTGCCAATCAGGAGTTCCTGTATCTGGTTTGGTTCTAATCGTGTATTCGTTGGTAGAGTGGAAAACAGTCCGGCATGATTCATTATATGGTTCAATCTTGATTTCGTTGATGTTCAGGTAGATATTATCGACCTTGTGCGTGTTGCGCGTACGGAAGAAGTTGAGTGTGGTCAATGGGCCTTGGTATTTAGCGGTGTCAACTCCACCAAACAGGATTGAGCCATATTGATCCAGTGTGTTGAGGTAAATACTGTAGAGACGCGAGGAGATGGCACCGGCTTGGACAAGCCCTTCGACGAAGGTGGGAGGAAATTTCTTCTCGACACGCGGTATGATAACGTCAGGCATGTTACTCGAGTAGCCAAGACCCATGATTCCTGTGAAAGGTTCAAAGGTTTCATTTAGTTCAGTGGCAAGTCCGAACGGAAGTTTCATGACCATCAGATCATCTGATTTTGTCAGCTAATATCCTTGGAGTGGCAAATTCAGATCATCGGCAGTTGATCCTGAAGCAAGTTCTTGCTTACTTATCTGGACTGTATCTCTTATATAGTCGCCCCTGAACCAGGTGGTTCTCATCATAAAGGCTGTGCTAAAAGCTCCAGGGTTGGTCGTCTCATATGTTAAAGACTTGGACGGGTCGAAAGTGCCGCCGACACAACTATGAGTTTGACAGAATGATGCGTTAGAGGCAAAGAGAAAAGTGTTGCTGCTTCCGGTGTCGATGAAAACCGTCTGCAACTGTCCAGGGGTGCCAACAGTAAGATTGACGAAGTATTGCAGGCCATCAGTATTGCCAATGCTGCTCATCAAGGCAAGTTCGACGGTATTTGGGTGACTGCTTGCTGCGCTCGTACAGCAGAACAGCAGAGTGAGATATGAAAGAAGCCTCATAGGGAAGTTCATGATTCTTGGGAAGAAAGCAGAGGAAGAAGGATGAGTGAGGAGTTTTGGAGAAAGGCAGTAAAGAAAGCTGATATATACTAAGATATCGTCGCGATACAACTCACAGTGTCTGCAAACGATTGGCTGGTATGATTGCAGTAACCATGAGTCATTATATCCTGTCACAAGGGTAGCAAAAATGGGTATATTGCTCATACACCCACCGAGTTGAGGGAGTTCAACCTGACAATGGTTTCATCTAGGCAGTGAGAGAACGAGACGTTCTGTACCAAGTACGATGTGCATGAAAATCTCAAATAGTGTCTCAAACTGTACGGACAGTTTGGCAATTCTATGCTTGTACAGGCTTACGAAGACCACCGAATGCAAGTGCGACAACCCCAAGCATGCCTGTGGCGCCAACAGCATATGCGACGTCACGGCCGGCCCACCAGTATAACGAGCAGAAGGATAGAGGACCTAGTGTACGACCAATCTGGCCAAACGACCTGTGATTGCCGAGCTTGTTGCCGCGCTCAGAAGCGCCAGCTTCAAAACTGCTCAGACTGTTGAGGCCTGTCACGACAGTGGCGCTGGTTACGGCGAGTAAGGCAGCAGCGCCGTAAAGTTGAGTCTCGGTCGTGAGGCGAGCGAGCAGGACGAAGGCAACCAGGCATGATACAACACCCATCTGTACCACGCGGAGAGGGTGCATGCGACGGGTCACGGTGCCTTGAAGGACAGAAGCGACGATACCGATGAAGCCGAGGAGGCGCCCAGTGTCCTTGCTGCCGTAGTTGAAGAGATCGTAGGTCATGAAGGGCAGGGAGAATTCCATGCCGCTGAAGAAGAGGATGAAAGCCAGGTGGGTGAAGTTGAGCAGAGCGTGTGAATTGGTGCGCTGAGTCGTGGTCTTCTTGGGTCCATCTGCCTTGTTCTCCTTGGTCAGGGTAGAGCTGACAAGATGAGTCTCGGGCAGGTAGAAGTAGAGGTACAGAGTCTCGGTAACGATGAGGAAGAGCGAGAAGCCAGCAGCAGTAGCGAAGGGGTTGCTCTGCACGATGGTGATGTTTGACAAGGCGGCACCCAAAGCAGGACCGAAGGTAAAGGCAATGCTGAAGCACGCGCCGACCAGGGCCATGGTTGCACCACGCTGCTTGTCATCACTAATGTCGGTAGCGATGGCCATGGCCAACTGGACGTTGCCCTCGCTCAGTCCGCCGACGACGCGACTGGCGAGAAAGGTGCGGAAGTCTGTGGCGGCAACCCAGAGAGCGACACTGAGGATGTTGCCAACCATGCTCCATAACAGGGCGGTGCGGCGACCGTAGCGATCCGAGAGGCGGCCGATGACAGGAGAGGCGATGGCCTGGCAGAAGGAAAAAAGCGAGCCCAGTGCGCCTCCCAGCAGGACAATGTCGTAGCGGTCATTGATTGGTTTGGCAAAGGTGTTCTTGTATGCATTGAGCAGACTCAAGACGTGCGAGAGGAGAGTTGGACTTGACGATGAAGATGTGACCGAGGCATCGACGGCGCGGTAGAACTCGAGCAGCTTGGGGAACAGCGGAAGGATGAAGGTAAAGGAGATCTGGAGTAGACGTGACGGTCAGGCGGAGCTTACAGATGGACAATGGTCGACGCGACTCACGAGATCAAGCAGAAGCGAGATGAAGAGCACCTTGAGCACTTGCTTGCGCTTCTGGGGCGTTACTGCTACCGCTGCTTGCGCCATGATGGATGGAATGAGGCTGAAGCTTGCGTCGATGCGGCTGGGAGCGCGTCTGGGTGTCGGAGTGATTGGAAGAGGAGATGTATGTTACAGGAGGTGGATGTCTGTCGACTTTTGGTCCATTGACAAATAAAGCGTGCTTACTCGACTAGCTGGAGCTGTTTGGAATGATCGTCATGCCACAATGCAGCCACGCCTCGGTTCATGTCGATCAATCACCTCCGTGCTCATCCCATGTCTAACTGTTGCACGTATGAGTCGCATTAATAAGGGGTATCATAACTTCTGTACTGTGTGTCCGCCGTTGCGCCTGATCAAAACTCCAGCTCCTCAACCTCCATGCCACACTCGACGCACGTCTTGATGGTTGCGCCCGTCTCTGGCTTCTCGACCGCTCGACCCCATTCATGTTCGTGCTTTGCGCCCCAAAGCTTGTCTCCAAAGTTTCCTCCCTCGACCCCCGCCTTTTGACGCTTGTATGCATCCACTCGCGTTCTCCTTTTCAGGTCGTTCAACTTGCTCTTGAACTTGGCCTCCTTTCTCCGCTTGGCCTCGCCTTGCCTCCTTTCAAACTCCTCGTCCAGTGCTTCCGGACTGCCCCACTTCTTGTCTGAGAACGCATACTCTTCGACCTGGTAGCGCAGATATAGCATCATGTTGTTCCACGTTGACTTGTGCGGGTTCGGCTTCTCCAGCCGTGGCAGTAGTTGTTCGTCCTTGAGCTCCGGATCCGTGAGGAGATAGTCCTCTCGTGCTTCCGTCTTGGTGAGCAAGCTGTACTTGTCTGGGAACTTGTCCTGACACGCTTTGCACACCTGACACCCAAACACATCGTCCCATTTCCAGTCAATCTCCAGGGTGCCGCACTCTCTGCACTTCTTCTGCTCTTTGGCTCCTCCCAGAGCACTGAGACCTGGTTCATAAGGGCCAGCTCTTTCGTTCTTGAGCTTCTTAATCAACTGCGCCTTCTCCCACTCCTTCAAAGTCATGTTGGCAGGCTTTTGCTCTTGGTTCGGCGTGTGTAGCGCCCTGTTATGTGGATCGTCTTCGGCTGTCAAGAATCCGCCTTTGGTGTCCGTCATCTTGCTGAAGTCATATTCGACAAACTTCTGAAACTTTTTCGCTGGTTCAATGCCCGAGTCGCGGGCTGGCTTGCTGAAGCCGTCTTTGTCGCCAGAGGTTGCCTGTCGTGCATCACGTTGGTTTGGTTGCACGGAGGTTCCAGATAGAGCAGTGTGCGGTCGCTTCTGTCCTGCGAGAAAGCCCGAGGGTGTACGGTTTGCCGGTGCTTCTTGACTTGAAGCAAGTTGCTGTGATCGGAGAGCTTTTGCTTTCAGGCGCGCTTCTTCCTGTATGTCGTGTCAGTACATTATCTTGCTCTAGCACGATCCGTTCCAAGTACCATGCGTCGAATCTTTTCTGGCGTCATTGGCGATCGTGGTATTGAGCCAGGTCGAGCTGTTCTTGGTGGCGTCGCCGCTCTTTCTGAATCTGCCATGTTGGCCCTAGTGTTTCGTGTTGCGCGAGTGAGAGGTATTCGAAAGGAGAGTATGGGGTTGGCCTTTGTGCGCAATGCTTGAGGTTTGAAGAGCACCACTAGTGTGACATGTTACCTACCTATCAAGGCGACAATTAGAGAAGGCGCTGACATCATTCGAGACAAAGAGCAGGGTCATACCCAGGGCTTGGCGATCATTCCACAACCAACCTCACTTCCCTTTCCGAATTCCGAATCCCAAACATATCGAACAGATTTCTACGCCATAACTGAATCTAGTAATTCTCGACCCCATGGTGATCGTTCGGAGACGTATGGTCCAATGTCTTGCTTGGAAAATGCTCAATCTTACGCTTGACTGCCTGCCTTTCAAAATCCCCCACGACATCACATCACGACTGCCTATCGTCCTTAGATCTCGATATGTATACCGACTACCTTTTGACGAAATTGAGCAAGATAAGCAGAATTTTATATTGACATGCCTTCATGAGCACATAAGTTCAGTGAGTCATGTATGCTATCGATACAACAACCAATCATCCGTACGTATGGTGAATAATGTCGAGACCACGTCTTGCTATAAATCGAGCTCGCGTCCATCTTTCCTCTGCAATTTCTCTTCTCGCAAACCCCAGGCTCTAGCTCTAAAACGATATCAAATTCAGTGCACCTCATCTACCAGGAACCATGAAGTTCTCCCTAGGAATCCTTTTCTGTCTCTGTCAGCTTTTCTGCTGTGTGAGAGCAGCAATCGGTCCTCCGAACACTGTCGAGAAGACTATCGAACTTGCGCTAAAGAGTGGTATCGATGACACTGATGCGCGCGGCATGGGCTATTATGTCAACATGACCGTTGGAACCCCTGGTCAGTCACAGACCTTCCTCATCGATACTGGAAGTAGCGACACGATCCTTTCCGCCATGAACTCCTCTTCTTGCACACCTCGCGGCTGTTTCAACGGCCAGTTCAATCCAAACGTATCATCGACGTTTGAGACAACACATCCTGGAGCCCTCAAAATAGCCTACCTTGATGGTTCTCAAAAAAAGGGCGATCTTGTCACAGATGTGGTACAGATGAGTATGCATGCATCCAAGATTGCTAACAAAGCTGATCGACTGGCCACACATGGCACCTCCAGGGCGATGACTAACGTGTTGTCTAGACAATGTAAAGATCAGGAACTTCCCCGTGGGACTTGCCTACCGTGTCAAAGATCGATTTCTCCCCAATGTGGGAATCATGGGTCTCGGGTACTCGAGTAACATGGCTCATGTGCTGCACAGCACTGGAGTAAAGAACGTCTCGAGCTTCGTTGAGGCGCTTGTCCAAGCTGGTGCTATATCATCACGCTTTTATAGCATCTACTTGAACGCGCTGGACCTGTATGGCTCGCTAGATCCTTATGGCTCTATATTATTCGGCGGGATCGATACCAACAAGTACAAGGGTCCACTAACCACTCTCAACCTCTTGCCCTCGGCTTCACACAATGTTAGTGGATTCTACTTGCATCTAGTATCAGTAACAATGCAACCTTATAATGGACCCAACCAGACCATTGTCCAAACCACCAAAGATACTAAATTTTTTGCCAACCTGGATACAGGTACTCCTGATTGGGTACTTCCGACCAGCGCATATCACAAGCTCATCGGTTATGCAGGAGTCGTGTCGGACGGAGGGTACTATCCTGGCAATGGAATGGTTGACAAACAAAGCTTCGTCAAGCCTTGCAGTAACGTGGCTCGTGGTATTGACAATACTACTCGTCTTAAGTTTACCTTTACCGGCCATGGAATCGGTACTGCCACACTGCAAGTTGAACTAGCTGATCTTTTTACTCCGCTCACATACAAAGACGGAAGCGCTGTGACCAACCAATCTGGCCAAGCGATGTGCTGGCTCCGGGTTACAGATTCTGGGGCCACAGACACCCAATCCTCGGAAATGTTGATTGGTGGCGGTGTATTCAGGGCTGGATACTGGGTATTCGATTTGGATAATGGCCAAGTGTCGGTGGCGCAAGCTAACCTCGACGCACACTCGCCGAACGTAGTACCCGTCGAAGCCGGTGCAGACGGTTTGAGTTTGGCCATGCGCGCGGCAGATTCTAGTACGGGGAGGAGGAGGAGAAGTAGATGATGATACCTAGAATGATATGCTTGATGACGGGTTGAGAAGGAAGATTCACAAGACATTCTTCGCGCCGAAGACTACCTCAATAAACCACTCTTCCACAATCTTGTTTACTTCTTCAGGGGCTTGTGTCAAAGCCCAGTGACCAGTTTCGACCTCCCTCCTTCTCAGAAATGGTATAAATGCCTCCATACCTGTTGACATTTCTGGTGTCAGCACTGCATCAAGCTTACCCGAGATGAACAAGACTGGTTGCTTGACTTTCTTCGTGTCCAGTCTAAGTTTGTTAGATGTAGATTGCTTGATCCCCCAAATGTCACTTACTTCAGGTCATCTTCAAAGTTTATGCGACGTGTTCGATACCAATTCAAGGGTCCATGTAGCCCGTGACGCATGTACTCTCTGGTATAGTGTTCAAGCTCCTGCAAGTAGGTGTCAGATCAGCCTTGAACAACAGATAGTTTCCAACTGAACACACCGTTCCCTTGAGTGAGGGCGCGAGACCGATCGTCCTCAATCCTTCAAGGTCTATACCAGTCTCTGGTCGAAAGCAGGGTTCGCCTGACGCGGATTTTCCACCATATAGGGCCTTCAGAAAGCCTTTGACCTGTTCGTAAGACTTTACGTTGGCCTCCAGCTCAGGCCCTGCGAGTTGCAGTTGATACCCGAATTGAGGCAAGGGTCCATTGACCATCTCAGCGAGCGACAGGTAATGTCTGGAAGGAGCAGTGTATGGTGTGCATACAGAGAAGACATGAGTGACGAGCTCTGGGTACCATTGTGCTGTCCGATATACTACGAAGCCGCCCCAGTCATGGCCACCCAGAATGATCTTGGGAGCTCCTATCTGCTTGGCCAACGCAGAAATATCGTCGGCTGCTCGTCTGATGGAATAGAGGCGTAAATCGGCAGGTGGTGAGCGAGGAGCATCCTGGTTTGGGCTTAGCCGTTGGAAGGAGCAAAAGGTCATGTCACTCAACTTACTGTTCCACCGTATCCCATCATATCAGGAGCGACGACTCGCAGGTTCTGCTGGATGAGGAAAGGTATCTGGTAGCGCCAACCATACGCAAGATCTGGCCATCCGTGGACGAGAAAGACAGTAGCTTTGAATTTTCCGTGCTCGGGCATACCAAGTAGGTAGTCTTTACAGGTCAATAACAGTCGATCGAGTTTCTGATCAGGGACATGCGCGTACGGTATCTTTGGCCATTAAGATCAGCCTCACAATGAGTTATCCGGCTGTCATCAGGAGAGATCTTATCAGTCGGCATAGCTGTTAATTCGACAAGACGCAGTTTCCTTGTGAAGGAGGTTGGTGTTATCGACTTCCGACAAATGGCATTAACTCTTGTCATAGATTGACCTCGGTCTGTGGCAGTGTGCGGGGAGCCTCGGACGGGTCTGGTTCTTGCTAACGAAAACTTGACAAGGTGGGTAGCTTCAGGAGTCCAACAGATGGTACTCTGGATGTATCACTAGTTGAGTATCGCCATATCAGACCCTCGATCGGTGACGATACTTCGAGCATGCACAGTGGACTGAGGAGCCGCACAGACGCCGCGATTGCTGAGAACGTAGTACAGTACAAGTGCTTTATTAAGCTTCGAGACGATATTTGAACAGACGGAAGCTCTACATATCTCATGTCATAGGTGTGATACAAGAACATAGTCTATCGCGTGTGTGAAGGCTCATGTCGCCAGGAGAGGCATGGACGAAGCATTACGATACTGACCGGCCTAATCGGGCTAGAGGCGGGAGCGTTCATGGCGGGGAAATGGTAGAAGTCGACGTGACGGCTTTCGATGCGACAACGATTTTGCTCCGGTGAACGCGACAAACCGGCCCTCGAACGGGTATCTTGAATACTCAGCCTGCAGTATGAACGTGACAACAGCGCCGACGGCTGGACAGGCGCATCAACAGCCCAGGGCGCGGCGGCCGCATCGGCCTCGCAAGGACTACACCAATTTGGACACGGTATTCGAGTCGCTCGACGACCTCAAAACCGCCCTACGCCAGTACATGGACAATGCCACGACCCCCGACGCCCTCCCGCAATATGTCTCGTGTGCTATGACCTTGTCCATCCACGCCGCCCTGCCTCTCAAATCGCCCACCGAAACCTCCCGCCCTCGCCGTCGCTCCAGCTACGTGCCCTTTGATGGCTTTGGCGACGAGCTAGATCTCGGAGGACACGATGAACAGCAACACCAACAAGAACAGGAGCAGGAGCAAGATCAAGAGCAGCAGTTGGAATACAAGACGGTGCTTGAACTAGTAAACATCGACGACCTCAAGCAGCGACAGATATGGCAACGCGCTGCTGCCAAGGGCATTGTCCAGCAGATCCAGCACCTTGATGGTTTCAAGTACTGCTTCAACAACAACTGGTCCAGCAAAGACGACAACGGTTATCGCTACTCGTATACCTGTCTCGACTCGCTGGAAAACAAGGACAGACACGCCAACGGCTTCCGTGCCACCAATGCTGCGACCCGGCGCCCGGGTGCCAACACTCGCGGTGTTCGCAAACCCACCTATGACTGCAAGGGCCAGATTGCCGTCAAGTTCTCCGCCATGCGCCAGTCTGTCGAAGTTGTCTACAAGCATCACGCCATCCACAAGACGGTCGCCGAGAGACGCCCGCCTCCACGTAAGGATTCAAAGCGGAAGTCCGTTACACAACAGTCAGTCGCCGAAACCACGCCTGATGCAAGTCTGCTGTCTTTCGCAGACCAAGACACACACGAAAACTCTTTCATCCTCCAAGATGTTGATCCCTCGGCCTTCCAGCCTTATCCCGATCCTGTAGAGCTTCCTATTGCGAAGAAGCCCTCTCGCAAGACAAAGGACAGTGCCAGTCAGCCACGCTCGAAGCGCCAGAAGACACAGCCTGTTCAACCAGCAGACCAAGTGGAACGCCCGTTGTCGCTGGTCGAAATTCTGCAACAGTCGATGGCTCCATCTAACACCTCCACTCTCAGCCAGGAGCCAAATGCTGAGTTATCGCCGTCGCCTCCTCCGCCTCCTCTCTGGCAAACTCCGCTTTCGGCTCCTGTGACTATCTCCTCAAACCCCCTGCCTGGCAATTACCCTCCACTTGCGAGTCGTCAAAGCTTCAACCCAGCTTACCAGCAATCGCAACCACCTGATGTTGGTCGCTTTTCAAAGCTTGCCGTCCCCTGTTTCAAGTGCAAGGCTGCGCATACCCAGGCATGTTCCCTGACCGCTTGTGTCTGATCCCGAAGCTTACTATAGAAAACAGTGCGATGGTTTGCAACCTGTTTGTAACTCCTGCCAGCTACGAGGAACTGTTTGCAACTATCCTTCGATCCTCAGATTTGACAAGGCCCCCGTTCCAGATTCGCGCTGGATACAAGGTACGTAGTGACTCGGTCTTGTCTACGCTTGATTGTTGACGTGTTTCAGTGCAACCTACCCAAAACGGACGTGGTGTGTTTCGAGTGAACCAAAGCTCTCCGGCAAACAACACATCGACTGTTCCCACTCAGGACATGTTTCCCACTGCTAGTCAACAAGGTCCATGGTACTCTCATTCCTGAGAAACTAATATTGAGAGGTCTGGGCACATATCATGGGCTTGTGTCTATTATTTCCGTTGCATTCTTGTTTAGCATGTTAAGATACCCCTCATCAAGTTTTGCGTTTTGCCTTTTTTAATTCCGCAGCCATCTTTTGACTGTGAGGCATGTATAGCAGCATCGATCGCAAAGTAGTATGTCAGATTGATGTCTTGAGCTAACACTTATATAGGCACAGATGGATCCTCGGAGCGAAAGCCTCGACTTCTTGACGCTGTGGTATAGGAAAGGCGGCTGGTTGGCAAGGCCTCTTGAACGCACCAAAGCATCGCCGCCAGCCCTCCTGAGATACGAACATGACTCAGCCTTGCCATGATGCTTGGAAATTTCTAAATCACCTTCTTAGTGGCCGAAGTACATACGTTGCATAGCCGTCTCTCGAAATGGACGATGTTGTCGCAAGGAACAGAGGGCGCTGTTGCTCGAACTCTCTCATATGCACAACGCTGGACATCGTGAGCTCGTTCTGGTCCAGATACTTGCAGTAATCGGCTCTGGTGTTGTTTCGTTGCTGGTGTGTACAGCTCAAACCTCACTGATGATGAATCGGTGCAGGTACGGGCTTCGCAGCAGAATCGAGTTTTCACTATTGTCAAGACACTGAAGTAGAAGTCAAGATACGATGTTTTGATGATTTGTATTGAGTTCAAGAAGAATAGCCTATTCTCCAGCTATCTCTCCATGACCGCATCAATCTCAGAGCATCGTGGTATCTGACAGTCATACCACCAGCCTGGCGCGTCAAAGGCACCTCGTGCCATTGCTTTGCACAACGGCTACATCAAGAGATTCGACGTCTACTGCGCTCCAGCTGGAAGAGCATAGCCATATCATACATGATGGATGTGTTCACTGGTAGACAGAAGGTTGTTCACAAGGAAGTCACCGGCCAGGGGTGCTGCCCCTGAAAGCACACCAACATCATTTCGGTTGGGCCAATGGTCGAGGAGAGTCGTAAGCAAGTCGCCCAGGTGTTCTCGAAGGAAGTCACCACTCGCGGAACTCTCACGCGTCGCCGAGAACGCGAAGCTGTCAACTGGCGTTGAGAGAAAAAAACCTCAGGCAACAGCCCAGCGACACGCAACGCCATCTCAACGCAACGCCGTCGACGAGCGTCGAGGGAAAGAGCATCACGCCGCGCGGGTTCTTCCTTTGGTGAGGGCTCAACCTGTTCAAAAGCCCCTCTTCCCACCTTCATCCTCCATCTTCCTCTTCCACCACTCCATCACCCAAACACTCTGCCCCATCACCCATCTCCTCTTGTTTGTCTTCTCCATCGCACCATCAGGCTGCATCATCTACTCAGCAACATCTTCATCTTTGAGCACGCCGCTCTAAACAACAACTCTTCTGTCTCCAGCTTGCCCGCCAACATGAAGCTCACTACTGTACGTACTCACTCATCACCATCCACCACTACCGTTCATCTCCATCATGATCAGCCATCCATCTTGATCATCAACCATCCATCTTGATCATCAACCATCCATCTTCATCATCAGCCATCCATCTTCATCATCATCCATCTATCTTCATCATCAGCCATCACTTTTGACACTCGCTGACCACCACACAGTTGTTCGGCATCTCCACTGCCATTGCTGGAACCCTTGCCACCACCGGCAACTCTTCGTTCTCTCAGGCTATCGACAGCGTCGCTTCTGCCACCAACGTCTACCCTTACCCTTTCAAGTACGACATTGTCGCTATGGCTTTTGGTGACGGCGAGTTCTGCAACAACACCTCCTTCGACAAGGGTGGTTTCGGCTTGCCACCTGACGTGTGCAAAGCCTCGACCTCCGGCTTCTACAACCTCGCATCCCGAGCCATCAAAGGTCTGGGCGACAGCATCTTTGACGAGGAACGTTGTGTTCTGGTCACCTTCGCCGACGATCACTGTCAGGTCGAAGGCGCCATCATCCGCGAGCTCTCCGCCGATCCGGCCTTCCACCCAATCGTCGAGAATCCCCAGGGTGAATGTTCGGATGTCTACCCTATCGTTCACTACGAAGGAGAAGCTGCATCGAGGATCGAAGCTCTCTCGGTCATGTGGGCCTGCGGCGAAGACATCGAGGAAGACTGGATCGACCCCACCCCCGGCAAGCACACTGATCCTGAAGGCGACGACACTGATCCTGAAGGCGATGACGACCAGTTGATCTCCGCCAGATCTGTCGACGCTGTTCGTGACCATGTCCGCGTCTTCCCTGCCGATGGCGCCAACTGCCACAACGCTCTGGATCGTGATTCCGACAGACAGGTGTACAACGACTGCCACACCTTCGCAAAGCCTTTCTTCTCCATCAGAGCTCAGATCACTCGCGGCAAGGGCAAGTCCAGGCTCGACGGTTCTCAGCCATGCTCTGTCCTCGTCTTCAGCGATGAGAAGTGCCACAAGAACGGTGCTGAAGTCATCCACCTCGACAACACTCACGAGCTTGGCGTCTGCCACAACGTCTCTCTTCACCACGAGGACGACAACACTGCCATCGCCGGTCACTCGTGGAAGTGGGCTTGCGGTCAGGACATCATTGACTGCATCAACGACGACACCAAGTCCGCCACCTCTGTCAAGGCCGCCAAGTCCGCCGTCAAGACCGTCACTGCCACTTCCACCCAAAGCTTGGCCTGCTCTCTCACCACCGAGGCTGCCCATTCAACCAGCGTCATCAACAGCGTTGTCACCATGAAGCCTGTCACTCACACCATGACCAGCGTCTTCACCAAGACGCAGCTTCGTGTCGTCACCAAGCTCATCACCAGCGTCGCCACCGACGTCTCCACCATTGGTCACACCGTCACCAAGCCATTCAGCACCACTTACAAGGTCTGTGATGCCGTGGCAACTGCTCGTTCTTGATTGCATCACCTTGCATCCATGAGTCGACTCGACTCTGCATGATCATCGGCAGGCGTTTGTTCTCGTCTTTCGATACCACTTGTTTCTTTTCTTCACCATGCTGCCTCGCATTTGTTATGATCAAGAGGAGTTGCTTTTGTTCTTTGCTTTGTTTCTTCCATCGGAGGTTGTTTCTTCTCATCAGCACGAGCTGCTCAGCATGTCCTATCGTCGACAGGGTTTTTCATTCTTCATGTTCTGTATGCATTAGCACCAGGAGTCACTGTTTCGCTGACTACCAATGTATGAATTGATTGTTTCTCTTATCATCAACGTGCCTCTTGTCTTGTGAATTTCTTGTGTGATGATCATGTCTATCGGTTATGATCCTGTCTGTCTCCTTCAAGCAGTGGTATGGCAGTCGAGTGGCCTTGGAGTAATGAGACCAACTCCGCCATGTCCAAAATCCGTGCAATCCAAACACCCAACTCCATCAGCGATTGCATGAGCCATCAGCGATAGTATACAGTGTGACTGCTCTGGATTGCTGACGGCTCGCAGGATGGGACTTCAGAATTCTCAGCGAGCAAACCACGACATTCTGTGATGATGTTACGACAGACTTTGTTTAACCTCTCTTCTGTCTGGCGTGAAGATTTGCACACAAGGAGCCATCGATGACACTCTGTTTGGCCAAATGATGGACTGGGTAGACATTGCTATTGATGATATAGTTGTGAAGCGGCAGGAAACTTTGGAGTTCTCAACAGAAAAGCTCTGCTACATCAGGATATTCATATAGTCCTCCTACAGCTGCTCTAGCAAGCAATTGTGATAGAGCAAAGGGAAAAGTATGACGAGGTCGCAGGTTGATAATGGGTGGCCGTTCGAAGGCATTAGCAGTACAGTAATCACAGGAAACTTGTCTCGAAGTGTGAGATGGGCGTGAGTCCAAGAGAAGTCAGGCTCATGGCTTGTTCATGTCAATGTATATTCGCCTTGTCAATTTGCAGGAGGCAGATAGAACTATGCAGCAAGACAAAACGTGTATACGTAATTACAGATGTTCGTGTTCAACCGAGATACTTATGTGTCAGTTACTCTTGAAGAGAGAGCCTCGTGAATGAGGTCTGCAACAGTTTTTGAACCTTGAGAAAACTTCGGTATGAACTTCAAGACTCATCGTGACCACCAAACAGTTTTGATAAGGCGAGTCTTGTCGACATTTACCTGGAATCAAGGGCCATGACTATCCTTTACTCATTGATAAACGTGACTGCGTAAGTCTCAAGACCACAAAAACATACAGCGAGTTCTTTGGGGGGTTGGCCTCTTCTCACAGAGCAGTGATTTGGTCAGCGAAAGTCTTGCTTATCACTTGTAGGAACATACGAGTCCTCTAGGAACTACAAGCAAGACCGTCAGTTCGATCTCTGTCGAGCAACAAAACACTGCAGCATTGGTTTCGTGCAAGGGTCAATTGCGGAACAATGGCACTTTGTTGACGTGCAGAGGCTGCGTATATCTGACTTTGCGGTATCCAGTGCTTGCCAGAGTTATTGAGAGTTGGCCGTGGCCTAGAAGATACGGCCATGGAATTACGGTAACCCTCGGTCGAAGATGAAAAGAGTTTGCAGAAACGCACTGCGAATACTGGGTCTTGCGCAGTTGGATTGTGAGTGACAAAGGCCCAAGCATAAAAGCGCGCTTCACGAACGAGCATCATCTCGGACGAGACATGATTAGTGAACGATGCAAATGCTTCGTTGCTTGCAGGACAAGATATGTTCATGTCAGGCTCGGAAGCAGAGACACGGCATCACAAGATTTGGTACGCGTAAATTGTAGGATATGCATCATGGAGGTCTGCCAAGCTCAGGCATGGCAGGAAGCGGTCTCGAACTTCGAGTTGTTCCAAGGTAGTGTCTGTGTGCTGACACGAGATCCTATCAAGCCACGGAATTTGGCTCGAGAATGTGATGGCAATAAGAATTATGTCCAGGATCCGTGTAACGGTAGGGTCAGGGTGGAGAGAGGAAATACGAGTTCGGGAATCAGCCAGTCGGAAAGCCAACACATGTCGAGGAACGGCACAAGATGCGATTACTCGGAAAGCTGCATTCATTGAACTTGTTACGTATGTCTGCATAATCAGGTGGGTGGAAGGATGTGGCATGTGCGCGGTTCAGAGCTTACAAGAGCCCGAAGTATTGGAGGACATTATGTGGGTGTTGGTTATCATGCGAGCGTCGGGCGTACAAGTCAAAGGACAGCTCAAGCACCGTCGCCCCATATGCCAATGACAGCCATTGCGAAGCCAGCAAAGCCGATAGTAGCCCTTGCCTGCTCGAGGGTTTGAGAAGATGTCACAGCCTTCTCGACGGTTTCGCCATTGACATCGTCTTGGCTCTCGGCGAGCAGTGCCTGACCAGGGATGAGATCCGAGGCGGCGGCGAGACCAGCGACAAGAGAAGTCCAGAGCAGGTAGGGATGTCTAGCAGGTGCTGGCGAGAGAGCGTAGGCAAGGTTGAAGGAGAGCAACGACATGACGGCAAGCGAGCGCAAGTGCAGCGAGGCCCTCTGTTTCAGCGATACGAGGACATGATGGGCGGGCTTTGCCGAAGGAAGAGCCAGCAGCGACGGTATGGACAAGGCGGCCAACGAGTACGAGGCACCCTGCGTCCACGTCAGTTGATTGAGCGTGACGAGTGCTCAGAGAGAGCTTCTAAGCTCACCGTGAAGAGACCCAGACTCGTGGTGCCTACGAATTTACAAGCGGCGATGGCAGATGGCATTTTGGAATGGGCTCCGAGGATGCTTGCGACAGACTCGATGTGTCGTTTGAGATGATGGTTGACTGTCTGTCTCTCGTTTCACCTGGACACTCCCCCATACTGCACTACGTCAGACTCCGTGCTCCATCCCCACACTGTAACGGCTATGCACCCAGCACAAGCACGCATTCTTTTGCAACTTGCGCAACAAATACATCAGTCCGGCGTTCGGGCCTTTGGCATCACATGTTCCTAATTCTCTCGAGAAGCGTCTTGTGGAACGGTCATGATGTATATATCTCATAGCTCGCCATTCCTTTGTCGCAAACCACTTGTGCATACGAGGACTATACACCTCGGTGGTCTAGCCCTGAAACACGTCTACCTCGGCAGCCTCGTGCCGTTCAGCTCGAGCTACCTGTGAACACGCTCACCATGCTGTTCGACCTTCTCTTTCTCCTCCTTCTGCTTACCACCACCATCATCAACATCAACAACACACCAGCGTCGCCATGCCGCAAGACAAGAAGGAATACCTCAGTGACGCCTGGAAAGATGGCCTCTTCAGTGTGTTTACATGTTGCCCGGAAGAGGGTCCGCGCACTGCTAATTGACCCATCCAGAGGACAAGGTTCTGTTTTGCACCGGTGGTGCTGGTTCAATTTGCAGTGCTCAAACCAGAGCTCTTGTGCATCTAGGAGCATCTGCTGCCATCATTGGTCGTAACAAGGAAAAGACGGAGCGAATGGCCGCCGACATTGCCACTGCCCGCCCCGGCGCTCGTGTACTCGCAATCGCTGGAGTCGACGTCCGCGACCCTAAAGCCCTGCAAGATGCTGCAGATAGAACTGCTAGGGAATTGGGAGGCATAGACTTTGTCATTGCCGGTGCAGCAGGCAATTTTCTGGCGCCAATGTCACAGCTCAGTGCCAACGCCTTCAAGTCCGTCATCGATATCGATGTCCTCGGTAGCTACAACACAGTCAAAGCGACGCTGCCTTACCTGGTCAAGAGCGCCAAGAGCAGCACTGTAGATGCGACAAACCCCAGCTCTGGTGGCAGAATCATCTTTGTCTCGGCAACAATTCACTATACCGGTCTGCCTCTGCAGACCCATGTTTCAGCCGCCAAAGCAGCCGTCGATTCTCTGTCAAATGCGGTTGCCATCGAGTATGGACCGCTAGGCGTGACTTCGAATGTCATCGCACCAGGTCCCATTGGTGGCACAGAGGGCATGGAACGATTGGCCAAGAGCGACCCGGAGAGTGTCGCAAAGTCGGCAAAGAGGGTACCTCTGGGTCGGCTGGGATCGGTCAAAGATATAGCAGACGCGACCGTCTATCTGTTCTCTGATGCAGGCAATTTTGTCAATGGCTCAACAGTCGTGGTAGATGGAGGCAGCTGGAGAGTCAACGCTGGCGGCCCAGGTTCCACCTGGAGCTATCCAGACTTCATCCTGAGTGGAGCGACTGTTGAGGGAGTCAAGGGCGGCAAGGCCAAGCTGTAGGCATTAGATTGCAAATGTCTGTGCGCAAACGTCGGGACATGTGAAGAGGATGCTCTAGTTGTTATGGATCGCGTGTGCATGCAGCGGCCGACAAGGGCCAAGCGGTGTCCGGCAAGAGGACGCACGCAGTTCTTTGTTACATGTTCAGCGGTCGGTGCAGTTGAATGAGCAAGTTGATTGAATATGCTTCACAAGAAGGGTGACACGGCGGACAAACAGGAAACCATGATGAGCGCGACGGCGGCAGATCAGGCGCGAATCTTGGACAGCGGACACCAAGGCACCGGAGCAGACGGCTCCATTGGACGTGTCTCACAAGATGACGAGGTCGATGGAGATTCGCGAACCTGTTTGGCTTGAAATGATGAAACAGCGGGCCGGCAGAGTGCAAATCATAATCAAGAGAGGCGACAGACTTTGGCCATGCCGGTTAGCGTTGGCGGCGACTCGAGTCTTGCAAATAGGCGAGTCAACATTATTACCCAACGGCTGCAATAACATTGTGCGTTTTGTGCCATCGTTTGCTTGGTTACTTTGCTTGCTGGCTGGCGTTCTTGTTTTCGTAGCTCCTAGCTAGCTCTTCCTCTCTCTTCTCAATCCCAGTCCACAATCACCACCCTGCTGGAGCTTGCCTCTGTCTTCGCGCCCCGGTCCTTGCTTCGCTGCTCGACTATATCGACGCCCCTACCTGGATACAGATTGCGCACTAGCTCTCCCCCTGGCCAAGGACAGTTGATGGAAATGTGCCCAGCCCGCTCGCGACACGCCGACTCGATTCTGTAATTCTGCGACGAGCGTGGACGACGTCCCAACACTCTTTTTTCTTCGGCAGCGCGTCTGCTCGATCGACACGTTTGCGCTTCAAACATCCAGCATCCCTGCACCACCCAAAACCAAGTCGCTGCAAGTCGCTTTGTCGCTGCAGTGTGACTTGTTGACGACCGGCCCCTCAAAGTCCCCTCTGTCTGTGTCTTGGCATCCGACGGGGCTCCCATATCACCATGTTGTCTCGGGGCAGTCTTCGCAGCGGCCAACTCTTGCTGCTGCCACTAGCTCTCATGTCGAGCTTCTGGCAACACGCTCACGGTCTGAGCCAGACATACTGCTCGAGCCAGAACTCGGGCTCCGACTATGACGCTGGTGAGCATTGAGCACTGAGCACATGTCTCATGTTGCGGCTCCCTGTGTGCCAGCCTGCTGACGTGCATGCAGTGACCAACATCTACCAGTCCAATGGCGCCTGCCATGACGAATGCGCTGCCAACTATGCCTTTGCCATTGTCCAGTACCAACAATGCTGGTGCTCAAACTACGCTCCTGCAGATCAGGTTGACGTCTCACAGTGCAGTCAATCCTGTCCTGGCTATCCCAGCGAGAGCTGCGGTGACAAGGACAACGGCCTCTACGGCTACATCAAGCTCAACATCGACCCATCAGGCACCCTAGGTTCTGGCTCAAGCAGTAGCTCTACTAGCAGTGCCGCTCAATCCTCACAACAGCAATCGGTAAGCAATGACTTGATTTTTCCAATTGTTGTGCCTCTACATAATCTGCAAAACAATACCCTCGCTGCCCTGCATATCAACTGAACCACGTGTCTGCTTAGACGCCCACCTCATCACCCTCTCCTTCCTCCGCCCAGACAGCTTCCTCCGTACAGAGCGATACGACCGTGTTTACCTCTGTTCCCGTCACCGTGACCGTAAAGCAGAGTGCTTCGGTCGTCGTATCTTATGTCACGCCTGTATGCCTACCCAAAATTTCCTTTTGTCTGCAACCAAACGCTGCTTTGCTATACTCTGCCCACCTTGCTCTTGTGCTAACAGCCATTTAGTCATCCTCAAGCAAGCCTACAACAACATCGTCATCTTCGACGCCTTCTTCAACAACTTCTTCAACACCTTCATCCACACCAACATCAACATCTTTCTCCATCACCTCTACTCAAGGAGCCGTTGTGACAAGCAGCCCTTCTTCTACTGCGGCCGACTCCGATACCAGCTCACTATCTCACACTACCTTCGTCAGCACCCGTGTCGTTACCCTTTCGGGCGCTCCTGTCACGCAAACTGTCACAAGCACCGCTGTCGTGACCCCCGGTGCCGGCTCGCTGCATGATACAGAACGTCAAGGTGTTTCTGGTGGAACCGTGGCCGGCGCTGTCGTTGGCTCCGTTGCTGGTGTTGCTCTCCTCCTGGCTGGTGCATTCTTTCTATGGCGGAGGAAACGATCCGAGACATCTGATCCAGAATCTCCAAGGTCAGGCTCTGGTTCAGGTTCTTCTGCCCGAAGAAGAATGGAACGCAATACCAGCGTCCTCAGCAAGACCGGCCTTTTGTCCTCTGCAGGCACTGCTGCCGACATGGAAAAGTTCCATGATGATTCGACAACGAGCCACAGGTACCATGGCAGCGAATCAACTGCACCAATCCCTACCAGCCCAGATGGTGACAGACGTAATAGCCGTCCGCTTGTTTACGATCAGCGACTGAACCCTGCTGCTCTGATGCAACACTGGGAGCAAAACGGCAGTCGCGCGAGTATTGGCACCATGCAAGACCAACGAGACTACTCTCGGCCTTTGGGCGTCACTAACCCCGATATAATCGACGACTAAATGGCTTCGCTGCTTGCCTGCCATAACCCGCCACTTGCCCACGCGACCACGACGTGCACACACTTTTTCCTTTATTCTTCCCCATTGACTACAGACTTTTTTCTTGTCCATTTATCCTATGGTTTTTAGCGGGCGTTTTTTGGGCCAAATACCCTGGTTCTTTATTCTTTCTACATTTATTACCAACAACACATAGAGACCTTGGTGTCACCCACGGCGCCCATCCTACCTATCCTTTGAAGGTATTGGAGTTTTACTGTACAAAAAGCAATAAAGAATAACAAATCATCCATCACTTCCATGTCCTCTGACGTCCGCTGCTCTTCCATGAGATCGAATTGGTTCCCTCAATGCTCTCACCACAGCTCTCTTATCTCGTCATTGCAAACAGAGCTGTGTCTATGCTGCTCAGACAATGTTAACTCCGCTCGACGATTCTCCCGTATGTCGATCAGCATACCTCTTTGAGTTGTTCCGCGTCACTTGCGTCCGAGACAGCGATGCCATCGAGTTCCCATCACTAGCAGCACACCGCGCTAGCCCCATCGAGCTAGACGATCACATGCTCTTGCTCTGCTTCTCGCAAGTCATGTACTGTGCTTCTCGCAAGGCTGTATTCGCAGACTGGCAAAGTTTGAGTATACTGACTGAGCAGACAAATTATCGATACGTATGTGTCTACAGGCTATGGGCAACAGATACATACTTGAGGGTTGTAGATGATTAAGTGCCAGGCGAAATTTGGCAGAAATGCTGAGAGTGCTAACTTGATGACATTTACTTACTTTGATTTGCGTATCGACTGGATCAGCTCTCGGTGCAATGGTCCAGCATCTACCAAGACTTGTGGTATGTACAGTGCAAGGAAGGTAAGATTAGAGAAGTACTGTTGTTGGTATTGAGGCTGCCGAAGCAGTCTGGTCTTATCAGCCAGCCGAAGACTACAGAGGAGCTCATCAGAACACAGGGACGGTACAGGCAGCTCGCGATGAGATGGTCAAATGGTCATCGAGATATCTTTTGATGGAGAAATCTTCTATGGAGCAAGTGGGTTGACAGCAGAAAATAGGCGCCTACCTGGATTGGTGGAAGCTTTGAGCGCGAGATGCTCTTGCATACCACTATGGTTCAAATCTAGTGGCCACCACGATAACTATCTCCGTTCCGTCGACCACGTCCACGGTTGCCAGCTCGCGCGAATGCACGACCTCCGCCAAACTCGGGACCGCCATCAACGAGCACGTCACCATCCTCGAAAGTATAGCGCTTGAGTTGATCGAGACCGCGACCCAGTGAGTCACCGTTTCTCTTCATGTCGGCACGAGGGTCCCAGTCTCTGCTGGTCTCGCGATCCAGCTCATCGAGCCTGTCATCGGCGAGGTTGTCACTTACGGGCTGCCAGTATAGCTTTGGCTTGGTCGAGGTGAAGTTGAAGAGCTTGTCCAACTCCAGGAATGGGGCGCTCGCTTCTTCAATTACCCTCGAGCTGCGTCGCGGAGCAGGTACGTGAACGGGTTGAGAAGGGCGTCTTTGCTCGCTTTGAGCGAAAGAAGGGCGTCTTCCGCTCGACATGCTGCCCCGGGGCCCGGTGGGAGGAGCGTTTGGTGCACCAGCATGTGTTGAAGCACGGTGGGTAGCAGGACCCGCCTCGACGAGCTGTACTTCGACACCGTCATCGAGCGAGTTGTAGACGAGCTCCCAGCGCTTCGCCTGACTAGGCCTTGAGCCTCCGCTTGCTCGCTCTGTTTCGAGATAGTCCTGGAAGCGCTCGTCGGGAAAGAAGTCTGCCCAGAGTTGCTTGCGCATTGGTTCTGGCGGCCAGATTCGCGCATGCATGCTGGCTCGCGCCCTCGAAGCGGCAGATATGGATGTGAATAGGACAAAGGCATGTGTGCGCAAAGCATCGACATAACACTCTTCGACCAGGGAAGCGGAGAGATCAGAATGGTCTGGGGGTCTGGCAACATCTTCGAGGTGGTCCCTCAAGCCACCGGGGTTGATGGGGCGAACGAGATGGCGGATGTACAAAGCACGAGTGGCAGGGTGGATTGCAGGAGATACAGCAACATCAGCAGGGTCGGGCGTGAGCTGGACGGGGTCAGACTCGGAAGGGTTAATCAGATTCTTGAAACGACGTTCATTGGGACTCCTGGTCGACTTTGGCTTGTCGGAATCATTGATAAAGGGTTGGGTCAAGTCGTCGCTGGTTGACATTGGCTGGAGGGCGAGATCAGGTTGTTCCAGAGGAACATCAGGCATGGGTTGATCATCCTTGACGGCATCTTGGTCGGTGGGTAAGTGGACGACTGGACCATCAGCCTCTTGCTTTAGTTTCTTGTGGACAATGTCCTCGGACATAGGCGGACTGGGGCTGCGTCTCTTTCTCTTTTTACCATCGGGCGAGACTGGCTCTTCTGTCTCGACCGGCTCGGGGGAAGCGGCGGCTGGCAGCTGGTCCATGGCTTCTGGTTGGGGCGACGGAGCATTGTCGGGGAGTGTTTCCTGAGTGGGCTCTGCGCCTGTGGACTCTTGCTGGTTGGTGGGTTCTGGTTCTGGCTTGTCCTCGCTGGCTGGTAGTGGATCTGTGGCACTGGGAGGATCTATGGCGGTGGGCTCTTCTGCCGGGGTTTGCTCGAGATCTGGTTGTTGATTCAGAGTTTCTTGGTCGTGCTGCTCCAGGCGGTCGACAAAGTCCTTCTTGAGCTTGAGGCCGGTGCTGGGAATGTCGCGTTCCTTCAATTCATCCTTGAGCTTGGCGACGGTGAGCGAATCGTAGTCCATGTCGGCATCCGAACGTCAATGACGGAGATTTTGTGTGTCAAGGCGTAGGTCTGAGTGAGGGCGAGAAATGGTAGAGCATCAAAAAGGTCGTGCTTGGCGCATGACGTGCCTCGGCGCGCAACCAGCAGCAGTATGCGACTATCGACACCAAGGGGAAGCTTTATCTCATACCCTTTCACTTTCGCTCTCTCTCTGTTCAGTCACAACATTACCCAAGTCGCCTGTCCAGCCCTGACACACACGCGACGGCCGTCAAGATGAGCAACAAAATGTGGGAGGTCAGATAGCTGCTCCGTCCAGCGTGTTGTTTGTGCCAACAAGATGTCTGCAGGTTGATCCCGAAACCAAGAGCAAGCTCCTAGACATCCAGAAGACCAATGAGAACAACCGCTGCGTCGACTGCGGTGCCCCCAGCCCGCAATGGGTATGCCACTGATCCCCGTCTCTCCCTACCCAACTCTCCGCTCACAAATGCTCCCAGGCCTCGCCCAAGTTCGGCATCTTCTTCTGTCTGTCCTGCTCTGGCACCCACCGCTCCCTCGGCGTCCACATCTCCTTTGTGCGATCCATCACCATGGATTCGTTCAAGGTCCAGGAAGTCGAGCGCATGTCAAAGGGGGGCAACAAGCCTTGGAAGGACTTCTTCGATGCTCACCAATCAAACTCCCTCCAAGGCCGCACTTTTGACGAATGCACCATTCAGGAACGCTACGACAGCGAGGCCGGTGAGGAGTGGAAAGAGCGCCTGACCGCAAAGGTCGAGGGCAAGGAATACGTACCCGGCACAAAGAGCAGTGGCATGGCTGCTCGCGCAAAGCCTGCCACCTCGGCCTCGACCAGCAGGAGCCAAACTCCTCTTGGCGCCTCGTCTGCTGCTCCTCCCTCGCAAAAGGCCCAGAATGAAGCCTACTTTGCCCGTATGGGCGCCGAAAACGCTCACAGACCCGACACTCTGCCCCCCAACCAGGGCGGCAAGTATGCTGGTTTTGGCAGCGAACCCATGCCTTCGGCCTCTTCAAACTCGAACACGATCCCAGGTGTAGATGATTTCCAGAAGGATCCCGTCGCAGCGCTCACAAAGGGTTTCGGTTGGCTGAGCAGCACCGTGACCAAGCAAGCAAAGACCGGTTATGACGGATGGGTCAAGCCCAACATGCAGAAGGTCGGTCTGACTGGCACGCTTTGATACTTCAGTACTGACAATTGAACAGCTGGCAGAAGCCGATCTTGCTGCCCAGGCACGCATGACAGCAGCACAGTTGGGTCAGGGTCTGCAGACGAGCACAAAGACAGCCGCCGAGACCTTTAACCGCTTCGTCGAGGGTGACGAGAGACTGGCACCCAGAGGAGCCAAGGGGCCGGCAGCAGACAAGCGAGACTTCTGGGACAGTTTTGGTGACGCCCCTCAAGGGCCCTCGAACGATAAGAAGGACTTCTGGGACGACTTTGCTGCTGCTGGTGAGACTGCAACACAGAAGAAGGCTGCTTCATCCAGTATAGGAACGAGCGCCATGAAGAAGCCTACGAGTTCACAGCAAAAGTCGGGCGATGATGCTTGGGGCGACTGGTAGAAGCGCGCAATCAAGACAAGATGATTTGGTTCGAGCAAATAGTTACATTTTCGTGCTAGAACAAATACATGGTATCGAGATCAGGACTCTCTGCAAGCCCCTCTATAACGCGCCCAACTCCTTGAGCTTGGAAATCATGCCATCAACATCCTCGACCTTGCCACCTCCCTGTCTCGGCGGGGGCTCGGTGACCTTGACATGCTTGAGACGCTTGGTGAGATCGATGCCATAGTCCTCCATGGTCTTCTTGACCAGCGGCTTCTTCTTGGCCTTCATGATGTTTGGCAGACTGGCATAGCGCGGCTCGTTCAATCGCAAGTCGGTGGTGATGACCATGGGTAGCTTGGCGCGCAATGTCTCGACTCCACCGTCGACCTCTCTGGTCACGGTGCATGTGTCACCCTCAACCTCGACCTTAGAGGCCTGGGTAGCCTGAGCCCAGCCCAGCAGACCAGCAAGCATCTGACCAGTCTGGTTGGCATCGTCGTCGATGCTCTGCTTGCCCAAAATGACAAGGTTGCGGTTTTCGTCCTCGACGACCTTCTTGAGCAACTTGGCGACGCTCAGAGGCTCCAGCTCGGTCTTCTCTTCGACAATGTGGAGTGCACGGTCGGCACCCATGGCCATGGCGGTACGCAGAATGTCCTGAGACTTGGTGGGACCGGCGGAAAAGGCGAGAATGTCCTCGACTGGGGCCTTGCGTTCGCGCATACGGACAGCCTCTTCGATCGAGAGCTCGTCGAAGGGGTTCATACTGTGTTTGACTCCGGTTGTCTCGACGGCCGTCTGAGCCTTGTTGACTCGAGGCTTGACCTGTGGGCGGCGTCAATCACACACTCTCTGACGTGGACAAGCATTCGAGTGGACTGACAGCATAGTCAATGACGCGCTTGACCGGCACGAGGATTCGTAGACCAGACATGTTGTTGTGAAGAGTGATGCGGAAATAAGTTGGATGAGCCGACAAGACGACCGTCACAAGCAAGTTTGGCCAGGTGATTCCGACCTCGGCATTCGCCTTTGAACTCATGAGGGGTGTCCATGCAAAACTCGGCCTAACGCTTTCACCATCCTCCCTTTGATTATCGCTACTCGGTTCTTTGACGAGTGCAGTTCTATACTGGATGCTGCTGTGTGATCAAGTTTCTCATCTTCAAGATATGCCTTGGTAGCTTCTATCGACGCCGACTGTAGCCATCCAAGGATACAGCTTTGCATTCTCTACCCATCACAACGCACATAAAAAGTTAAATAGACAAAGATGGTTGAATCATGATCGCTTTTCTTTCGTCATACTAATACATATTCGATGGTCGTCAAGTTACCATGTAGAATAGAGAAGGAAGGGTAGGGCATATAAATGTCATGTGGAAATCATATCTTTTGCGCAACCGGCTTCAACAAATCTTCGCAGTCAACTTGACGCCGCACCTAGGTCATGCTGCGAGTTGTACGGCCGCCGTAATGCGTGGTGCTTCTTGTGGTGCTTCAGATCAAAGTCTGGCATCCAGGTGTGCTCGGCCCGTCGCGCTCGGTAGTTTCGATTTACTCGGCGACGGCAGCAGAGGTGTTGGCGGATCCCTCGGCAGTAGAAGGCTTGCCGTCAGTCTCGGCCTCGCCCTCGATGGGGGCGTTGGGGTCCTCGTCCTCCTTTCCAGGGCTGTCAATGGCGACCTTGACAGCGATCTCGCGGCCCTCAATCTCCTTGCCGTTCATGTCGGCGCAAGCCTTCTGCTGGAGCTCCTCGGATTCGAGAGTGACGAAGCCGAAGCCACGGCCCTTGCGGGGCTCGTTGCGAGCTTGAAGCTTGCGGACCATGAAGCGAGGGATGGGGCGGAGAGCGATCTTGGCTGAAGTGGGCTTGTACTCGGCGAAGATTTCAAGGAGCTGTCCAGACAGATTAGCATAATGGTCACGCGACACATGTTGATTTCAGAAGCTCACCTTCTCCTCGCGAAGGTCGTATGGGAGGTTAGCAACCATGACCTTGGTCTTGGAGGGAACACCATCCTCAGGAGGACCGCGCTGCTTGCGAGGGCGAAGAGCGTCGGTCTTGCCGGTCTTGTTGGGGTTAACGGTCATGGTGTCCTTGTCACCAGGGGCGGCAGAGAGAGCCTCGTTGGTGGTCTCGGTCAGGGGAAGGACCTGGCCAGGAACATTGGTGGGTCCATCAGTCGAGTCGGCAGGAGCGTCAGTGGTCTGGTCCTCGGCGTTGCGACCCTATGCTTGTCAGTTTTTGGTACAAAATGAGTTCTGTACATCAACTTACGCGACCACGGCCAGCACGGCCACCACGACCGCGGCCACGACCACGACCGCGAGTAGAGCTACGACGGCGAGCAGGCTCAGCACTCTCGTTGCCCTCCTGGGCAGGCTCGGGCTTGCGGGCGAGCTGGACAGAAACCTTGCGGTCGAGGATGGTCTTGCCGTTCAACTCACTGATGGCGCGCTCAGCCTCAGAGGGAGTCGAGACGTCAACAAAGGCGTAGCCGACGGGACGAGTGGTACGGGGGTTGGTGGGGATGGAAGTGGTCTCGCTGTAGCTCAAGTCAGGGGGTGAAGCCGATAATAAGACTGCGAAGAGACTTACACAAGGTAGTCCTTGAAGAAATCCTTCAACTCTCCCTCAGTGGTCGCATAGGCGAGGTTTCCAATGTAGAGTCTTCTACCCTCGGCGGCGCTGGCGATGACGGCCTCGTTCTGAGAGGCGTTGATGGGCTTGTCGCCGCCGGCTCCGACTGAAGCACCCTCGGCGGTCGAGGTGGGCTCGGTGATGGTAGTGTTTGCCATTTGGGCGGTGGCAGCTTCGACGGACATTATGACGTTGGTAGGTGGATGACGCTGGAGCTGTGAGGTCTGGGGAGGTTGGTTTGATTGTCGAGACCGCCTGTTGTGGTGGAAACTGGCTTGACGAGGGAGAGTTCTGGGTAGCTAGGTGCCCGATTCGTGGTGTTGGGGATGAGGAGAGGGTGGAAAGTTTGTCACTTTGCTGTGGTGGTAGGTGGTGTTAATGGAAGGTGTTGTTGTCTCGTAAACTAGGTGGCTTGACTTCTCGCCCGGTCGAATTTCGGCAGTCGCTGCTCAGCAGGGTCCACGTCCTTTCTTGGCTGGCGTAACTTGGTGCCGTCGTGGGGAAGGCAGGAGCTAGAAGTCGCCTCAAAGAGTTGAGCCAGCACTCTCGTCGAACTTTCTACTTTGACACACAATCGAGACTGCGCGCTCATACACTTCTCCTTCGCCTCGTCAGACGAACATTCTGGTTGACCGTCACATCGATTGACGCTTGATCGTTACGCGACTGCATGACACACCTTCAAAATGGTGTCTCTGGGCACAATGCTGCAGTAGCTGGACAATCTCCCGCAAGAAGGTGATTGCCAATCACACATCTTCTACGATGATCTGCTCTGACTGGGTCAGGCAAACTGCTGCAAAGCCTCGCTCTGCCTTGATCCTATATGGTTCTGAGACAGGCAATGCTCAAGATGTTGCTCAAGAGATTGCTCGCTTGACTGAGCGTCTGCGTTTTGATACTACTGTCATAGATCTTGACTCGATAGAACTCGTGTGTGCCATTCTATCATTCCTCGCTGTGCCTTCTCTGACTCTCGATAGCGTGATTTACTCAAGCATACCATCATCATAGTAGCTATATCCACCACTGGGCAAGGCGAGTTTCCGCAGAATGCTCGCTCCTTCTGGAAAGTCTTGTTGAGCAGTCAACTTCGACCGGGCGTTCTAAGACGTGTAAACTTCACCACATTTGGTCTAGGCGACAGCTCATATCCGCAATACAATGTTGCCCATCGCATGCTACACAATCGTATGCTGCAGTTGGGTGCAAAGCTGTTCTGCGCACGCGGAGAAGGTAATGAGCAACACCCAGAAGGTCACAATGGAGAATTTCGTGCGTGGATTGTGGATCTGAAGCAAGGACTCTTACAACAGTTCCCCTTGCCTGAAGGACAGGATATCATTGCCGAGGACGTCTTTCTAAAGCCAAAATGGTGTCTCAGAATCTCTACTACCGAGACCAATGGCAGCAGCGCTACTTACGATGGAGCCGCAAACTCCTCCGAGGCCCTTACTTTGGACACTCCGCCAGCAAATGACCTTCTGCCGATCAGAGACAGCGTTACTGCCGACCTGACTGCGAACACACGTCTGACGCCTCCTGACCACAGTCAGGACGTGCGGCTCTTGGACTTCCGTGTGCCTCCCAACATTGATTACGGACCTGGCGCTGTCGCTGTCGTATATCCTAAGAACTTCCCAAAGGATGTGGACCAATTCATCGAATGTATGGGCTGGGAATCTATGGCCGATACGCGCTTGGAGCTTGTTCCTACGGCCGAAGTTTTTGATCTCGCTACTTACCCTCCCTCGCCTCTCAGATATCTTCACTCGACGAAGTCAAACTTTACGATGCGCGAGCTACTAACGAACTATCTGGACATACTCTCAATACCTCGGAGGACGTTCTTTGCCTCGCTGGCACATTTTACTAAGGAAGGCAACGAGGATGAGGGTTACCAGAAAGAACGTATTCTTGAATTAGCCAACCCTGAGCTGATTGATGAGTTATGGGACTATACAACTCGACCAAGGCGAACCATTCTTGAGATAATGCCTGAGTTTCCGAGCGTCAAGATCCCGTGGGAATATGCTCTAAACATAATTCCAGTGATGAGGGGCCGTCAGTTCAGTATTGCAAGCGGAGGCCGCTTGAAGCGTTTTGAAGATGGTGATGCCAGAGTGCAGTTGCTTGTAGCAATCGCAAACCCTCCTAACCCCATCATCAAATTACGGAAGCGCTACGGAGTCTGCACTCGTTATATTGCAACATTGCAGGCTGGACAACAACTTAGCCTCACTATACAACCAGGCTACTTGAATGTGAGCCCAGACGAAGTCAACGCACCTGTGCTTATGATCGGCCCAGGCACGGGTGTTGCACCAATGCGATCGATGATTTATGAGCGCTTGGAGTGGGCAAGAGGGAGCAACTCGAGGCAACGCAGTGTGTTGTTCTTCGGCTGCCGTAATGAGGAAGCCGATTACTTCTTCCGCGACGAATGGCAGAACTTTACAGACCAAGGCCTCGCTGTCTATCCTGGGTTCTCACGCGACCAAGGCAAGCCGAGGACATATGTTCAAGACTTGATTCGTCAACAAGGGAGTCTTGTCTACCAAGTTCTCGAGCGAGATGGAGGCAAAGTGTACGTCTGCGGATCCTCTGGAAATATGCCCAAAGGAGTTCGTGAGGCATTGTCAGATGTGCTCAGAGAAAATGGCCAAATGGAGGCCGAAAAGGCAAACGAGTATCTCGATCGGATGGAAAAGGATGGCCGTTACAAACAAGAGACTTGGTAGCAGGCTACTACGGGTAGATCTCTGCCGATGTTCTTCTTGTTCAGGCGCTTAAGACTATGTCAATCATGTAATCGGACCTCTTTCATGGTCAGAATTGACGATACTGGAGTCGCAACGCGTGATTCCTGTTATAATAATATTGTGGTCATAGAGTACCTGGACCAACGCCTTCTCCGCGTACGAGTCACCATGCTAAAAACCATCATACATTCGTATACTGCAGCGTGATACTTTTTGGCACACGACAATATTATTGGAGTAGACTGATATTCATAGGTACTCATTTTATTTACAGCCAGGGTCATCACCGCTGCATATGCACCGGGCTTCGGGGGTTAACAAGGCCGACATGATACATTAGCAGCGCGTCATGGTGCAGGATGATGCGCCACAAAGCAGATTGAGGTGGAGATGCAGAGCCTCAAGTATCAGGTAGGATACACCCAGAAGCAGTGAACAGGCTGCTATCACAGAGAAGCATTGGTCAAGTCATGGTTATCAGCACGACAGTGTGCGAGACAATCAAGTTTGCAGGCGATGCGGCTCCAGCGGCTGGCGTCCGAAGCGAAACTGAGGCTCGCGTGTGAAAGACATGTGCGGATCATTACGTGTAGACTTTCGGGGCACCATTGGCCCGCGTCGTTATCTGGGTAAAGGTGCATCGCAAGGAAAGCTAGGGATCAGGATGTTGGCCAGCTGCCGCGCCCAGAGACTTTTCCTGATGGATTACCAATCCTAGCATCCTTTGATTCTTCTCCTCTGTGTCTCGAGTCTTTGTTGCGACTTTGCAAACGCTCCAGTCCGAAAACCGGCACATCTTGACCACCCGAGGGCGCCAACATGGACAACGACACGGATGCAGCCTTCATTGGCGAAGCCGAAATCAGGTCGAAAAAGGCCAACGTGGTCAGGTCACGACCGGCTAGCACTCATTCGGGCGAAGAGAACACGACTGTTGCAAGAGGAGGCATAGATGCACGAGTGGCCACAGACGAACAGGACCCACTGCTGCCCTCTGAAGCCCGCCAAAGAAGACCGAGTGATGCTGGTTCAGGCCACGAGTGGGCTGGTGTCGCCGACTTCGACCACCTCCCATGGTACCGCAAGCCTTCCATCTACTTTGTCCTGGCACCCTTCTTCGTCATGACTCTGGCCTTCGGTGCCATCATATCTCCGCGAATCAACCTCATCCTCAACCTCGTCTGTCGCGAATACATGTCCGAGCAGCAGACCAAAAACCCTAGCCATTCTTTCTTGCCCATCTTGTTCGACGGCGAAAACCCTCAGTGCAGATCTCCAGAAGTGCAGGCCAGAGTCGCGCAATTCACCTTGTACGGAAACTTGATTGCTGGACTTCTCTCAGCCATCACTAGCCCAAAGCTGGGTGCTCTTTCGGATCGCTTTGGCCGCACAAAGATTCTTGCCCTGACAAGCATGGGCATCATTGCAGGAGATGCCCTGATCATCATGGCTGCCACCAAGCCCGAGACCTTCCCCGTCAACTGGATCCTGGTTGGTTATGCTCTTGATGGTCTTTCTGGCTCCTTCATTGCCGCCATGGCTATCGCCAATGCTTATGCTACCGATTGCACTCCTCCGGCCCGCCGTAACATCTCGTTCGGTTATCTCCATGGCTGTCTCTTCACTGGTATTGCTTTGGGACCTATTCTCGGAGGACTTATCGTCAAGGCTACAGGAAAGATCCTGTCCATCTTCTATGCTTCGCTTGCTGTACACGCAGCTTTTATTCTCTTTATCGCCTTCTGTGTCCCCGAGTCTCTTTCCAAACGCCGCCAGCAGGCTGCTCAGGAGAAGCATCAAGAAGACAAGGCTCAAAGGGGTTCTTCCGATTGGATTGATCGCGTCCGAGCTGTCAACATTCTGGAGCCGCTCAAGATTCTGTGGCCTACCGGCGAGGGCTCCTCACCTGCCCTTAGACGTAACCTTGTGCTCTTGGCTGCTGTTGACACCATTCTGTTTGGCGTTGCAATGGGAAGCATGACAATCATTGTCATCTACGCCCGCTACCAATTCAACTGGGAGTCGTTCGAGTCTGGCATCTTCTTGTCCATTGTCAACACCTGCAGAGTCCTGTGTCTTATTGTTGTCTTACCACTGGTCACACGCTATGTTCGTGGCAAGGCAAGCGAGACCAAGCAGCGTAGCTCCGGTAGTGATACCTTCGATCTTGTCGTTGTCCGTGTCGCGGTCTTCTTCGATACCATGGGATACCTTGGATACACCCTCGCTCGTACTGGTCCGTTGATGATTCTCTCTGGCAGCATAGCAAGCATCGGAGGTATTGGCTCGCCCACTCTTCAGTCAGCGTTGACCAAGCATGTGCCGCATGAGAAGACGGGCCAGCTGCTCGGTGCTTCTGGACTCTTACACGCCTTGGCTCGAGTCATCGCTCCCACCATCTTCAATGCCATATACTCGGCCACAGTCGGAAAGTTTACGCAGACGGTGTTTGTCTGCCTTACCGCCACTTTTGGCCTGGCATTTGTGCTCAGTTTCTTCATTAGACCACATGTCTATCTTGAGAAGGCTGCAGCAGACGAAGATTCATGATCAATGTCAAAAGAACAACAGCTGCAAAGCAACGAAGCAATGTACATAATCTAATAGTGACCAATTCTACAGCAATTTCCTATGACTGTGCCTCCTTGATTCCTTATCCTTGCCAGCCCATGCTCATAGGCACATCATAATATGTTCTCCATGACACTGTATCTTTGTAGCTAATATGCAGCTTTGCATCAAGCCCTGGACATTGAGAGTGAGGGTTCTGAACACGCGAGGAGGAAGCAGGCTTTGCCATGCAGCTAGGAACAACATGGGATTATGGAGAAACCAAACAAACATAGTATCTACAAAAGGGTATACGGTCGTGATTTTCTAGAATTACAAAGTTTCAATCATGTCAAGCGTACGACTACAGCAAAGCCTCTTGCTTCATGAAGAACTTCTTGGTCTCCAGACATCTCTGGCTGGTGCAGCCAGGACATCTTAGACCTAGCTGCCTACTGCCAACATCGCCACTCGCCAAGTGATCTCTTGCAAGCTCGGCCAGACCTCTGATGAAAACAGGACTGCCGTTCAGTGAGTCTGCTCTCTTGACACGGCCTTCTGCGCCCAGCTCGTTGGCCTCGTGGATAATCTCCTGATCGACTTCGAACAGGGTTTCGATGTGGTCCGAGGTAAAGGCAATAGGAATGAGGATGAGATCCTTCTGACCTCTCTTGACAAAGTTTGTCACGGTGTCGCTGGTCTGGGCCCCCAACCAGGCAGAAGGTCCGACCTGGGACTGCCAGACCAAACGGTGAGGGTTCTTGAAGCCCAAGCGCTGTTGGACGGCGTAGACGGTAGCAGCGACCTCGGCTGGGTAAGGGTCGCCTCTGTTGACCACGCTCATGGGAAGAGAGTGAGCCGAAAAGAGCAGCACGACGTCCTTTCTTGTCTCCTCTGGATACTCGAGCAACTTGGCCTCGATGTTTTGAGCAAAGGCTTCGACGAGGCCGGGGTGCGAAGGCCAGCGATCAATGACGCTCCATGTGATGGCGCCAGCTTCGTCGACCTCACCGCCTGCACGCTTGGTCTCGAGTCTTTGACGCCATTTCCATAGCTCGTTCAAGGAGCTGCCGGTGGTGCTGCACGAGTACTGTGGGTATTGAGTAAAAGCGACAGCTCTGCCTCCCTTTCCGTTACCAAAGCCATCGTCGAACAATCTCTGATACATCTCCTCGGTCAGGGGAGCGGCGTAGCGGAAGGCGACATAAGGTTTGTGAGGGGCGGTCTCGGGCGAAATCTTGTCGAGGATCTTGCACATCTCGGAGCTCTGGTACTCGGACCATTTGCGAATGGGTGAGCCGCCGCCAATTGCAGCGTATTGCTTCTGGATCTTGGGGGTGCGACGCTTGGAGATGAGAGGACCGAGGTAGTTTTGCAGTCTGCCGAGGGGAATCAAGTCGCCATCTGCCTGGTTGCGAGTAAGCATCTGACAGCGGCTAGAGAAGACGAGCTGGCAAACTCACAAACAACCTGCTGAGGAAGTCGCCGACCTCGGCAGTAGTCGAAGGGCCGCCCATATTCATAAAGACCATTGCGGTGGGACCCTTTGAGCCAGTGTTGTCTTGGGTGACAGGCGGCACGACGGTGGCCATGGATTGTTGCTGCGAGGCGGCATACTTTGCGATCTGAGCAGGCAATGCCCGCCGTGAGAGGCCGAGAGGTGCGCGGAGACTCATGATTTGTGTGTGCTTGTCGCGATAGAAAGGAGAGGGAGTGGTCAAAGAATACAACAATAGCCCATTTGTCTCGTCTCGATCCAACCATCCGAGCACTTGGCTATGACGATCGATGCGCCAAGCCGTCGTGATGCTTACCCGCTCATGTCTGATTGGTCCAACGCGTGCCCGTCGCGTGCACCTTAATTGTTCGCAGCTTCCAAGACAGACGCGATCTAGCTCCCATCTGCCTGGTCGAATTGTTGTATCTGCTGGCCGTCACCAATCTGTTTGTCCGCTGTCGCAATTCGCTGAGACATGGCTCGTCCAAACCGACGCCCTTCCGACACTCCTGCCCGCTCCTCGAACTTCTCCGCCGCTCCTTCTTCTGTCGCGCCATCTTCTCCAAATCTCTCGTCCGATAAAGAGAACCAGGCGACTTCAGCTCCTCGCGACAAAGGAAAAGGCCGCATGCCTTCGACCACATCCGATTCTCACTCCGCCAAGAGGAGGAGAATACAAACTCGTCCTACTGCTTCCGCTGCCGACGATGAAGAACCCGATGAATCACGCTACTACGATCCTACCCAAGACCAGCATGAGCGCCAGGAGATAAAGAAAAAGTCCCGTGCCCTGGAGCGCGAATTCAATGGTGCTTGTTCTGGTGCATCCCACCCTCACTGGCATCAGACTAACATCTACCAGAGAACCGAGATGTTTACCTTCAAGACGGCCGTCAGCTCGAGTCCGTCATCGATCGAGCAAACGAAGTCTTCAATGGCGTCAAGCAAACATCAGATGCGACTGTCGACTCTCGCTTGTTCGTCGGTATTTCTGATATGCTGTTGAAGGCATCCGCTCAGCTCACCCTTGGCGACAACTCTACTGGTGTCGATGTCGATGAATTCGTCTCCAAATGCATCATGTTCATGAGGAACGACCAGGCCAACGCTTCTGCCACTTCAACACAACGCCGCAGACAACGCCAGAGCCGCCGCGGCGGCCATGACGATGAAGAGGAGGACGACGAAGATCAGGATCCCACCGATGTTCTTGACTGGGCCCACCTCGGCACACACGCTTGTTTTCCTTACAACTTGCGACCACCCGCTCCAAGCTTCTTACTTGGTCCGCTGTCTGTCCAGAAGAAAGTTCGTGCGCAGACTCAACGTCGTGCTCGCCAGCGCAAGGATTCCACCATCAAGGAAGTCCGCCCAGAGGCGCTTACTGAACGAGACCTCCAAACCAATGAGAACAATGCCTTGACAACACTATGTCAAAACATCAAGAAGATCCTTGACGACCATTGCGCGACCGCTATGGCCGCAGTAGATGCCCTCGGCGAGCTAGACGACGATCAAGTGTTAGCAGAGATGAAGCGACACCGAATTACCCCTACTTCTGGACCCAGTCTATTTGACTTCGCCATCAACCCCCATAGTTTTGGTCAAACTGTGGAAAACATCTTCTACATCAGCTTTTTGATAAAAGAAGGCAACATCGGTCTAGAGATGGATGACAATGGACTGCCTACCATAGGTACGTCATCTCGACGAAGCTGGCTAAATCTTGAGTTTCTGACAGCATACAGTACCATCGATACCACAAACAGTAGCGCAACAGCGTGAAAAGAGCTCCATGCGACATCAGGCCGTCTTCAGCATAGACTACAGCACCTGGCAGCGCTTGATACAAGCATTCAACATTACCGAACCGCTGATTCCTCATCGCGGGACTGGTGGGAACGGAGCAGCCATAGGTGCTCGTGGTTGGTATAATGGCTGATCTCGATGCCCGTGGAACAGTCTGGTCCTTTCCACCAACAGTGTTGACTGCAGAGTCGATTTGCGATTCGTGTTTGAGTGAACTTGTAATGTCTGATGAATCGGAGGTGACTGAATTGCCTCTACCCTTAGCTTCTGTATATATCATGTTACGAACCTCCGCAAGGACAAAATTCCATGTCAAAGCTGCAACTAGACACCGGCTCATCGCAACATACTCTCTCTGCTTGACCTTGTGATGGACGCGTGCTAACTTGTGGGTTTGATCCTTCCGAGACTCTTGAAACAAGCACGGTCTTCTTCCAAAGCTGCCAGTCAACCAGACACGGACAAGCCCTCATCGACGACAATTATTGCGTTACTATGACCCATCTTCCAAATGAGCTCCTACAGCTCATTGTGAACTCTTTCACTTTACCGTATGTCAAGACTACAGAAGGTCTTCCAGAATACCGGGCAGCCCAACGAACGCTATGGAGCTTGTGCCTGGTCTCCAGTCAATTGCGCGCAATTGCACAACCACGCTTATACCGGACTTTTGTGAAGTATGGGACTTCACCAAACTTCGGACTCACGGATCAAGGACAAGCTTCTCAAGAGAGATGTCGGCAGTCCAACGCGAAAATACGCAAACAACTGGCAAGCTTCATTCACACTTTGATAGAGCGCCCAGATCTTGCTGCTCAGGTGGAATGCTTGCGCATCGGGAGCTTTCGAGACGAGGAAGAAGAAGAAGAACCAACCGATAGCAGCGACGGTAGCAATGATGGCGAAAACGACATGGAAGGACTGCCTCTGGATCCCGGTCTGGCCGATCTCTTTGTCGCAGCAATTATGAGGATCCCCGACCCAGCGCCTACCAAGGTCGGGCTACAAGGAATCACACAGTGGGCTGAGTGGGAAGTGTATCTCAAAGAGGGATCAGAGGGGGCACAAGTAGCTCTGCTGCTTAGTTTAGTGCCTGGATTGCACTATCTTCATATTGAGCCTAATGGGGAAGACCTTGGGCTTCTCCAGGACTTGTGCGACAAGCTCCTCGGACCGGAGTCCTTGGAAAAACATGATGTGCTAAGGCGGTCCAATTCTGGACCATCGAACTTCTCTTCTCAGCTCGTGGGTTCACGACCGATCCTCAACCAACTTCAGCACTTGACAGTAAAATCCCCTTCACCTGAATCAGAAAGAGTCTTGCTTGAGCACTGTGTCAATCTGCTTACACTTCCGACACTTGAATCTTTTGCTGGCTATGGCCTCAAGGATGAGCACAGCTTTGACAGTGATGAAGAATTCTATCGTTTGCCATTGGGTCACCTTCACCGGTTGAAGCTTGATAACTGCTTCGTTGCGGTCGCGAGTATCGGGGCCCTGGTTGAATCATGCACATCTCTGCGCTCCTTGAAGGTCGCATTTCCTGGCCCAGAACCCGATGGTGACGATCGTCACTACGAGGCAGAGCTCAGCGACGAATTCGTGGACTTGCTAGCTACGTTCAGCAGTTCACTAGAACATCTCTCGCTGATATTCCCACAAGGATGGTCATCTATAACCACGGCAACGCCCTTCGACATCCGCTCTCTCAACAATCTACGGGTCCTCGACGTAGATGTGGTGGTGCCATCGTTGGAGAATGATCCTCCTCAGCTATCCTTGGACAAACTCCCGCGTAATCTTGAGGTCTTCAGCATTCATGATTGTCGTGAGGGCGTGTTGCCCTTCGTCAATGAACTGATAGCAGCTTCTGGCGAGTTCGGTCTGTTGAAGATTGTTGGACTCGGTGTTGCGGATGAAGAGAATGAAACTCTACAAGACGCTATACGGGATTTGACAGTGAAGGCGCGAGCAGTAGGGATCGAACTCAAGACTTGGGTAGGGCCAAAACCTTTGGGCCATGTTCAAAGTCTGCTTGATGGAAATCTGCACTCACATGGCTAGAGGTGTAAGATCTTCATAGCTATGGGTTAGCGTCAGGAACAAATTTGGATCTTTGATTACGTATAAGTATGGCTAGATAGTTTCGGTGTTGCAAGGCCACTGGAAAGATGTAGTTGTGAGACTAGATGATGTCGGCAACATGGTTGCAAGACGATGTCAAAGACAACCCCACACTTGACGGAAGTTGACAAAAGCTGTGCTGCACCTCTGACATGTCCACAAGCTGCCTCTCCCACTACTTGGTGCGTCTTTCGTTTCTCCATACATATTCTTTGTGCAATCTTCTGCATCGAGCCAATTTGCATCTGCATCCGCGTCCGCATCCACACCTGCATCTGCATAGCATCGACCCGACACTCCACACTCGACATCGTCCAGCGCTCCGAGTGACTTCTCCAGGCCGTTTCTTGGCTCGCGTCCCCCTGAAGACCTTCGCATTCATACTATTCTCATCGAGGCACGCGTCATCTGCTTCCGCTCCGTCTCTCTTCCTCAGAGCTGCTACTGTATCTCTCCGTTCCGCCTCGGAAGCCACAGCTGTTCTGCCTGCAAGCTTTGACACGCTGTCCTCATCGCCGCCCTCCTCGATTGTACATTGTCGCCCGCTTCGATCCACACGTTCGACTCTACAGCACTTCAAGTCTCACGCATTCACGACAGCCAGCTAGACTGGATCCTCCAGCGCACTTCGGTTTCTGGCAAACCAGCCCAGCCCAGCACAGCATCATACTGCCGTGTCCATACAGTCATGGCTCACCCCACACGTCCCGAACACAAGATCAGTCTTGACAACCTGCCGCAAGTCAGCTATCAGTCTCGCTCGGCCTCGTCCACAACTGCCAATTCACCCAACGAGCCTCCCTCGGGCTCGGGCTTGAGATATCCCCTGGGCAACAGCTTGGCCTCTGCCGGTCCCATTGGCTTGATCAATAGGTCTGGAGCTGGCTCTCCTTCCAAAGAATATGGTAGTCGTCTGTTCAGCAAAAGGTGACATCCTCTACCAAACATATCGAGAGACACAACCACTGACTCCAAATGTGATAGAGCTCGAGAGATTCAGGCTCAAGAAGGCGTGAGCCCACAGATCTGGGGTCCTCCGACCTCAGGCAGCGGCCATTCTACTCCTCTCCGCGAGACCATCCCAGAGTCTCCAAGCAGCGACAGTTTTCCAGACTTCGACCAATCCGCCACCGACCTATCCACAGCACCTGCTACAGGTCGCCGCATGCGAGCAGGTACCGTGCCATCGCGATTCCCTCCTGTCGGTACCCTCGGCCACCAATCGTCTCAGCCGTCATTGGTCCCCAAGACCTCGCGTCCAACACCTTCCACTAGCCCTCTACAGGCCAGCATCGGTACACCTCCAGAGTCTAGCCCTGCCACAGCCACGGCCTCTGCCATCAACCCCTCTCAGAAGTCGTTGCTTTCTCGCTTGAGAGCCGGCTCTATGCCCCAGCGTCCGGCTCTTCTCAACAACACCCCTGGCGGCTTCGGACCGCCATACTTTTCCAACGGATGGACCTCCGGTCGCGAGAGAGCATCCACACTGCAGAGCATCCGCTCTTCTGACGGCCCCTCGTCTCCTGCACATTCCTCGCGTGACTCTTTCAACGACAACGATGTCAAGACCTTGGACTACCTTGGTCTTGTCGATACTCCTCAGCCTGGCAGACCACATCATTCTAACATGATCGGTGCCGGTCAAGCAGGCATTCCGGGACCCACGATTGCTGACCTTGCCGCTCTGAATGCTTATAACAGGAATGCAAATCGATTCAGATCCTATTCGGTCAATGCCAAAGAAAAATACGCTGATGACGAAGAGGATGATTACGATGCATATGCAAGCATGTATGGCGTCCCTTCTGGTGCAGACATCACTGCCGCACAGGCCCTGGCTGTTCAAGAGGCCGTCCGTCAGCACAACCTCGAGGTCCAAGCCTTCACCAATCTGGCCAGTGCCAGTAGACCCCGTGCGAGGACCGCAGGTGTGCTCGACTCTCCTTCGTCCAGGCTTCTTCGCAACTACATCCCCACCCCTTCGCGCCTGGATAACAGCATCTCCGCATCCGACTTCCAGGAGCACGAAGGCCTCGACTACAGTGGACTAACCGACGCCGTGCAGCAGATGCACCTGGATCAAAAGCCAATGCTTGACGTTTCTGACGATAGCCTCCTCGAGAACCCAACACGTGCGCTTTGGCTCGGAAACATCCCACCTTCGACGACCGTTTCTTCCTTGAATGTTATATTTGGCAATTTCGGCCCTATCGAATCTACTAGGGTCCTTACCCACAAGAGTTGTGGTTTTGTGAATTTCGAAACTTTGGAGAGCGCTGTTCAGGCCAAGTCTCAGCTTAACAACAAGGAGATATTCCCCGGAGCTGGTCCTATCCGCATTGGCTATGCAAAGGTCCCAAGTAACACAGTCACTCCTGGTGCACCTGGCTCATTCCACTCTCCCAGTCCCGACCCATTCGCTCGCGACAACCAAGTCGGCAATGCAGGTGACTCAGTCGGACTCAAGCCGATCAACATCAATGCGGAGACTGCAGCTGCCGCCCTGCTTACTCCAAACCTGCGTGACATGCGCAGCGAAATTTACGGCATTATTCAGGAACTAGGTGCCAACAAGGAGGAGCAGGTCAGAATCAACGCCAACGTTGAGCAAGCCATCAGCTATGACCTTTATCATCCTGAGATCCCTGGTGTTCCAGAGCCCAGCCCAAATCGTGTCCATGATGCCCCTCGCTTGCGCGAGATCAGAAAGCGTATCGACAACAACAGCTGCTCGCCTGCTGAAATCGAAAACATCGCCATGGATATGCTACCTGAGATTGCCGAACTTGCCTCTGACTATTTAGGCAACACGGTCGTACAGAAGCTGTTTGAATACTGCTCGGAGCCTGTAAAGGAGGCCATGCTACGCGAGATTGCTCCCCATCTTGCCGAGATTGGTGTCCATAAGAACGGCACTTGGGCTGCTCAGAAAATTATCGATGTTGCCAAGACGCCCACTCAGGTCAACATGATTGTGGATGCATTGCGCCCTTATACACTGGCATTGTTCCTGGACCAATATGGTAACTACGTTATCCAGTGCTGTTTGCGTTTCCAAGCTCCTGGCAATGACTTCATCTTCGACGCCATGGTTCAAAGGCTGTGGGAGGTTGCCCAGGGCAGGTTTGGTGCTCGCGCCATGAGAGCTTGTCTTGAAAGCCACTTTGCTTCGAGAGACCAACAGAGAATGTTGGCGTCTGCCATTGCTCTTCACAGTGTACAGCTTGCAACCAATACCAACGGTGCTTTGTTGTTGACCTGGTTCCTGGACACCTGCACTTTCCCTCGCCGCCGATCTGTGCTGGCTCCGCGACTCATACCTCACTTGGTCCATCTATGCACACACAAGGTTGCATACCTTACCGTGCTGAAAATCATAAATCAGAGAAGTGAAGCAGACGCTCGCGAAGCGGTTCTTCGTGCCTTGTTCTTTTCGCCCAACGACACTGTTTTGCAGGACGTCCTGAGTGACTCGGCTTGCGGAGCGACATTCATCTTCAAGGTACTTACCACTCCTTTCCTGGACGAGAAGATGCGTCCGGAGGTCTTGGAAAACGTCCGTAACGTGTTGCTCCGCCTCAAGGCACAACCCCAGCAGGGTTACAAGCGATTGATGGATGAAGTTGGTCTTTCGACCCGTCATGGAGGAGCATCGGCCAGCCGTGATGCCAGCCAGACTAGATCATCGTCAAGAGGTCCTGGTGCAAACGGGCACATGGCCCATCTCGACAACCAGAGCGTCTATGGCCGTCAGCAGTACGGAGGCATGGCGCCTCAACAGCCGCTCGAGCACATGATGGGACCTACACTCCAAAGGACGGCCAGTTTGGACTCCAACGCATTCGACCCCTATGGAAACTCAGGCCTCATGACTCCAGCCTATACTCATAGCCCGGCGATGTCAAACATTTCGCCGGTCACGCCTCAGCAGATGCAGTATCAGCAGGCTATGCTCGCTCAACAGCACGCTGCGGCTCAGCGCCCTGGCGGATTCTACCCTCCGATGAATGGCTTCGGGCCAGGGGGACCTCAAATGATGGACCCTTACGGAAGAGGAAGCCTCAATGCTTCTCCCATTGCCGCCCCTGGTGCACATGTTGTACAGAATGGCTTTGCTCCACCCGGATTCAACCCTAACGTGGGCATGGGTGGATATCAGTATCCTGTAGGATACTATCCCCAACAGCAAGGCCAGGTTGGCGGTGGTGGCCAGCGGAGAGGACGCGTGAGTAACAATGGTCCCTTGTATCAGACAAACGCTAAGACGAGACAGAGATGATTCAATGATTGGTCTGTTATTTAACCGGACCCTTGTCAAGCGCTGGCTGTTTGACAGGATAGATTAACCTTCGCTGTATGAAAGTTTAGGAGGGCGTCAAAGTGATTTTGGGCGAAAAAAGCGAAGGCGACTGGGATTTTGAACATATCTAGTGACGAGCTTCATTCATTATGCATATTGGTTTTTTGCTTTGATGAAATGTTGGGCTGCAACAATGTGGTGAAATTGATTTGGCCATTGGATGCTTTGATGATGTGGTTGATGTCGTCAGCGGTCGAGGATCCATCGTCTGGGCGAGGGAGCATGTGGAAGCTGCATGTGTCGGTCATGAAATTTTGCCCATGCAAGCACTCGTACAAGCACTCAACACTGCAATATCACACAATGGCTTCCAATAATGTTTGCAACAGCTGCGTCCGCGCATTGAGACAAGCTTCTACTCGCCAGATCAACGTGAGTCTGCTCCCACAGTACAGTCAAGCAGCCTCTGACCACGCCTTTTCCCAGGGTCGCATCGTGCACAGCCGTCTTTCGCCTCGTAGCCAATTGCTAGGACGTACCTTTTCGACCGCTGCCAACCGCTTCGAAGCAGCAAAGCCCCAGGATGGATCAGATGCGTCGACTATGCAAAAGTTCGCCCAGCGCATGCGAGCACAAAAGCAGATGAAGGCGGCCACAGAACCATATGTCGCTTACGGCGCGACCGAGGACCTTTTCCGCGCATGCGCCCGCGCTGGAGACTATACCATGCCTACTGTCGCCGAAGGCGAGGAACCGCTCAGGTCGGCAAAGGGAGAAGACCTGGGCGTTGGCTCAGGCTGGTGGTACGAAGGTAATGCTTGCTTCCACACTTCTGATCTCGATTTACGGCCGGCTAACCTCTTGATAGAGCTGGGTCTGACTCCGACCTTCAACACTTGGGCCCAAATCACTTTCCTACACATGTATCTCGTCACAGTACGACTGAGGATGTTCCCCCAGCAGCACGCCCACCACTGGCACCAGAACTTGCTCGATCACTATTTCTACGCCGCCGAAGACCGCATGGCAGCCTTGCACAACATCGCCGCTCGCAGCGTGCGCAACAAGTACCTCAAGGATCTCTTTGTGCAATGGCGCGGTGTGCTCGCCGCCTACGATGAAGGTTTGGTCAAGGGTGACGCTGTCCTTGCTACTGCTGTTTGGAGAAATGTCTTCGGCGGTGACGAGAACGTCGATGCTGCCGCTGTCGCCAACGTTGTCAGCTACATGAAGAAGAACCTTAGAGATCTTGACAGAATCCACGATTCCGAGATTGCTAGTGGAGACATCACTTTCTCGGATCCTGCCAGAGAGGCCACCATCGTGGACAGGGAGGCCTCAGCTATGAAGCAGCCAATTCCAGACACACCCGTCGCTACTCCAGTCTGAGTTCTCAGTGCTCGAGCATGGTTTGCTATAGCACTCGGTGCCGACGGTTCATGTAAATTATACCTGTATTATATACTCGCGTTTAAGCATTGCGCAGGATGGCCTATTTTGGACCCGCTTGGAGTTGACTTGGCCATTCATACAGACATTCTTTGCATCCATCATCAAACGTGCCTTGAACCGCTTCGTTTGACACGGCAGATGGCTCATCGCACACTCTCAATATCTCGAAGACCTCGTCAAAGGATTCAGCATTAGATTCTGGGCTTTGCCTTTCGAGGCACAAGCCACACAGTGACGATGTTTTTGAGGCTCTGCGATTTTTGTAAAACCAACCTTGGACCCGTCTCGACTCTCGACAAAGCACACGGGCGACAATGTCGTCACATTTCCGCCCAAATCACTGCATCTGCAACTTCGTCCATCAAGGTTTGCAGGTGTGTCGTCTTGAATAGCGATGCTCAAACCAGCGGCGCCAGCGCGAGCATTAAACATCCTGCCAGACCCTTTTGCTTATCATCAGTCCCCGACAGACGACATGCGAGCTGCAGGTCGCAGCCAGTCGATAAAAATGCTCCGAGGGAAAATTAGTCCAACGGCGTTCCCTATTTGCTCTGCCAAAACCGATAACGTTTCGACGCATGGCGTCATTCCGAGATTCCATCACTGCGATTCATGATGAATTTGTGTAGAGGCTGTATCCTTCCGAGGGATCCGGACGTGTAGGCCTTGATCAAAAAGGGCAGAGTGTCCTTGTTAGATGTAGGTGTATCAAGAGCTTCTATAATAATATCTTTTCGCTTGTTTTCCATCTCGAAAAGTCACAATAGCCATGGCCGAAAACTATGGAGATGGCATTATCAGGACAGCCAGTGGCCGTCAGACTTATGCCCCTGATGGACTCTTGACCTCAGAACAGCATATACCTCTTCACACGGAGCAGCAGACACAACATCAAAACAGGGCCGCTAGCATTTCTGGAACTACCACTGCACACTCAACCAGATCTAGCATCTCAGATCCCAGCGAAACAAAGGAAGATGATGACCAGAACCGCAAGCCCAAGACCAAGACTGCCCTTCCAGCAGGTCTCACAGCAGGATTGAATGAAGAAAACTTCAGCTCTGAAGCCGACGTTGAGATGCAAAGAGAACGCACCAACCACAGTCTCAATGAGAAGAATGACGAGAAGGACGATGGAGAAGAAGAGGAAAAAGATCCCAATCTGGTTGACTGGGATGGTCCCGATGATCCGGGCAACCCAATGAACTTTCCTGCTTGGAAGAAGTGGATGATCACAGTCGTCGCTGGTTTGATGACTTTCTCCGTCACCTTCGCTTCATCTGTTTTCAGTACTGCCACCACGGTCACATCGCAGATCTTCGGCGTCAGCAGCGAGGTTATGATTCTGGGAACCTCCCTATTTGTCCTTGGCTTTGCATTTGGTGAGTTGCGACAGAGATTTTACCTCTTGCTTGTGGCTGACCACACCTAGGACCTATCGTCTGGAGTCCTTTCTCGGAGCTATTTGGCCGCAAGATTCCTCTATTCACAGGATTTTTCATATTCGCCATCTTCCAAATACCCGTAGCGGTTAGCCACCCACTTGTTGCTTTCACGCAAGACCTTTTCTGACCACCCGAGTCTTTAGGTCGCACAAAACGTTTACACAATCTTCATCTGTAGATTCTTTGGAGGGTTTGCTGCATCGGCTCCCTTGGGAATCATCGGAGGGTTGCTTGCAGAGTGAGAGACATAACGATTCCCTTCTGATGAACGCTACTGACTGATACTTACAGTATGTTCGGACCAGTCGATCGAGGTATCGCAGTTGCCGTCTTTGCGTCAGCAACTTTCATCGGCCCTGTGGCAGGCCCCATCGTCGGAGGTTTCATCACCATGAGCTATCTCGGGTGGCGATGGACGGCGTGGATTACACTCATCATGGCCATGTTCTTCGGAATCATCGGTTTCATTGTCATTCCTGAGGTAAATGATTCCATGAGAGTCCTTGAAATGCTCCAAAATACTGACCTTCTCAGACTCTTGCCCCTGTCTTGCTTTCGCGTAGAGCAAAGAAGATTCGCTTTGCTACAAAGAACTGGGCCATCCACGCAAAGTCCGATGAGAACGAGGTGGACCTGAAGGACATTGCCCATCGTTACTTGTTGAAGCCTTTCCAAATGCTCGCCGTGGAACCGATCTTGCTACTCGTAACCCTCTATATGGGGTTCATCTACGGTTTCCTCTACCTCTGCTTCGAAGCCTACCCCATCGCCTTTCAACAAGAGCGCGGTTGGAATGCTGGTGTCGGCGCTCTGCCGTTCGCCGCCATCATCGTCGGAGTAGCCTTTGGTTCCGGATTCATCGTCTACTTCACCAAGACCAGATTCGCCAGGAAGATTGAAGAGACCGGTGATGTCGTGCCAGAGGAAAGAATGATTCCCATGATTGTTGGTGGCGCTCTGCTGCCCTGTGGTATTTTTTGGTACGCCTGGACGTCCAACCCAAACATCATCTGGGTGCCTCAGGTCATCTCGGGAGCCTTCATCGGAGCTGGGGTCTTGCTCATCTTCTTGCAGGGCTTGAACTACATCATCGACGTGAGTTTTGCGGCCTGTGACTCGATATCAAACAGCTAAACATTGCAACAGGTCTACAAGGTCAATGCAAACTCTGCCATTGCCGCAAACACATTCTTCAGATCTTGGCTAGGAGCCGGTTTCCCAATGTTTGCAAACTACTTGTTCGGACGTCTTGGTGTTCCCTGGGTAAGCACACCGTTCTGATGGTCTTCACTCGAACACAGCTGACATATCTCCAGGGCATGTCCCTTCTCGGCTTCCTGACGGTAGCCTTATTCCCAGTTCCAATTCTCTTCTTCATATACGGCAAGAAGATCCGCTCGCTCAGCAAGTTCACATCGTAATGAAGAGGAAGAGGTATGATGATAAGAATATAAGAATAAGCAATGTTTCATGCCCTATAGATCAATACAAGATAATACATAATAATACGCTATGAGCTGTACCTTCTCCTGCTTCTCCTTCGGCCTTCTTGTGATTCGGCCTCTTCACTCTCCCGCAAGCTTCTTTCTCGCTCAGAAACCATCTGGCTCAAGCTTTTGCGACTCTTCTTGGTGGTTCGCTCCTCGCTCGGATGCAGGAATCGGTTGACAGTACGATGATCAAGTATCCTTTCTTCTGTATCGTGCTTGCCCTCCTTGTCCGTCTTGGGCCAGGCGTAACCATAAAGTTTACTGTGTCTTTCGCAGCGAGGACAATTGATACGCGTCAGTTTGGCCTCGTGCTGAATGAAGTAATCGTCACAGTTGCGGCACTCGACCCAGCGCGACACAGCACTCGTTAGCAGGCGAGCCGTCAATGTGTAATCGCCAGGCTTCCTGCGATCGACCGCTGAATCCTCTTCCAAATCTGAGTCGGTGCCTTCGATGGTGGGTATCGGTATAGAGAGTTGTTTCCGTAAGCTTTGTCTGGTTGTCATCCTGACTGGTCTGGGCTTCCTTTGGATGACTTCGCGCAAAGTGTCGTCCAATTCGTAGCTTTCGGAAAGGTCTGATAGATCTGATTCGGCAGGGGCTTCGTCAACGGATGTGGGATCTGTTGTGACTGAAGATGTCTGTGAGACGTCTTCTGTAGCGGACGATGATGGTGAGCTAGAGCGTGTAACTTCGTGCGTCCGCTTCGATGGCCGGCCAACCTTCCCATAACGATGTTTCAGCTTCTGTTTTGGCTTGAAAATTGCCGATCCCAAGGAGTCGCTCTCGCTGTCATTAGTAGTGACCATCCGCAAGGTCGAAGAAGCACTGATTTCTCTCTTCACGATTGAGCCTTGCGGTGATACCTCCAACGTTGAGGAAATGCTGACTTCTTTCTTGATAGTGGGGATCTGTGGCGGCGCTTTTGGTGCCGAAGATGGAACATGAAGCTTCAGACGCTTGGACGAAGGAGGACTTGCGGCAGCGGGTGTCATGTCGGGCGTGAATTTTCTCTTACTCTGTCCAGATGACGGCGGTCCTGGTGTGCCGCTGTTGTGCCTGGACATAAGTGGTCGCCTTGACCATCCATTTCGTTGTAGGCGTTCGCATGTTGCACACAAGCACTCGCAATTGTCTTCTCCAAAATAGTCCTCTCCATAGGTGACGGTGATCTCCTCGCCAACGTCAATGTCTCGAGCGCTGACGATTGACATGCCATTATGCCCCATGGGAATAAGCTTAGCGTTTGCGTTACAGTCGTGGTTGGCGAAGCGCGCGGGACCAAGGAATAGCGACGGATGCTTCTTGCGACTGGACATGACGACACTGAAGTCGTTTATACCAAGGAACTTCTCATCGGCTTCAGACATGGCAACCTGGACTCCAGTCAAGTATTTGATGGTCTCGTTTCTGCGAATGGGTTTGCGGGCTACGGTTGCAGCCTCGTGGGTAATGATGGTGTAGCGGTTGGTGGTTGTGACTTCAAAGGGACAGTCGGGAAGATAGATATTGACATATTTCCTGAAATGGTCCTGGAAGTGTTTCTTTTCTTCCTTGGAGGAGAGAGATTTGAGATAGTGGGCCAGAGCAGGTAGCTGTAACAGATGCTGGGCGGCCGTGGCAGCATCCTTGTTCAAGATGACATGAGTCTGCAGGATGCGTGCGACATCGTCCTCTCTGATACCACGGGATCCAAGAGGGCGGTTGGTGCGTAGCTTACGGATGGTCGTCCAGTAGTAGACCTGTAGGCGGTAAGTGTCCGGGTCGGAGCACTTTCATGATTGCGACGAGTACTCACGCGATCAATGAGTGCATCTGTGATGCGATCATCATAGTCGACGAGTCGGGCCAGGGTCAGGCCTCCTTTTTTGGACATCGAGTCCTCTGAGGAAAGGGTACGCGCCGGCATATTGAGTGTGCAAAGAAACAGAGAAACGCTCAAACAAACAGGTGAGCTGGCCAGAAGGAGCGAAGTCAAGCAACGGGGAAAGGGGAGGGTGATGAATGAAAACAGAGGAATGCGCCGGACGGGACAATAGCACCAAGAAACAGACAAGGAGCGCGAGGTTTCACCTAATGGGCATGATTACACTCGACAATGATGCGACTAGCCGGGAGTGAGCGACTGGACCGAGTCACAGTATTGTGCAGACGACACGACAATAGCGGAGGCATGAATGGCCGGGGAGGCAGGAGAGGGCATGAGAGCCGCGCCGGCCGCCAAGACTCGTGCGAAGTTTAATCTCGTTGCGTCCATCATTCGCATCCATGATGGTTGTCGGAGGAAGTAACTAAATACCTGAACGACCCGTCGCCAACATGATCCAGCTCAAGGTTGGTTGTTCGCATGAGTTCGTGCATCGCGCGCGCTGACTGTTGGTGGCTAGTCTATGCTCAACTGCATTGACAACTCGGGCGCCGCCCTGGTCGAGTGTGTCAAAGTGCTCAAGATGAAGAGAGCCGCAAAGATCGGTCAGCACTCTACGTCTAGCCATTGAACTGCTCTTCGCCGACATCTAACGCCATCCTCTAGGCGACCGCATCATCGTCGTCGTGCAGAAGCAGCGTAACTTTGGCCCCGAGTCCGGCCCGGGAGGCAGTGTGTCCATCAGCGCAGCCAACAAAGTCCGCCGTGGCGACATCAGACACGCCGTCGTCGTCCGTACCGCAAAGAAATACCAAAGACCCGATGGCAGTGTTGTCAAATTCGACGACAACGCCTGCGTTCTCATCAACAAGGGAGGAGAGCCCATCGGCTCAAGACTGAACGGTACACATATCTGTCGCCTCGGCCGTCGCATATCAACTGACGCTGTCTAGGTATCGTCGGAAGCGAGCTCCGCAACATGCAATGGTCCAAGATCCTGAGTCTGGCTCCCATGCACTTGTAAAAACATGATAAAAGTGGGATTTCTGGGAGCATAGCACAGGCGTTTCGGGCGACACGGTTTTGGAACAGGCGAACGACTCTGATTTGGCAAAAAGGTTGCCGTGTACGATTAGGAGAGGCTCTTGAGATATCCCAAAAACACCCAGCGGATTAAGGCAGCCACCTTGATGTCTGATCGATAATGCTTCGGTCGCTGATTCGGCATCAGCATGAATGCAAAAATGCCCCTCTAATTTTGTCTCTTTTCTTCCATGCCTTCTCTGTTTCGCCCGTGTTTGTTTCCTATTCTTTCTCCTCACGTTCTTCCAAGATGTCCAACCCAAGCAAAGACTCCGGTCCCCCATGCAACCTTGTACGCCAGAAATGAAATGGTCGGATCGTTAAGTGGTCGTCTTGCCGCATTCGCAGCAGACGTAGAAGAGCTTCATGCCCGTCTCGGCGTTACGCATCTGACTCTGGAAGAAGACGGCTTCTCTTCCACCGCATCGTGGGTTGTTGCAGTCTCTCTCAACACGGGGTAGCTGTGATGGGGTGAGCGTGGTTCAAGTGGATGCGCTTGTGGCAGTGGCGTACTGTTGGATCTGAAGCGACATCTGTAACGACACCGGCGGTCTCGATCAGATTGCCCATGACTTCGTTGCGGTAGATACAGGTTGGGCCGACAGCAGTGGGCCACTGGCAATTGCGACACTGGAAGATGAGCTGATCCGTCTCTTTGTCCTCGCGCGGGTAGAGCATGTTGGAGCTGGCGCAGAGGGTCAGCACACGGCCAGAGCAGCACATGCATGGGTCATGTGTACCATTCGCGACAGAATCGGAACTTGATCTTCTCGTTCTGGGCGTTGGTCGCATCGTCCGAGGGCGAGTCGTGGGAGGTCATGGTGGTGGGTGAGGTCGAGGCAGATGCTGTGTCGCGTGACCTGGATATACGATGATGAGGGCGAGCGGCGGCGGCGGTGGTCAAGATGGCGCTGGCGCAAGAGTGACGGATAGGTATGATGGCAGTTGTTGGCAGGGCACCGGCAAGCAGCAGCGCCAAGCGCGGTCTTCCTTCGCGTTCGGCTTTCGAGTCTCGACGCATCAAACAACCGCATCCCTCATCTTTCTGTCACTTTCCCCGCACTCCATCTCTGTCAAGCCCGTGTGCCTGAACAAGCCCATCCAATCCCATCCAGTCGAATCCGCATATCTCCAGAATCATGGTGAGTCGTGCCTTTTCCCCGCCATCGTCTCGTCGCCCACGCGCGCCCGTCCACTCTCGCTCTCGCGCCTGCCTCTGACACGTCTCTCGCTCCCCAGGCTACCGGTCTTCCCAGCGGCTGGGAGGTTAGACACTCCAACTCCAAGAACCTTCCCTACTATTTCAACCCCTCGACCAAGGAGAGCAGATGGGAGCCTCCTTCCGGCACCGACAGCGAGACTCTGAAGCATTACATGGGCACCTACCACAGCTCTGCCAGCCTGCGACCTGACGGCCAAGGCCAACAAGAAGGCAAGATCCGCGCCTCGCATCTGCTCGTCAAGCACAAGGACTCTCGCCGCCCCTCGAGTTGGCGTGAGGCCCAGATCACTCGCTCCAAGGACGATGCTATGACCATCATCCTCGGCCACGAAGCCAGAATCAGAAGCGGCGCAACCAGCCTCGGCGACTTGGCCACCACTGAGAGCGATTGTAGCAGTTCCAGAAAGAGAGGTGATCTGTATGTTCCATTGCACCTTCTTAGAAACTCTCATCCACTGACCAACTTCTCCCAGCGGTTTCTTCGGCAAGGGCGACATGCAGAAGGAGTTTGAAGACGCCGCATTCGCTCTGAAGCCTGGCGAGGTCAGCCATGTAGTCGAAACTGCCTCTGGTCTGCACCTGATTGAACGGTAAGTTTCCTCTTGTTTGTTTCTTTGCCTTGCTGACCCTTCCTTTTCCCTTTGTAGTCTGGAGTAGACTTTCTGTGTTTTCGTCCTTTTCTGCCTCCTCGCGATATACCATCTTGGACTCATTCTCAGCGTCCGACGCCAGTCTTTGTATTCGTCCGGTTTTGAGACCCTTGTGTACTCCGCTGAACAAAAAGCATCATAATCTGACTGTTCTACCATTACATTATGCGATCATCCTCTCTGTCTCCGGCGCGGGCCAGCTCCTCCATCTCACCCTCTGACCTGGCAGTGAAAGTGATGCTTGTCAACTCAATCAAGAGGCTCGCTGTACCTTTTGACTTTGACCACTGAATGTCGTTTATTGGCTAAACTCAATCGCTGACATCCTGAATACACAAACCATAGATCGAGGCCATCGTTGTGCATGGTAGATGAAAAGATGCCAAGGTATGACCAGCCGGTTTTATCATCAATGACAGGTGTGAGTTTGGTTCGTGTCAACATTTCATGGTCTAATTCAAGTCACCCTGTGCACTAGCGTGTTGCAGGCCGTCAACCCCAATTCAGGGCGCTGTCGTGCTTCCCGCAGAAACACCACGGTAGGTTTGAGTTCCTTCCACTTTGACAAGAAACATGGACGAACGTGCTTACTACCAACAGGAAACAGAAAAGGGAGACGATGTGAACAACAGAACAAAGACAAAACTTGATACGTCAAAGCTGTTGCAAGTGACCATGTAGACTTCTACTCGCTTGATGCGCAAGCATTTTCTGGGGACGGTGAGCTTCGTTTTGTTCTTTCTTGATGTCTTGGTACGCGGGTAGCTCTTGCTTTGCTTAGCCTTGCTGAGCTCTTTCCCTCTGTATAAATGGCCTTTCCCCTCCTTCGGCATCTTCCTCGACAGTCTTGTCTTGATCATCTCCTCGACGCTCCTATCAAAATCTCCTCTACGTTGCATACCTCAGCACATCACTCTCTGATGTTGCTATCCTTCGATCATTTGCATCCATCAGAACAGCTCTACTATGCCTCCCGCAAGCCAACCTCGCCATCGTCGTCCTTCGTGGAGACAGTCACGCGTTTCACACCGCACGTAGTACGTAAACTCCAGGAAGATGCTTCTATTCCCCACTACACAAAGCATGGCAGTCGGGTCGAACAAACTTACTCATATGCACGCACAATCCGCTCGCCTGACATTATGCTGACTGTATCACCACCTCAAGCCTCGAAACAGACTTCAGTCGCAACCAGGAGCATGAGATGCCCGCTGACGCCGATGCTGATACCTTCTATTACAATGCTGCCTTCGTTGTCGAATGGATGGTACCAGCAGATCTCAGGCTTCGCTTACCCGGACCCCTTGTGACAGAGCTCGACGACTGGAAAGCTGCAGGCGCCGCCGTTTGCACAGCCCTGGCTCGGATTGATAAGCTCGATGACGAAAGTCTTCATCGAGGCTGGCCTTCCAGACCAAACGGACATCTCTCGCGTACTACTTCTGATTGCTCTGCCATTGGATCGCCCCAGTTCCCTACCACGGGACCTTTGGAGATGTCGTCTCCTCGGACACGAGCTGCTCTCCCTTCACTTCGGACAAGTTTCGGCAGCACCTTATCGACCACTCCAGACACACCACCTTTTACTCCCCGTGACAGCATCATGGGCGACGAGGTTGACGAGATTAGCGCATCATTTCGCGACAAGGTCAGTCTCGAGCACGTTAATTCCATGTTGGCCACCAGAGTCCGACGCGCTTCGGAGTCTGCTGGTTCTCCTTCGCCAATCATGAGCCCTATCTCTCGTCAATCCTCAAACGAACTCGCCTTTGGTACCGACCAACCATTCGACGAGAGTGCTTGGGAAACATTCTTGCGTTCGTATGAAGCCGAGCTCGATCATCTCCGATCGGAGACATTGGTTCGTTTCAGGCACATTGGCAAGTCCGTAGACAGACTTTGGCTGGATCTTAGATGTGATGGTGTACATCCAGTCTCTAGATCGACGGCTGCTGAGTTTGTCGCCTGGTGGAAAACGATGAATGAGAAGGAGCAGGAGTACGAAAAAGAAGTTCAGATGCTGGAAGTGCCTCAGCTCGAGCTGGTCAGTTTCCAACGCGCATCCCAGGGTCTGTCTACCTGATGTAGGGCTGGGTCATCTGATTCTTGTTTGCATTTTCACTGTATGGGCTATCCGAGTGGGTCTGAGCATGGTATATGGGTTGTGGAACAAGATGACGAGCATAGCAGCGGGCTGTTCATGCACGATATTGAAGGACAAAATTGCTAAAACGATCCTAGTAATGCATTTGTACTTTCAGCATGTTTGTTTGATGTGTTATTGGTACGACCCTGTCGTTACACTTGCTCTTTCTCTTGTCTTTTTTAGCAATAGGCATGTTTGCTCTCCTTGGAGCCACAATGTGATTGAAGCATTGTTTCTGCGTTGCTGCAGCTGGCAAGTGTGGTTACTTTGCTCATCAACATGCCTTCGCACTTCTTCCCGAGCTCTCTACCCGAGGACGTACGTCAATCGCCGCAGTGCCAACTCGATCGACAAACTCGACCTAAGTCACTCGGGGGACAACTATTTCTCATCAAATGTTTACAAAACGATGCCTCAAAGATCGCTGGATTCAAACTGCTACGACATCATCGTTGTCGGATCCGGCGCGGCTGGATTGACAGCAGCCCTCTCAGCCAAAGTCTCTAGCCCCGACCTCCGCATTCTTATAGTCGAAAAGGCACCCCGTGAATGGAGAGGAGGCAATGGATACTTTACTGCTGGCGCATACCGTACCGCTCACGATGGACTGTCTTCTCTTCTGCCATTGGTGTCCAATGTACCGCCCGAGTTGAAGGACAAGATTGACCTGGCACCTTATACCACCGAGGACTTCCAAGATGACCTGCAACGCGTGACAGGAGGTCGCAGCGACAAGGAATTGGGAAAGGTGCTCGTGAACGACAGTCTTGATACCGTTCGCTGGCTCAAGGAACATGGCAATGTGGACTGGTGGCTCAGCTTCCGACGTCAAGCCTACGTAGTGCAAGGCAGGTGGAAGTTCTGGGGCGGTCTGGCGCTCACTGTCAAAGATGGGGGTAAGGGTCTGATTGAGAATCTATCTGAAGCTGTTGCGAGGAAGGGAATCTCTACCTTATTCGACACGAAGGTTGAACGCCTACTTCTGAACGGACAGGGAAGCATAGCTGGAGTCGAAGTCTCGAACCAAGGCAACGCAGGCTCCAAATCTCAGCTTTATGCACCCAGCGTCATTCTGTGCGCTGGCGGATTCGAAGCAAACCGAGAGCTCAGAAAGGCCTTCATGGGTCCTGGCTGGGAGCTTGCTCACGTCCGTGGCACTCCTTACAATACTGGTGACATGCTTTTGGCCGCCCTGGACCTAGATGCGCGAAAAGCTGGCGATTACAGCCACACAGGTTGTCACAGTGTCTGTTGGGACGCAGATTCACCTCCAGATGGAGGTGACAGAGACAAAACTAATGAGTTTACCAAGAGTGGATATCCGCTTGGGCTCATGCTCAATGTCCGCGGCCAACGATTTGTCGATGAAGGTGTCGATCTTCGAAAGTACGTAGGAGCCCATCAGAGGGCTAGTGACATCCTATACAAGAAATATGCTGACTGTGCTCTTACCTTTCTCAGTTACACGTATGCCAAGTTTGGCAGAGCAATACTCGAGCAACCAGAAGGAATAGCTTTCCAGGTCTGGGACGCAGACGCCGTTGGGTGGTTGCGAGAAGAAGAATACCGTGACGACATTGTCCGCAAGACTCGAGCAGAGAGTCTTGAGGAGTTGGCAGAGAAGCTCTCAGAGCAGGGGTTGAAGGACCCGCAAGCATTTGTGCGCACGATCAACGACTACAACGCAGCGGTGCGTGCACACCGAGAAGAGTATCCTGATGCAAAGCTTGATCCATCGCTCAAGGACGGCCTCTCAACACAGTCATCTTGGAAGACGTTGGAGCTGCCCAAATCAAACTGGGCGTTGCCTTTATTGAAGCCGCCATTCGTTGCCGTCCGCGTAACTACAGGTATAACCTTCTCCTTTGGAGGGCTGGTAGTTGAGCCCAGCACGGCGAATGTGGTGAAGAACAATGGGTGTCCTATCGAGGGACTATTTGCAGCAGGGGAGATGGTTGGCGGGCTGTTTTATGCGAACTATCCCGGAGGTAAGCAGGCAGAGTTGAGATGACGAAAGGAGAGATGAAGCTAATGTGGAGCAGGTAGCGGGTTGACGGCCGGTGCAGTGTTTGGGAGAAGAGCTGGCGTTGCTGGGGCCAAAGTTGCCCAACGGGCACATCATTTAAAGAGAGACGGGGTCAAGCTGTGAGCTTTGTTATGGCGCGGGGCACGGTTTGTTTACCACGGTTGCAGCAGCAGTCCTCTGGCCACGACATGGCGGCCGAAAAGCAGGTGGCAGAGGGCTAGGCGGATCAGGAGCACAGCTGCAGGAACACGCATGTATTTGACCTGCAGGCATAGCACAGGGCGACAAGGGTCGCGTAGCACCAAGCACCAGACAGAGGTCAGAGTTCGAGTAAATTGAATTTATCTAGTGAGATTAGCCACAGACGCGGGAGTGCACGGACAGTGCAGCCCGCTTGGCACCAGCCGCAGGTGGTTGGCCCATCTCCCAAACATACCTACATCGTCGTCTTGCTTCGACCTTGATCTGCGACCGCACGACGACCACGGCGACTACATCCGCTTGCCTCGCTCCGCTCTGCTCTGCTCGCCCCATCCTCGTCGCCGCCGCCGCGCCCGACTCTCCTGGACGCCGTCTCTGGCCATCCGAGTCTCGTCGAGTGGTGTTAAGCGCCTGCATCTCTGCACCTGCTGCTCTCTGTCTCTGCCGTCCGCCAAGTCACTCTTTCACTCCACTGCACCCCACGACTCGACGTTCTTTATTCGCACCAGCCACTGTTACTCGCCTTTGCGCATCAAGAAGTTACGATAGATTAATTTACTCCTGTGTATGCCATGCACCCTGTGCCTGCGTGTGCCTCGCGCCCGTTCTGACGTATGCAGTTATGGCCGAACCTCGACAGACCTCACTCCAACCCCCCGATTCTCCCCATACCACAGCCGAGACCACCAGCAGCGCAGCCACTGCTATTCCCCCGTCACTTTCGCCCGACCAACCCGACTCTTCGTCTACTACCGCTCCGAGCCAGCCCGTCGTCACACCTCGTCGCTCAAAACGCAGCCTGCGCTCACGTGCCCGTACCGGAAGCAACGCAAGCAGCAAACGATCTCATCGTGCCCGCCCTTCAATGAGTGAAAAGCCCACCCGCCCGCTCTCCGGAGCCACCACTCAGTCTAATGCTGCTCGCCCGAAGAAGAAATCCAAGTTTCTGTCCTTTTTGAACTGCTGCGGCTCCTCGGACGACGCCCAGGATGGTGATCAGGATGTACCGTCTCGCCAGTCGGTGCCTGCGCAAGCCTCCCAGGTCGACCAACAACCCTCAATGAACTCCAACCCAACAATGCAATCCGTGGACACCATCGACGAGAAGCCGTCTACCAACCCCTACCTTGCCGAACCGAGCGGTTCCTCAGCTCATGCAGAGAATGAGAACATGCCTCCGTCTGGTCAAAGTCAGCCAGAGCCCAGATCTGAAGGTGTCTCTGCGCCTCCTCAAATAGCAACTGGAATGTCTTCTGCCGGTCCTATGCATGGTCAAACCCCACAAACGCAACCCTCTTCCGATGCGCCCTACCTCACTCAACCTGATGTCGTTGTTCAAGCTCCTACCCCCATCGCGACGACCTCAGATGAAGATCAAATGATCGCCGACCGCACTCCGGAACAACAGGCTAGAGACACGGACATTGAGATGACGGACGTTGGTCCTTCGCTACCTCTTTCGGCCAACGACGTAGCTGGTACATCCGAGGATGAGAGTCATGTCTCTGCTCGCCGTGAATCTGGCTCACGGGTCGACTTGCCTCCTCCCCCACCCCTGGTGGAGCGCCAGGCACAAGTGGCACACCCCAACACGGCTAGTCACGATACATCGCTGGTACCAAGTCCCGAGCCTCAGAAGTGGTTGTTGCCATCTGTAAGGCCAGAGCACAAGGGCAGAAAATGCTTAATCCTGGATCTGGATGAGACCCTTGTCCACAGCAGTTTCAAGGTTAGTCCACAATCTGAACCTCGCAAACACCAAATGCTGACAGCGTGCCAACAGATTTTACACCAGGCGGACTTTACCATCCCTGTAGAGATAGAAGGGACATACCATAATGTCTATGTTATCAAACGACCCGGGGTCGATGCATTCATGAAGAGAATGGGAGAGCTGTACGAAGTTGTCGTGTTCACGGCTTCGGTCTCAAAGGTATGTTGCTTGCCCACCGTTGTTGCCTTTGGTAAATGTGGAACTGACCCTGTTGGCAGTACGGAGACCCGCTTCTGGACCAACTGGACATTCATGGAGTGGTACACCACAGACTGTTCCGCGAGAGCTGCTATAACCACCAAGGCAATTACGTCAAAGACCTCTCGCAAGTCGGCCGCGATCTCAAGGAGACAATCATCATCGACAACTCGCCCACCTCATACATTTTCCATCCTCAGCACGCTGTGCCCATCAGCAGTTGGTTCTCGGACGCTCACGACAATGAACTTTTGGACCTCATTCCGGTACTGGAAGACCTAGCAGGGTCGCAGGTCAGCGATGTCAGCCTAGTGCTCGATGTGGCACTGTAATGAACGACCAAAGCGAAAACAACAAGCCAGAAAAGGAGCATATGTCAAAGGCGTTGGATGGCGCAGGCGGTTGATGTGCAAGGTGAGGTGCAGCTCACCCAGTGTACAAAAGTAAGATGACCCTCCCTGGCGGGACTGGGGGAGATTACGCTGTGGAAGAAGAATAATTTTCGTTTCTCTTTCTCTTTTTTTTTTGACGTTTTCCGAAGGATAATTGATTGGTGGAAGTTGTTGGCTAGGAGTGATGGGCACCAGGTTTTTTCTCTTCTCTTCTTATACCTGTGTGCGGATAAGTTTTTTGTTTTCTCATATGTTTAATTGTCTGGACCCGCTGAAGCATAGCAGGCATGTCAGCAGGAGACGGACGGCGGCAGTGGCCAGCAGCAGAGGCTGTGGCCAGAGAGGCGCAATACCCCTTACACTTTTGATCTTTCTCCTTTGGCTATCATCGTTGTATTTTTCATTGATTGTTCTTCTAACGCAACCTCTTTTCAAACATTTTGTGCACATTCTTTGGTATTATCAGTGACAGGACGGGTAGGAGACGCGGATAGCGTGTTGATCGGCTGCGAAAAGTGTTCTCTCTACAATGTGCTGTAGCATGTAAAATATAGCTATCTTGTCTAGACTGGACTGCCAGAAATGCTTCCAGGGAGTGCATGTCTCATGGCTCTCTCTGAACATATTTCTGTTGGACTTTCTATGGCTTACTCTACATTGTCCTAGAGATGACTCGCGGTCGGTTGTTCCGAAATGTAGAAGAAACACACGTGCAAGCAGTTATCCAAGGCAAGATTGCACAAATATGTTGCATGGCTCGATAGAGAAGTGGACTTGTGTGACTGCGGCGGACGGATCTTGGCAGAGGGACGACGGGGGTGCGGCGTCGGTGATTGCATGTTTTCTTGGGCCTGCTAGCAATTGGAGCATAATTATTTGTTTGCCAACCACTTGCACACACACCACAATGTCGCTCTCAATACCGAATGCGCCCAACAGCGGCCTGTTCAAGGCCGGCTACCAGAAGTGAGTCCAGCCCCTCGAGCACTGTTGGTGAGCAACAAGGCGGCGGCAGAGCTCGCCGACAATCGAGCTTACCGCACCGTTCATTACCAAGCACGGGTTCAAGAAGCAATAGCAGACGACTGACATACGACCAGCTACGATGCCGAAGACGGCGCAGTCGTGCGCAACATTGATGCATGCCGGACCATCTCAGATACCGTGGCCACGTCGCTAGGCCCCTACGGACGCAACAAGATTGTCATCAACCACCTGCAAAAGATGATCCTCACCTCGGACGCCGCCACCATCCTCAGAGAACTCGAAGTCGTGCACCCCGCCGCCAAGTTGCTGGTCATGGCCAGTCAACAGCAAGAGGCCGAGATGGGCGACGCTACAAACATGGTCATTGTGCTGGCTGGAGAATTGCTCAAGAAGGCAGAGGAGCTGTTGCGCATGGGTCTCAAGACCAGTGATATTGTCGTGGGCTACGAGCGTGCTGGCCAGGAGGCCCTGAGAGTGCTGGAGGAACTCGAGGTTGACCGTGTCAAGGACATGCGCGACCAAGAGGAGCTGTCCAAGGCTCTGCGTACCGTCATCGCCGCCAAACAATCAGGCCACGAGGAGGTTCTGGCGAACCTGGTCGCCGAAGCCGTACTCGCCGTCCTGCCCAAGAACACCTTCAACTTCAACGTCGACAACGTCCGTGTCGTCAAGATCATGGGTGGCTCGATCGAGCAGTCGCGCGTTGTCAAGGGTATGGTCTTTGGCCGCGAGCCAGAGGGCACCGTCAAGAACGTTCAAAAGGCAAAGGTCGGTGTCTTCAGCTGCCCTATCGACATTGCACAGACCGAAACCAAGGGCACCGTGCTGCTCAAGAACGCCCAGGAGATGCTCGACTTCACCAAGGGCGAGGAATCACAAATCGACCAGGCCATCAAGGAGCTGCACGACTCGGGCGTCCGCGTCGTTGTTGCTGGAAACTCTGTTGGCGAGCTGCCCATGCACTACCTGAACCGCTACGGCATCCTTGTCATCAAGATCATGTCCAAATTCGAGCTCCGCCGCCTCTGCAGAGTCGTTGGTGCCACCCCTCTTGCTCGTCTCGGCGCCCCCATGCCCGACGAGATGGGATCCGTCGACATTGTCGAGACCATCGAGATTGGCGGTGACCGCGTCACCGTCTTCCGTCAGGAGAACGACAGCACCCGCACCGCCACCCTTGTCCTTCGTGGTGCCACCCAAAACCACCTCGAAGATGTAGAGCGCGCCGTCGATGACGGTGTCAACGTCGTCAAGGCCATCACCAGAGACGCCCGTCTCGTACCCGGTGCCGGAGCCGCCGAGATGCAGCTCGTCGAGCGCATTTCCGCCTTTGCAGACAAGACCTCGGGCCTCTCACAATACGCCATCCGCAAGTACGCAGAGGCTTTCGAGGTGGTGCCCCGTCTCCTGGCCGAGAGCGCCGGCCTCGACGCCACCGAGATCCTCGCTTCCCTCTACACTTCCCACAGCGCAAAGTCGTCAAAGGACGGCAGCGTCTGCGGCGCCGGTGTCGACATCGAGAACAACAATGGCGATGGTGTGCTCGATGCCCAAGACGAGGGTATCCTTGACCTCATGGTGACCAAGCAATGGGCCATCAAGCTCGCCACCGAGTCTGCCAGAACAGTCCTCAGTGTCGACCAGATCATTGTTGCCCGCCAGGCAGGTGGTCCCAAGCCGCCGGGCCCCAACCCCAACTGGGATGAGGACTGAGCGGTGAATGACAATTAAAAGTGTACGAGGCGGCAATGCATATTTGCGAGGTATACGACGAGTCCGAGGCAAGTCGAGCCAGCCACACGATTCTCGAGTATGCACAAAAGCAAGACGAAGAGGAAGCCGAACCATGTGATGGACTTGTACTAGAAAAGCTGTGCATTGCCGTTCAAAAAGGGATGACTGGACTAGCATAATATTCTCAAGCCATCGAAAGTCTTTTTTTTTTGACGACCACGAATATATACAAAACGCGATTTCAAAAATGTCTTTTGATACATTCGATACAAGTACATGATTTTCTACAAAGTGACAGAATGGTGTCCAAAGATGATCCAAATATTTTACAACCCCATCGGCTCGTAAGATGCCTTTTTGCTCCTTGATAACGCCTTACTAACCACAATTCGCCGATGCAATGACCACTCAATGTCGAAGTGACTTTGGCTTGTTCCTTGTTCGCCTGCTCTATCTCGACTTAGTAGTTGGCAAAGTTGGGTCGCCTCCGTCGTCGTCGTCGTCGTCGCAATCCATCACTGGGGACAACGCGCCACATGGACCCACGTCCCGACCACATGTCGGGATCAAGGCCGTAAAGTTCTGCATGTTGCTGCCAGGGCGCATCTGTTGACGCGGGTCTAGCAAGCTTGATCATGACATTGACGAGACGGTGTCCCAGACGGGCTGTCCGCTTGATCTGCACCGTTTGCTTTGCTCTACAGACGCTTGCGTAGTACTCTAGCATTCTTGACAGTCTGTGATCGTTCCTGCCCTTCTCACCCCCAGCTAATGCTCGTGATTCGGCTGACTTTTTGGCATTTCGGATGACGGTCATGAAGGCGTAGTCGATGCGGTAGTCCTTGTCCAAGACTTCCTTGATGACCCACTCGATACCCAAGCTGTGACGTACGTGTATGTATGCTTGTAGCAACACGGTCATGGCTGGTAGATCGAATGGTACTTTCTCGGCCCATGGCGAGAGGTATATCTGCGAAAGCAGCCGTATCGCTTCGTTTGGCTTTCCGTTCTGGATCAGAACTGTTGCTGCTGTTGTGGCCAGATGATGTCTGATGGTGACACTGTTTTTGACCATGTTCTCGTAGAAAGACCGCACGGTGTTGCACAGTTCATCAACATGCATCCGTGAGCCTAATGCCGAGTTCTTTACTTGATGGTTCAGCAGAGGTAGCAGTGCCGCCATGGTATCCATACCAGCTTCGCTTGCCATGTCAATGTGGTCACCAAGTGCTCCATCATCAAGTGGCAACTTTGTACGAGCCTGCATTGCCATTTCCAGGGAGTATGACGATGCAGGCAGGCCGCTTTGCCCCAAGCTGCTCTCGTACATATTCAGAACATCAGCGTAACGTCCTTCCGACAAGGCCATGAGCATCTCGTGCTCGTTTGACGACTTCTTGAGCTTGGCTGTGGAGAGTGCAGTGTCTAGAAAGTCATCCATCGACGAATCATCCTCTGACAGCACAGTGTCTCGGATGTCTTCCCGCCCATCCTTCGTCTGCGTTTCGTTTCTGATGGCTTCTTGTGAAGCCGAGTCTGAGGACGGTGCATGCATCTGATCTCGATCCGTGAGCTGCTGTAGCTGATGCCAGTAGAGTGGCTTCGGCAAGCTCGGCGAATCTGGGTTGACTTCTTCCAGCATCCTAAGCATATACATTGCATGCGGTATCCTGTGGGCTTGCCCAGCTCGGTAGCCTCGAAGGTCATACGCCACAGCCTCACGCAGCAGATTTAGAACACCAGGAGACCAGTATTCGGGCACATCGTTGATCAAACGACGACAGAGCAACACCAGAGTGACATGAGAGGGTCTAGTGTCGAAATAAAATTGCCGCATCATGGCCAAGGCTGTTTTTGAAGTCATCTGTGCACCGCTTCCGTACGTGCTCATTTTGTTAACCCATGGGGCTATCATTCCCAAGCGGCCAATTCTGATGAGATTTCCGAGACCGGTGCTCAAGATGCGCGGATCCGGAAGAACGCCGTATTTGTCGATAGCTTTGAAGGTAAGAGCCCATACTTCTTCGGGATGATAACGCTTGGCATATGCTTTGAGGACAGGGACGAACAGATCAGTACGTTTTTCTGGAGGCGCCTCGGTTTCTCCAGCTCGGACCAGCATGGCCATCAAGTCATCTACGGGCGGCCAATCGGCATCCGAAGCGGCCTTGAAGACAAAGTGGCCAAAAGTAACAACATCGGGCTGGATGTGTCTGCTCTGCTGAATGGTGCTGAGATGGTAGCGAGCTCGATCGATTCTGCCGTGTTGAATGCAAACATGAATCATTGCATTGTAAATAGCCAGAGGCGGACGATCTTTCAACTCGCACATACGGATGAAGAGCGAGTCAACTAGTTTGTAGTTGTGAGTAACGGACCACATGTGATCAATGATGGCAGACCAAGCAGATTCACACAGAGGAAGCACTGAAAGGCGATCTTCCTGCCGTAGGTGTTTGACGAAGAACATGGCGCAGAGTTCGGGGCTGTATGACGAATATGCTGCACACAAAGCAGGATAGGTGCTGTGAGGAAGAGGTGTCCGGTCACCAAATCTTTCATTCAACTTGATCAGGATTTCGGGCCGTACAGGCTCGATACAGGCAAGTGCAAGGCTGTGTACGCAGTGGGTGATGGGCCACCCCTGTTCGTCCATGTGGTACAAGACCTTGTAACAACGCTTATGGCTTTGGGCTAGTTCCGAATCAAATAGACGAGTAGCCAGAGGATGTAGTGCAGCCGAGCGTATGCCTTGGTGGACATACAAGTGGTGGTTGGCCGCTTTGAGGAGGCCGAATACGATTTTGTTTTGGCCTTTGTCAATAAGCTTGTTGCAGCGCTGGTTGAAGCTTTCCACTGCGCTGGTCTGGCCATGAGCTTCTAGGCGGGTCGTGAAGAATGAAATGTCATTGGTTGGTCGTTGTGAAGGCCGAGAGTCGTGGGTAGGTCGGCTCTTTCCCTTGTGAGGTGGCTGGTGTGAGCTGAGTTTGGCATAACCTCGCTCGACCTCAGACGGTAGGAGGTTGTTCCGGAAAGTGTCTGCCTGTGGGAGCGGCTTTTCCTCTGGCAGTGAGAGCGGCTTCTCGTCTGGCAATGGGTTCCCGGCAGAGGTCGAGGTGGCGGTCGGACAGGCAGCGTCGTCGGCTCTCCGGCGCTGAGCGGCGTGGCCATGCTGATGGCGCGGGTGTTGTTTCAGTCGGCGCGAGTTGTCGGCAATCTTGGACACGAGGTTGGTCTGGCGGCGGCGCTCCTCTGCTACGATGGCGGCGGCACCGCATGCCGTACCCGATGAGATGTATGCGAGCTGGCGCAGAACCCGGAGCGCTCCCTCTGATGGCACTCGTCTGCGGCTTTGGAACATTGCAAGTCCATGGCTACCTCAGTTCATCCTTGTGCTTGTCTATCTCTCGGATCCGCAAAGTTGCCTGTCACGCTCGCAAGTCGGCTGATAATAATTTATCGCGACGACTTGCCCGCCGCTCCGGCTCGGCCTCGAACTCGAACGCCGCCTCGTCTCTCTTTTGCTTGGCATCTACCCTACTCCTCTATTCATCCCCCAACACGCGAGCACAGCATCAGCCACGAGAAAGAGCCAATAATATTTGATTTGTTGTCTCTGTTTTGTGTCGCTGGTTATTGATCTTTCTCTCGACTATCCCACCTCCTATCAGTGCCTCGAGTACAGCGGCCCCAGCATCTTCCAGCTCCACTCCGCAATCCCATCTACTTGTTTGATGTCCTGAATCCACTCCAACATCAATGTCGTCGTCTGCTCCAGGTCCTTTTGGTTCACTCTCTCGTTGCATATCTTCTTCAAACATTCGTTTTCCGTCGTCATGCGTAGTATGAGCAGAATACCTACAAAGTTCTGCGTCCACGTAAACAGGTGTGGCACCAGTCGTTTCTTGTTTTTGGGCGGCGCAAGGATCAACGGCCATAGACACGCCGACTGTATTGCGAGAGCGCAGCATATTTGGTCCTCTTCTGTCATCAGCTCAGGGAAGTGCAACGCCTTGTAAACAAATGGCCGGTAAATCATGAATCGAGCGTAGTAGAACTGCGTCCTTAGTTGTGCTGTCATGATGTCCAGGTTGTCTCGGTGGTTGATTGGGACAGATCCTTGGTCCATCGAAAACAGCGAGTCTGTACCGTGTCTTCCTGTCGATCCCATGTTGGGAAATTCGGTCTTGTCATTGTCTGACCATTGGAGAGGTCGAGGAAGAAGTGAGCGCCACGACTCCAATTGTCGGGCTAATTCCTTGATGACATGCACCGGTGGACCACCGTAGTCCTCAGATAGCTCGGACGCCGCATTGGATGCTGCACACAGTCAGCTGCTGTCCGCCCCTCCTCGAAGAGATACTTACAGCAATGTATCGACTCGTGGATTCGAGCGACCAATCTACGCAGAGCTATCATTGCAAGAAAGTGGTATTGGAAGTGTGACTTTTCATCCGAAGGACTGCCATAGTTGCTTTCCGAGCCGTGGAAGTAAGGAAGTGGGACTTGATCCTCCAGGGTATGAATCCCTGTCTGTGAGAGGTCTAGTTCGAGATGATACATACTGCTGCGCGTCAGTGTCGGCCGTCTGTCGGTTACCCGTTGTTGCTTACTCTTCGCTGAGCATACACGCCCAATATGCACGCTTTATGAGGTCGGCCCGTGGTGTCGACCAGTCGATGGATTCACTAACAGCTGGTTAGCTGCTGGGCAATCGAGATACTCAAGCGGATCATACCATTTGATAAGGATTTGACAAGAAGTGGATGCTGCGACTGTAGCCCGCCAGAAGTCCTGCGCAATTGGCTTAGTTGACTATTCATGTCTGTTCGCTCAAGGCTCTGCTTACCATGTGTCGAGCGCAAGCTTCATAGTACGCGCTGCGATATGTGTTAGCATTGGACATACCAAGAATTGCATACCACTCACGATTCGAGCAGATGAATTTGCACATTCTCGAGCGTGCACTGATGCATAATGAATCCCATACGCCTTCGAGCCTCGTTGAACAGATTTAGACCAGGCGGTCTCTCCGATGTGCCTCCACGTAGGCCACTGGGATTGCCCTCAATTATGCTGATTGGTGAGCCATAGACGCCATCGATGGCAGTTTGACCAAGAGCTAAAACAAGTAGTACAAGGCAGCCTTGAGGATCGCAGTCCGCGAATCCGTTTCGCAAGACCGGCTCGAGAATGTCTTCGAGAAACATTTGTCTATCGAGAATTGGGAACAGAATGTTGAAGGTACTAAAGTATGCATCGCTCATTCTCCGCACATTTTCTGGCGTCAAACCTATGAAGCCAGCTCTCATCTCTCCAGTACTGCTAGGCATTGGATACGTTCGCATATCGGTATCCCATGGGAGGGTTTTTGGATGCTTGTGAAGTTCGAGATGGATAAACCAAGGTGTCCCTTCTTGGAGCACATATTGTAAATCCGAGGCCACGGCGATTCCAGAATTGAGAATATGGAGATATATTGATGGCCAAAGCAAGACTTTGTGAGCCACGGTCAAGTGTTGATAAGTGCGCAGCATGTCCGGAGGAAACGATGATTGAGATCCCATGCGACCTCCTGGGCGTATTTCGCTATCAGAAGATACATGAGATTCGTTAGAGCCGGAAGCGCCCATGGTGCCATTGACTCCTGGCGGACGCGGTGCAGATTGCGAAGTGCTCCAGTCGGTATTGCTCGCTGGAGTTGAGGGTTTCGATACGTATAGGGTATCGAACTTGTTCTCGAGCCGTTGCAAAGTCTGAAGAATATAGATCATGGTCTTGTCCTTTCTGCACGGCACATTTTAGCAGAAGGCAATCGTACACGTCTTTGCACACGAGACTTACTTTGTAGGCTGAGGTTCTCGGTAGACACACTCAACACTGAGCCGCCGACAGAGGCCACACTTGGGCCTTTGTTCATCGCATTTGGATTTCCTTGGCAGAGAAAAGAACAGTCAGTAAAAGATGAACAGTCATGGTGAGTGATGTACTTGGCCTTACCGGCTCCGACAAGTCTGACAAGCTTGTGCTGCGATGACGGCACGCTCTCGCCGTAGGGACATGTCAGTCCTGTCATCGCCCTCTGCCTCCATGAGTGCAACAGGCCCCCTGAAGATCGACTAAGATCGGTGACGGTTTTCGCGGCGTGCGGACAGCGGAGTAGAATAGAAGGCTGATAGACGTTGTGGTGGCCAGAGGCACGCCGTGGGCACAAGGGGTCTTCGTACTCGTTACCAACCTCGGAGAAGAAGTCGCTTCTGTAGAACAGGCAAGCCGCCAAACGGAAGATGGCCCGCCGAAGGAATGCGACAGAGTTCACAGACTAGCACGTTCACAGCACCTGGTTCTAAGCGCGAGCTACTCGCAGAGGGTTTCAGTCCACGCGGCGAGGTGCAGGCAAAAGAGTGAGGGCGCAAAGGTTGGCGGTGATTGGCGGTTCGTGAGCACAAGCAGCATGACGCAGCGCACACCCCAATCAGGACAATGTACAGCCAAGCACCAGGTTAGCTCGGGTGCGGCTCTTATCAGCAACTCTACTTGTGCAGGGCTGCAGGGACAAGCTGAGAAGATGGCATTCCTGCACCTCTTGATGGCATCGCGCGACACCTGAAGTCTTTGTCCCCTCGGCCTCTGCCAGTTAAAGCAAAGTCTGCGCTCTGTCTGTACCGGCATTGAGTCATTGACAGGCTTGTCATCCCCCCACCTCCTCTTGAGTCTCGACCGGGTACGGGGAGCTCGCGGGCATTGGAGCATATGGTACTCGACGCCTCTCGCCTAATCCCGCCGGCCTCGATTGGACTGACCATTTCCGATCAGAGCAGCAGTGTACACGCGTGATTGAGAGCTGCATATGAGCAACATCCTCGACTGCCTGGCCGCGGCCCCCGCATTGATGCCCATGCCTGGAGAAGACGCTGCTCCCAAAGCTGAAGCTGTTCGGCCCAGTCCACAGCACCACCAAAACCGAGACACGCCGTCACAACCACCCGACTCCACCTCCGACCAACCTCCGAATCAGTCTCCGAGCCCAAGTCCGAGCCCGCGCCCCGCCGAGGGACGCCAGGCTTCGCGACGCAGGAGTCTGGAAGTCGTCGCCGAGGCCCAGGGCGATGTCGACGGCTTCGTGAAGGAACTCGACCAGAAACGCCGTCAGCTCGACGACCAGATCCACAAGTTCATCGCTCAGAAAGAGAGGGAGTTCAAGCTATACGAGCGCGAGCTGCGCACCCGCTATCGATCCCTGCCTGCACCTTCGCTACAGACACCTGGCAATGCCTCGCCCAACACTGCGCCTGCTGACCCGCTTGCAAATGTCGCCGACACCAATCGAGACGCACGAGGCACCAGCGAGAAGGATCATGAACGAGAGAGCGAACTCTTAGGCCTGTTCACCCCTGCATATCTTCCGCTACTCGAGAATAGGCCTTCTGGCCCTGGCCGCTCTCCTTCTGCGCCCGTCCTCGGCGATACTGCTGACTCGGCAGCCATTGTACCTGACCGGCAGCCCCTTCAACGCGCCAACACCGATCCTGCCGGCGACAACAAAATCCCGTCGTCCAGGCGGAGCTTAGGCCCAAGGACGCCTTCATCTGGCTCGGACCAAGGAAGAAGCCTGGTATCCGCATTGAAGTCGCCTTCGGCTGGCCCAAGACTCTCAAACAAGAAACGTGTGTCACTCATAGTAGGCGACGCCGTGGTCGCCCCGAGCGATAACATCTTCTCGGGCGTGAACAGAGACTCGACCCTTCGCCCTGACGACGAAGTTGACGCTCAACACATCGAAGTCCAAACTCCCGCTCAGCCCACGCAGCCTGAGACACGAGAACCTACGCCTCCGAGATCGCCGTCGATCAACGAAAACGAGTCTGGTGCTCCTCAAAGTCCTCAAACCAGTAGCCAACCTGGAGGATTGAGTCTCGGTTTTGCCTCAGCTGCCCGTGGGCCTAACATCCCCCAAGAACCACTACAAACAAAAATCAGCTCTGATGGCGACCTTGAGCTAGCCTCACCCTTCTCTATGGACGAAGAATTCGATGACTCTGGTCCTCCAGAAATGTACACTACGCAAATAGAAGACATCGATACAGATGTCGACTCAGGTCTGGATTCGGAATCTACCTTGCGCGCAGCAAGTCCGGCGAGCTCTGGCGACAGAGACAGCTCACCAGCCAGCCACCCGTCCAGTCTTAACATCCCCATATCGAGTATTGGGACTTCGTCTTCTTCGTCTGCCCAGCCAATTTCACCAGGCTTCTCGAGGCCCTCTGTGCGAGAAGATCCCCAGCTCGATCTCGACGATCAAGTGCCAGAGGAAATGCCAGCTCAAGGGTCATTGTATGGTTCCTTTTCTCGACCGAGCTATAGCAAGCAACAGACTGTCGGCAGCCTGGGAGAATCGTTTATGCAAAGGAATGCCGAGAAATTGATGCGACGCAGACAATCAACACAGAGATCTTAAGAATCATGGTTCATACAGTATGATTAGTAAGCTAGAGTATACCCAGTGTACAGTAATAAGCAGCGTGCGTCGCTTCTTTTCTTTTCCTGCGCAATATGCGATCTTGTCAGGAGATCTCGGTATCAACACGTGCATGAAACATCTATGCATGCGGCTTGTCAACAACATTCAATTCCTGAAATCACTTTCGATTCTATCCTGAAAATCTATTGGTCTTTTCCCCTTTTTTTATGCTCTATGCTTATATCACTCTGGACCAAGAGGGTCCTCGGAACCGGCCAGATTACATTGTCTGAAGATGCGGACTTCCTCCGGCAAGAATGAGCCAGTGACTGAGTGAATCACGCCTTCATTGTTGAACAATGCGAGGTCTCCTTCATCCCAATTGACTGCATACACCAACTCAGGAGCAATTCCAGGTCTCTGAAGCCTGTGGACAATACCACGGACCTGCTTCAGGTCGCTAATGACAGTCCCATCGGCAAGATGAAGCTTCTCAACCGCAGACGGATGGACTTGCAGAGCCAGACGTCCAGTGACCGGATTACGCCAGCACATGGGCAAGATCTTGATCTTTTGCTCGTCAATGGGCGGCAGCTCTTCCCGAGGAAGCTCCAAGCCGTCCGAAACCAGTCCAAGACCATCGCTCCTTGATCGTGCCGGCGACATCCAGATGTAAGGGTGAGCAGCGTATTGCACTTTTGTGGTTCTAGCAAACTCCTTGTCGGCTTCGGAGAGGAGGTCGTACATGCGGTACGAACTCGCAAAAGCGGTGCTGCCTCGAGGTACTCTCATCTCGTCATTGCTTCCATCGTCATACTTCAACGTCTGGTACTCTGTCTTGGGAACGCTGACAGCCATGAGACTGGTGACTTTGGGGGGAGACAGATCATACAATGCGGCATCGATGTGCCAGCGATAGAATCTTGTGGCATCGCGGTCGTCGGCCTCGCTGATGGGTGTCTTGTGGAACGTCTTGTGGTGAGGGTGCTTGAGTGTGATATCCTTCAATCCCTCGAACTCGGCAACAGGACCGTTTCCAATTACTTGTACCTGGGGTTGGTGAGGGATTGTCTTGAGGTCAGGGTGGAGTACGCTTCTTTTGGCGTCGATTGTCTTTCCGTGTCCGTAAGAGCCAGAAGATGGATCAAACTTTTGTGTCAACTCGAATTGAGCTTTGGGCGAGAGGGATTGTTGGTTCTTGAACAGGACCACACTGTTCTCATACAAAGCATTCCTGATGATCTTGAAATCTTCCTCTTTTAGAACGATACGATATTAGCATAAGAAGTTCTGATGGCGAGTAGAATTTAGCACCTGAAAGGTTTTCCAAGTCTGCTCCCCTGATCTCGGCTCCGAAATCGATCTTTGATCCTTTTGGTGGTTGGATCTTGTGCACTGAGATGTTGTTGATCTTGACAGCCATTGTGGCGTAAGGACAGAATTGATAAGGCTTAAAGCTAGTAGATGGTCGCAGAAATAAATTTTTGGGAGAAGAAGTATGCAAAGCAGATTGCAAGAGTCGATGCATGTTCTGAGAGATGGTTATATATGTAGGAGGAGAGGATTGAGCGTTGATGCTGGTCGAGTTTATGTTCACTGTCTGAGGAACTCGGAGACCCCCGATACAAGGCTCGACGTGCTTCTGTTCGTTCGCTTTACATTATCGCAGACCATCTGCTTCATGAATCTTTGATTGAAGATGTCGGACTGCTCCTCGATCTTCCTATCGAGCGGCTACGACCGCCGTCCGGAGTACGCCGTGAAGATGGTCGAGCAAAGGAAGAGCGGAGTTGATTGTCAGAAGGGACGTGCACTCAGCCCGAGATAAGGATGCATGCCGTGGAGAAGCATCTTGTGAGTGTTATACGCATTGGGACAATTGTTCTAGATCTTCTCATCTATGCTCTCTTGAGTCCATCTGCTTTGAATAAATATCGTCTCCAAGCCACTACCTCGATACCTTGAAATCAGTCCCAGAATATCCCCAACGAGCTAGAGCTGTGGCGTCAGATGCTCACCCAAGGATGGGCCTGGGAAGCTCCTGTACACACGGTATGGCATATCACACAGGCACAGCATGATGCATTGAGAAAATGCAATACATTGTGGGTGTGACTTTTTGATCCTTGTGACATGATGACCTCGAGTTCATTATCTACAAGAATCGAGCTTCTCGACAGAGGATAGCAGGATTGGCGTCCAGTGCAGATTGCAGGATGGATGGGATGCCGGTGATTCGGCCAACAGCGCTATCATCGTTGTTGGTGTGAGGTCGATGGGCGCGGTTTGAGCGGTGGGCTAGCCGGGCAAAGCGAAGAAGAGCGATGATACAGACCACCATGAGGCATACAGAGTGCGCAAAGTGCGACAACTGTTTCAGAGCTTGTCGAGCAGCTTTCGTTTCCTTCTTTCGATGAGCTCGGTCTCGACTTCTTCTGCAGTCGGAAGGTTCCAGGCGACACCATCTCCAGAATCTCCAGGCAAGGGTTCCCAGTCTGCATCTTCATCCGGCTCTTGGTTTTCCAAAGTATGCTCGAAGGCCTCCTTCTCCTTCTGTGCCTCGTACGCCAATAATGTACCATCCTCTTCATCAAGGTTGTAGCCATAGTAAGAGGCGTCAACTTTCTGGCGCAGATCCGAGCGCGTCTCCAGGGCCTTCTCTTCCTGCGGTTTGACTTTTGCGGCCTCGAACAGTTCTTTGACACCAGGCAATTCTTTTGCTCTTCCAAAGTAGCGGTAGCCCTTTCCACCTCCTTGTATCTCCCGGCCTTCTTCGTCAACAACACGACCACCTCCTCTCATATAGTTGGGTCCCCCCAGTTCGCGAATGCGCATTTCCCATTGCCATTTTTCTTTGAAGAGCTTGTTGAGTTCGTCGTTGATGTCGCGAATTTGAAAGTCTGAGAGCGATAGGTCTTGAATCTTGGACACCTTGCGCGAGATCTCCTTGAGCACCTGGCCGCGCCAGCGTTCACATGTCGGTACGGATTCTTGTTGCGATATGGCCTTTGGTCGCCGTGTGCGCGTTGTGTCGAGAATGCCTAGGTCTGCCGCTTGCTGGGCCCTCCATCTGAAAAGTGTACTTTGCGCCTTCTCTGCGTTACGAGCCTGTGCATGTTAGCAACCTGAATCCAGAAGCAATGGGCTACCACAACGAGGTACTCACCATGTTGTGTGATGTGTGAAAGTTGGTGACAGCACTTTTGACGAAGCATGCAAGTTTGGTTCACCGTGCTTGCGCGGTCTGGGAGACTGGGTCGATGCGCGCGCGTGGAGTATTCAGCCAATTGTTATTGCAGGCTAGTCGAACTCACCTCATCAAAGTCGCAGTGGTTTAGTGGTAAAATTCGTGCTTGCCATGCACGAGCCCCGTGTTCGATTCACGGCTGCGACAACTTTTTGTTTTGTCAAGATCCAAAGATGTTCTTCTTATCACTTATTACCTTTGCGGTCCGACAACGTCCACAGATCTGCAAGACTTGGTCTTGCTTGGCGTCAAATATATGCCGCATTGCTACCACCGTGGTGCTAGCTTTTTGATCCCTACGTCAGCTTCAAGAGTCATGTCCAGAGCTAGAGCATGAAGCTGGTGCCCTGTACCCTTGCCAAAGGATATAGAGGCACCTCTTCCTAACACGAAATGGAATCTTCTCCAGATACTTCAAATCCCTTGAACTTGGTGATAGTACACCACGGAGTCGACCGAGATGCTAGAATACTGGGGTATCTTATCAATGTGCATGGGTACCTTTCTTATCTGCCCGATCAATGTTTCTCTCTCGGCTACCCGAGCCAACACGGTTCACCAGTGCCACCACTTCCCTCTGCCAGTGGTCGCGTACAGACCACGGACCACCGAGCCGTTGGCCACGCGACAGGGCGCTCGCCCGCAACCTATCGACCTGCCAAAAGTCAAACCTGAATATCGCCAAAGATAAGCACGCGCCAAGACTTCGATTTTTCCGCCATGGTGGTGTAACTATAAAGATGCTGCCAGAAGGCAAGTGGAACTCGAATGTTTTTACAAGTCGTCTGTGAATCTCTACTGGCAATGTCTTCGTCGTTCTCAAAACTATTCGTTGCTACCTCTTTGGTTGCTGCCAGTCTGACTGGAGCTGCTCCTCATGAGCAACTCCAGGATAGATCGGCCAAGAACAGCACGAGACCCAAGGTCATCATGGACAATGATTGGAGCACTGCTGGATTCATTCCCTACCTCATGGCTCTTGATGCAGGATGGGACGTTCTTGGTCTTGTTTCTGACACTGCAAACTCTTGGGCACTGCAATGTGGACTGTAAATGCTATCAGATCAATACTTGAGAGACTGTGGACTAATTCAATGTAGGCATGCTCTCGCTACTCTTGAGGTTGGAAACCTTTCTTGCATTCCTGTTCACAAAGGAGCAGACTACCCTATTCTCAATACTCCTGAACTCTTCCAGACTGTAAGCGAAGCCATGTGATCGGGCCATGTGAATTATACTGACAATACGTTTTGCAGTGGGAGATGGTTCATGGTAAACTGTAAGTGAACCGAAAGCTGTGATCAGAAACAGACGCCCAGAACTCGAAGAGAGGAGTTTCGGGGTCTCCCTGTTCTTCTCCCCTTTGCAGCACTCGCCCCGAACCATTATGCCATTGTGAAGAGACATCCTGACAATAATTTCAGAGCCTGGGAAGGAGCTTTCGCTCTCGAGAACTTGACCTACGAAGCACTTGGAAACGACCCAACTTCAGGCGACCCAACTCGCGTGTCAAAGGCAGCTTTCTACGAGGGCTACCCCAACATCACATTCGCCTCCAAAGACGCAGCATGGTTCATGATTGAGCAAGTCCGCAAGTACCCTGGTCAGGTCTCGATCTACTCGGCCGGTGCTCTGACGAACGTTGCTCTTGCTGTCCGCATGGATCCTGACTTTGCAAAGAACGCAAAGGAGCTCATCATCATGGTACGAGGTCCTGATATCTGCGAGTATCAAAGTAGTACTGATAGCTGTGTTAGGGTGGCTACATTGATGACAACCTCTTGCAAGTCACCGGCAGTGTGATGCAAGCCGACTGGAGTTCTGATGTAAGTGCAAGCAACAAGCCGATAGGCAGCATCTACTGACGATTGCAAAGATCAACCTGATGATTGACCCCGAGGGCACCAAGATCGCTCTTACCGCTCCTTTCCCCAACATCAGTAAGTTCTTCTTAGAGAAATCGAAACCTCACACGAAGCACAGCAACTGATATTTTCTCAGCCATCGCTGGCAACGTCGCCAACCAGGTTTCTGTTACCCAGGAGTACCTTGACGATATCTACAAGGTCAAGAACCCTTACAGTACCTTGATGCACAAGTACTACGGCACCATTTTCCCTCTTTGTATGTTTGTACCCGGTCATGTTCAACGGCATAATATTAACAAATCTCAGGGGACGAGACCGCTGCCGCCATCTTGTTCGACCCTACCATTGTCAAGAACACCACAAGCTGTAAGCAAATCTCTTGTTTCCATCGCTGTGCAACCTCTTGCTAACACTCGAATCAAGTCTACCTCGACGTCGACACTGCTCCTTCCAGCCCTAGCTACGGCAACATTCACGCTTACCAGGAGGCCCTCAAGCCCAGTGCTCAGAACCTCCAGAAGGTCAACATGGTTGTTTCCATTGACGGCAACAAACTCAAGAAGTGGGTCAAGAGAGCTGTCCAGTACCCCAAGACCTGTGCCGACCTTTAAGGTGGCAGTCTTTGATGTATGCGGCCAGTTTTCGAGATTTAAAAGTTTTTATCTTACTGGACAATAATGTTTCAGGTAGCATAATATTCTGCATACTCTATTGTTTCCTCTCCATGTGCCGAAATTGAATACGCTCAATTCTCGTCTACGGAAGGTTGTTGAGGAAAGTCACGTCCGCGGAGAGCTATCAGATAATGTCTGTGGCTTCTCGCGCCTTCTATGGAAGTACCCCCTCTCTCTCGAACAACAGCCTTTCTGGCACACTTCTAGATATGTGAAACTGAGTGGCGTGATGGCAAGGGAGTACAACTTCTTCAGACTCTCTCTGCTTCAGAAAACGTCAAGTGGGCGATGTGAATCAAGGCTGCTTTTCTCTATGGTGAAACGGATATACATGGCGAAAATGTTGAGACGGAGTGCATCAAACGTCCCTCCGGTAGACACCGACCATCCATGCAGCCCTTAAGACAGCCAACCCCCATGCCATGCCCAGAGAATCCCAAACCACATTCAGTTTGCTTCCGCCGACCTCTTTCCAACCAATTGCTACTTCGGCCATGGGGATGCCAGCGCTCTCTGCAAGCATGAGCATCTCGACATCGAAGATCCAACCCTCGCTATGCATGTATGGGATGATGTAGGGGAGAGCAGGTCGTGTAAATAGCTTGAAGCCACATTGGGTGTCCTTGATTGACGATGTGGCTGGAGGTGTAAGAAGACGAAGCAGCAGATGGAAGGAGTGCATGAGAGCGTTTCGCAAGAAAGAGCGCTGTGAGAGAGTTAGTGATGATGGCCAGATTGATGAGTTGCGACTCGTTTACCTTGACAACAGCTTCGCTACCAACCATATGTGCTCGGCTTCCAACACCAACAGCTCTTCCCTTGGCATCGGCAACGCGATCGCAGTTCTCTATCAGCTTGCCCAGATCTGAGAAGCGAGAGGCACCATCAGCATCGGCGAAAACGACGTATGCTCCTCTTGCATGGCGCATGCCATGAGTGACAGCGCCGCCCTTCCCTCTGTTCTGTTCGAGGGATATGACGCGAATGCTGCCACGAGGAATGTTGGTGGGTATTGTTTCGACTTTGGGGGCAGATTTGGATCGCGTCTTGGGGCCGTCATTGGATGACCATGGACCAGCCGGCGTGGGTGGGTTGGCACAAAGCTGATGGTCGCGAGCGAAGGACAGGGCTGTGTCGATGGTCCTGTCGGTAGAGCCGTCGTTCACAACGAGAATTTCCCAGCCTTTAGGCTTGTCGCTTGGTGAAGCCTGCGATTGCAGCGACTGCGGAAAGGTCGACTGGAGGTACTCGACAGCCTCCTCGAGCATGCCGCTCATCCTTTGCTCTTCATTGTATGCGGGCACGACAACTGTAACCAGGACCTCGGGCGGGGTGGGCCTGAAGGCATCGCTTGTAGCAATCTTTCCACCACGGGCCTGGGTCTTGAGGGATACGTGATGGTCGTACCAACATGGTTGTGTTTCGGGGTCGCTGATGGATCCGTCGGGCAGGATGGTTGTATATTTCTTCTCAGACTCATGCGGCGGTCGGGGCACAGGAGCGACGATGAACAGTCCAAGATACAACTGAGCTCAGGGTTAGAAGAATTGTTGCGGATCTGCTTGCATTGGGGTTGCTCGATACCAGGATGGCAAAGGAAAGGACGGACAAGCAACCAACGGCCAATAACAGCTGCGTCGGCACTTGCTGCACCTGTTGGATCAGGTTGTAGACCTGAGCCCGAGCTGCATCCATGTGTGCGCTGCCTCTCTGCTTCAGGTGGATAAAAACAGGTTCCCCTGGGCCATCAGACAGTCTAGGAATCAAGACCGCATAGAAGTGGAAGCCGTGTACGCGTTACCCCTCGAGTCAAGGGGGGAGCTTGATGCCACATATCAGATCAATATGGGGCAGCCGCGCCGCGTCCCCAGCTTCTTGACTCGCCAAACTGTCCCTCCTGTTCTCATGCTGACACCGGTGACTGATGGATCTATACAAATGCACGATTATCTTTTAAATCAGAGACATATCCATAGAAGAGTTCCGAAGAACAACAAATCTACACGAATATTGTTCTGCTGCTAAAGATTATTGTGCATTTTGACAGGTCGGTAACGGACTTGGACGCGCTGGTGACTCCGATGTTTGCAGTCTGAGCAAACAGCACGACGCGCCTGCCTATCTCTACAGAGGAGCGCGCGTCGACGTCCTTCCTTTCTCCAACGTACCAGGCTCACTTATTTTACCAGTCGCCGTAGGTCTCTACCCGGCTGCGCAATATCTGTGAGTCTCAAGCTTTTCTTCCTCGACGCAACTCTTCCTAGCACTGCTCGAACGTCTTGACATATGTGAATCAACGCATTCCTGCAAAGGCTTGTCTGGTTCGGTCTTGATCTCGACACAGCACTATCGAAGCTTGTCCGAGTTGATTAGTCGCTGTTTTCCGGTTGACGCAACCTCTGGAAGATTAATCGATCGCGTCAGTATCATACTGCTCTCTTTCGACGCAACACTTCTTGCAGCGCTGTCCGAACGTCTTGACTTTGGTCTCGATCTCGACGCAGTGTTGCTCGAGGCTTGTCCGACTGGGTCAGTCACTGTTCTGTTCGTCTCGGCCTCTTCGCATCAGAGTTGTTCAACTGTGTCAGCTTCTCGGTACTAGGTCAGGGATGCCTCATTAAACAAATCCCGGGTGGGAGGGTAACCTGCGTCTTTATGGCTCAGGGGCATATTCTCAATTCTTATCCTTTCAATGCACAATGTTCTCAATTCCTCCCATTAATCTGTGAAAACAACATCATGCGAGACTATCACTGACGGTCTTTTGATATGTAGCACTATTAGTCTCTATATCGTTGCTCATTCTGAATGTCGAGACAATCAGAAGCCATCAGGCTTCTAGAAGCCCAGCTCTCGCCGAGCAACAATATTCATTGGATCGTTTACGAGCAGCCCGTTGTTGCACTGTTTTCGAAAACAGGCAACCCAACATATACCGAGTTCGACCGGGAGCATCTGGGGCACCCTTCGATCGACAGCAGTGGTCTCAAACTTTGGATCGCTCACGACGATGAGGCGAGCAAGCTGCTCGTGGTCCTTACTCAAGAGATTCGGATGGTAAGTCGGAGGCAACCACGCATATTCTACATGACTGTCCCAGTCGAATCACTGGGTTTTGAGACAAGCGGTCCTGCTTCTTGGGCCATGTCAGACGGCGTTGTGCCTCTGCATGTTGTCGACGAACCAAAGGCCACAGCCAATACGTTACAACTTGTGCGCACATCGTTATCCCTTGCCGCCAAGTCCTCAGTCCTCATGCCCAGCTTTCCATACTCTGGTCGAGTGTCGCCAGAGGCCATGAGCTTAATATGCAAGCTCAAGATCCTCTCTGAAGCGTCTTGTTTCGATCTCTTTGTCCCCCACAGTCCCTCGGCTCTCCATGGCCTTCTCCGGGTAAAAGACATTCTGGGCAAGTCCACTGTGAGTGGCTTCAATGTCAACCACACCAACTTCTACTCTAAAGGGAGACATGCTGTCATTGACGCATGGGAGTCACAAGGCTGGTGTTCCCAAGATGAGGAGGCTCGAGAAAGGAGTGCGCAGGGGTCGAAACGAAAGCACGACGAGATTTCAGGGGGTGGATCCTTGCCACCGCCCTATAGAAGGGAATCAGTGCCAGGGGCTGCGGCAGGATCCGCGCCAGAGATCACACCAGGGGTCATCACGCCAGGGGTCACCTCGACGGCTTCCTTCGACATGGCACTGATTCTCTACGAAGAAGTTTGTGACTCTGCACAAGAGTCCGGACACGAGTCGCCCTTATCTGGAGTCTATCCAAGGGGTCGCTCGATCTCGCCCCCTATGGCAGTTGCCACACCTAAGCCCCCATCGCCGAACTTCGAGTTTACTAGCCCTCTCGCTCCTGCCAAGCCACCCCCAAGCTACGATATATCGATAAACCCTACTGCAGCTGGCCATCGCACCGTGTTGGTGAAGTGGTTGGCCGTGCTATTGCGTCTGTACCCCGACATGTACTTCACATGTGCCCGAGAATTACTTGCGCTTGGTATGGCAGCCAGAGCAGGAGATGCAAGGGCAGTGAGGGCCGCACGAGCAAAATGCATGGCGACAATCATCTGTCATCAGACAGAGACTAAGATTTCGCCCCTGAGGAGTAATGTAGAGGACCTGGTAGGTTGGCTTCTTGTGTTAGACCCCGAGGGCGGGGATCTGGCGTTCTTGACGCAGATCACGGAGATGGCCAAGGGATGTGAAAGGGGCCTTGGGCCGACCCCTCGTTCGTCGGATGGAGCTTTGTTCGATGAGCCTGGCTCCGCTTCTCCAAGGGGTTCAGATGTGGCTTTCTGCAAAGCAGCAATCATCATTGACGCGGCCATGAAATATGGACCTGTTTGGAAGGAGAAATCAGGACTCCTGAAGGTGTTGATGGATGTTGAGCTCAAGTATAGATGACGGGCCCACGTCCAGTGCTCTCTGCCTCTATCTCCGTTTCCGGACATGTCCCGCTTGGTGTAACTATCAAAAGGCACAGTGTTGCTTGAGTCAGGGTTATTGCCCAAAGAGATTTGCATTATATGCTTATATGTCATAACATCGTATCATCGTCATCGTCGTCAGGTTGGCCATAGAGTATCTCACACACACCACCAATGGGCACATCCATTACAGCATCCGTGCCCTCATTCCACAGCGTGTCCCATTGCAGGTCTTTTGGCGGCATGTTCCTCCCAGCGCTGTTGTCCCGACGATGAGACTTCCACCTGCCCTCGTCGTCCTTGCGAATGATATTTCCTTTGCCATCGACAACGGCAATATTGGCAGCATCGTCGACCAAGCACTCGACAGCATGCATCTTGAGCGTCAGATATCCAGTATTGTACGAGGCCAATGCAACATAAATCCACACGACAAGCATAACCAGCCAAGCGGGAATGGCCAAACTCCACCAACGGTTCGGGTAATAGTAGATGCCCAGTTGATGCAAGAACGGAGAAGGCAAATAGCTCCAGAGCAGGTAGATTGCAAAGCCAAGAGTCGAGGTCAGGTACAGTGTGAAGCCATAGTATTCGTAAGTGGGGACTTTTGGCGAGGCGCGAGGAATAGGCTTTGCGGTGCGGAAGGAGGTGGTGAGGGTGGTGGCGGCTGCACTGTTGGGGGTCTGGCTGGTGCCTTCATCGCTACTCGGGTCTGGCGTTGTGGGTCTCGAGGCGTGTGTACTGAAGGTTGGGCGTAGCAGACTCGTCAATGACGGACTGGGTGGTAAAGGTGTGGGAGGACGGTTGTAGAAGGGCGGCGCAAAGGTTGCCGGGCCCAGGTAGGTATGCGATTGCGATTGCTTGTGTTGGTACATGGGCTGCCGCGGCGAGGGCATCGAGTCGCCATCTTCATCTTCGCTGCCAGAATCGATCGAAGCAGGAGCGTCCAAGGAAAAGTCCTCGATGGATGCTGCTTCGGAAGGTGAGGTCAAGGTCGACGCGCCGCCCTCGTTCTCCCCGTCATTGGTAGTCAATGACCTCAGGGTCGGAAGATTTGGTGTCGAGCGTGAGTAGAATCCAACAGGGACCGGACTCGCCGGCGGGCGGAATGACATTCTGGGCTTGCTGTCACCAAGACTGACAATTGGGCATGCCCTTCAAGGTGTTGGAGCCTTTGGCCGAGGTCCGTGCGTCGACTTTCACATGCTTGCTTTGGCTATGACCCTGGCTGTACCATTTCTCCTCCTCCAACAACATCACATCTGACTCTGCTGCTACCTGTATACCGCAGAGCGTTGTTCGGCGGTAGTACAGATCCGAAACGTACAATTGTTTGTGTACTGACTCTGAGGACGTGACACATTGACGAAAAACAAGGGTCATGAGACATATGCTAGGAAATTTTGCTTGTAAACTTGTTTGCATTTGATTTGTGTGTCGTCCATGACAGTCCAAACCCGATAAGAACGAGATAACTAACGTAGGGATATCCATAAAAAAGCGCCCCAGCATGCCGTGAACGAGAATAAAAATGAGAATCGCGCAAAACCAGAAGATGCAGTCCCTCTAAATGTCATACTCGCTTCTGACCTTCTTTTGCGCCCTCTTGTTGGCTTTGAAGTGCTTCTTGCCCGACATCATCATTTTTACGTCGTCAGGGTTCATGTCCTTCTCCAGAGCCAGCATGATCTTAGCTTTGCGGCCCGTCAACATCCTGCCACCAGTGTTTTCCACCTTCTTTTGTCCTTGCTCCGTGTACTTGTGATGGAAGGGCAGATTTTGCTCTCCTCTACCTTGTCCGGGCGCAAAGAATTGCTTGTCCATACGTTGTGTCTTTGCTCCGCTCATGGGAACCATATCGAGTTCGTCATTCTCCATGAGCGATGGCTCGTCACCGGTTTGCGCTTCGGGGTGCATCGCAGCCGAATGCATGGCTGCGAGCTGTGCTCGTCGCTTCTGAGGGAGGTGGTTGTAGTCGTAGAGCTCACGGTTAAAGTGCTTGTGGTCGATCGGCGGCTCTGAGGGAGGAGGGTGTACAAACAGCAGCTTACCCTTGACGTAATCCTTGAGGACCAGTCTGGCGGCTCTGCTCTCATCGGGCTGACCAAGACCTTGGGTGAAGAAACCACGAGCGGCGGCGTATGCGCGCAGCAGCTCCTCACCAGTTGGTGTGCCGGTACCGCCTTCTTCGCGAGAACGGATGTTGATGTTGATACCGTACACAGCCTCGAGGAAAGGCTTGGGGATACGAGTTGCGACAAGTGTTGCAGGGCCGGTGAACTCGCGCATTTGGTCGATGGGTAGAACACCGTTACATGTGAGTTCTGCTTTTGTGAAGGCAAAGTTGGGGAAAACAAGACCGGGACAATCGCAAAGCACGACCTGGTCTGAGTAGTGAATGGTCTGGAAGTGCTTCGTCTTACCGGGTGTGGCAGAGACGGAGACCTTCTTTGCGCCGAGCAGAGCGTTGATGGTTGACGATTTACCGACGTTGGGGTAACCGACCAGACCAATTTGTACTTTGCGAGCAGGCTTGTCGTCGGTGGCGGCGGCCATCTTGGGAGCGTGCTCCAAGAAGAGAGCTTCCAGATCCTCGGTAGTCAGAATGCGCGTGGCCTCCTCGAGCGACATGGGAATGACATCGGATACGGGTGCAGCGTGTTTGTCGTCGACTGTCTCCTCGTCCACCCACTTGGCGTCCTCCTCTTGTGCATCTTGGATGTCGAGCTTCTTGGCCTCCTGCTCGAGAGCATTCTCATCTGCGTCCAGCGCCTCGGCAACCTCGTCCTCGTCGCTCTCAGCGTCCTCGCTATCCTCGTCTTCAGCCTGCAGCTCCTCCGCGTCAGCCTTGGCGTCGTTCAGCTCACGGGCGAGCTCTGCGGAGAAGAAACGGAAATTGATGTTGTTGTCGATAAAGTACTTGGCCCAAGTCTGGCGCTGCTCGAGAGTCATCATATCCGACTTATTGACAAGCAGCAGGTTGCGCTTCTTGGGGTCGACCTCCTTGACGTAAGACTCCATGTCTTCACTGCGGAACATGAGGGGGTTTCTAGCATCGACAATCTGCACGACCAGGTCGGAACGCTCAATGACACGCCACAGCTGTCTCCAGACCTCGAGGTTGCGCTCAAAGGGAGTCAGGAGCAAGTCTTGGTTCTCCTGCAGCTCGGCAAGGTCTCTGCGCCACTCGATCATGGTCTCCTTCTCGCGTGTGTTCAGCTCGTCCTTGGTCGTGGTGGAATCCCATTTCGGGCGACGGGGGACGGTCAGACGGCTTCTGTTCTTGTTGTGCTTCTTGGTGACGTTGCGCTCCTCGGTCGAGGACAAGAGGTAAGGGTTCTTCTGGTCCTTGTGGATAATCTTGACGTTGTTCATCTTCTCGGCGGTAAAGTCGGTGCCTGCCAGCTCTGCGGTGGACAGGAATTCGTCCAGATCGCCCTGCTCGGTGACGGAGCGCATCTTCTCGTAGGCAGCGGCCTGCTTGTTGTTGGTGATATACGTCTCTCCATTCTGGCCCTTTCTCTGGATTCCGCCGGCGTTGGCCTTGTGCTGATTGGAGTTCTTGTTCTTGAAGCGGTCGTTCATGAGGGCATTGCCCAGACCGACCGACTGCTTGCTCTTGGCCAAAACCATGCTGGGTGTCTTGGTTGTCGTGTGTGGTGGTGGTGACGAGAGGCAAGAATCAGCAAAGAAAATACAGACCCCGCTTAGATTAGAAATGCCCTCCGGCGTCATTGCCGCCCTCGCCGAGGACAGCCCGCCGGAAGTACGCGGCGGTTTAGTGCCAAGTGATGCTGCTCCTTAACCTCTGAAAGCTGCTTAGTTACACTTTAAAATCTAAGAGAATGCTCTATACTGATTTGCAGTATAATTTGCCTTATAAAATTACTTCTTTAGATTCTTACTTATTTCTAGTTATATCTTAATATCTTTTTTAACCTCTTTTAAATATATTATTAATATTACTATTACCCTTAAGTCTCTAATACTTCTAACTATTATTATATACCTTACTATTACTTTCTTATAGTTACTACCTTACTATTACTATTATTTCTTTTTTATTAATAAATACTTAATTTTTTATTAATAGTTTTTATAGTAATAATAGCGGTAAATCTCTACTTACTAATACTAATATGCTTTTACTTATACTTAAATTTAAGTTATTTCTTACTATGCTTAAGCTATTAACTTTCTTTTTCTTATAAAGTATAATAACTACTTTAAGCTATTATAATATCTAATAAGTCTTTTTTCTTTTTTACCTTTTATAATAATAACATTACTAACGCTAGCACTATTAATAATTCTATTCTTAATGCTATTCTTAATAACTTCTAATCTAATAATATATATACTAATACTAAAATAACTAAAAAGACTACCGTTACTCCTACTATTTTTTCTAGTAAACTTATTTGCCCTTTTAAGTCTAACTAGTTATTTTTACTAAAGACCTACTTATACTATAAGACTACTACTACCTATAAGTCTAACTATAATATCTTTAATATTTCTACTAATAAAGAAAAGAAATCTACTATTTTTAGTAATAATAAGAATATTACTATAAATAAAAATACTATTAATAATACTACTAATAATAATATTACCTTTTTTAGTTCTTTTAATAATAACTCTAATAACTAATTTCTTATTAATAAGGTTATTAAAAAGTTATCTTTTAAGTTAAAATAAGTTTAGTTTTTTAAGTATAAGGCTCTAAATAATATTATTAGGGTTCTATAAAAAAATGTTTCTAACTTAAAGAAAATTATTTAGTCTTAGTAATAGTAGATTAATAACTTAATTAACCGCTTTAATAATGCTACTACTAGTACCTTTTATTTTTTTAGTTATAGCCCTTATACTACTTAATTCTAAGCTTAATTCTAGCGTACTTAGAGTTTAGATATAGATAATACCCCTAGTTTTATTATATAGATAGTATAGGCTAAATTTTAGCATTTTAAAAGCTTAGAAAAGTAATTTATATAGCAAATTATACTATAAATTGCACTATTACTATTTTCTATTTATACTATAAACCTAAATATTAGAATATTAAAAATTATAGAACCCATAATTTTAAAGATTAAAAATTATTAAAAAAAAAATACCTAAAATTACCTAGATACTATCTAGATTATTATAATTTTATAGCTTAAAATTATACTAAAATTGCACTTTTTTTAATTCTATAGGGTAAGATTAGAATTTCTGCAATTTTATAGCCTAAAATTATACTAAAATTATACTTTTTTTATTTTATAAAAATAGGGTTATTTCTAAAGTTAAAAAAAGTGCAATTTTATAGCCTAAAATTGCACTAGAATTGCACTTTTTTTATTTTTTAAAAATAGGGTTATTTCTAGAAATAAAAAAAGTGCAATTTTAGGGCTTAAAATTATATTTAAAATTACTAATTTTTTAGATTTTTTATATATATTAGGTGCCGGCTAGATAAAAATAGGCATAGTTTAGGTTATAATTATAATAAAAAATTAAAACAGCTATTTTTAGTAGCAATTTACTTAGTAAATTTAATTTTTTGTTTTAAGCCTTTTTACTAAACCTCTTATTACCTAATTTAACGGCCTAACTTAAGCTCTTTTCTTTTTTTTTAGACCTTTTTTAATAATAGCCGTCTTACTATATAGCCTTTTTAGAAATTCTAAGATTTTTAAAACTAGAGAATTCTATTTCTATTTTTACTTTTATTTTTATTCTTACTTTTATCTAATTTTCTTTTTTTATTTAGGCCCCTTTTCTTTAATTAATATAAGTACTAATAAAAAAGAAAGCTCTAGAAATAACAATTTATTAAAATAATAAAAAAAATAGAAAAATAGTACTTACTTTTTTTAAAAAGGTTAGATTAATAATATTAGATAGATTAAAAGGGTTAAATATAGTGTTAATAAATAATAGAAGTTTAATGTTCTTACTACTAGCTCTAATAACTTTCTTTTTAATAACTAGCGTTATCTTTAAGGGTATTTTTAAGGGTGTCTTTTTTAAGGGTATTTTTTTTAAGGGTGTTTTTAAAAGTATCTTTTTTAAGGGTTATATAGGTATCTTACTTTCTAGTGCCTACCTTAGTTTTAGTGTCTATCTTAGTCTTAATATAGGCATATAGTTCTTATTATTAATGTTAAAAACATACTTATTAACCTTATTAAGAACCTTAAAGTAAAGTCTAAACGTTACCTTTTTATTTTTATAAAAGTATGCTATAAGCTTTTTAATAGATTTTAAATTAAGCTATAAACTGCCTATAATAAGTAGTATTAAGCCTTAAAAATTAGTAATTAGGCGGTGTAGTTTCTTATACTAATTAATAATATTATAAGGGCAATAATATTATAACTAGTTATATATAAAGTACTTTTTTTTAATTCTTTTTTTAATATTATAGAACTTCTACTTAAACTTATTTATTAATTAATTAGTCTAAGAAAAACATAGCTTTTTAAATATAATATAATGCTTTTCTTTCTATAGATCTATAAAGCCTTAAACTAGGTATATATAATAAAAGATCTTAATATTTAGTAGTTATTTTTTTTTAGTTAGAGACTTTAAAGCTAGACTAGTAGTTACTAAGCTATGCTAAAAAAGGGTAGGTTAGCCTATATTTAAGCATTCTTATAGGTTAGTAATGTTGTTTTATTGCCTAATACCCTTAGTTTTCTAGACGTTAGTAATGCTACTACTAGCTAGATAGAAAACGGCCTAAGTATTCTAGTTAGTTTACTTACTAACTTATGCTACTAGTAATAAATCTAGCTATAGGTTAATAAATACCGGGGTTAATGTTAGTATTAATGCTAATACTAATATTAATATTAGTGCTAGTACTAATACTAATGCTAATACTAGTGCTAATACTAGTGCTAATAATGCTATAGGACTTATTATTTGGCTATAAGCATATTAGACCTAACCTTATTAATATGCTATGCGCTATGCTATACTAACTATAGACTTTTAGGTAACCGGTTTTTAAGAATAGATAAAGTTAGGGTTTAGCTATTTATATTTGCTATAAAGAATATAGAGACTATATAGTTTTTAGTAGTCTATACTAGTAAGAAAGTAAAAAAAATAGGCCTAGAAAAGAACTATAATAAGAATAGAAATAATATTAAGACTTTTAGATTTTTAAGACCTATATAATAAGTTTTATTTATATATACTAAGCTATATTTTAAAATTGCAGCAAATTATAGGATAAAATTGCCGAATTTTAGGCTATAAGTTATAAAAGAAAAATTAGAAGTTATAAAAATAACATTAGAAACTAAGCTTTTAGATTAAAAGCTTATAAAGCCTTAAATTAATATTACCTTTTTTAAAATAATAAAGTAGGTTTTTTTATCTAGAACCATATATTTTAGTAACTTCTAGATTATTATTCTATATATAAGCTTTATATAGCACTATAGATTTTTCTATATAAGGGTTATTAGACTCTAGTATATATTAAGTAATCTATTTCTAGAAAAACATATAAGCTTTAAGATAAAGATAGTAACTATTAATATTAGAGTTTTAAAGCATAATAGGCCTAATCTTTCTAAGCTTAGGGTTATATAACTATAGAAACTAAATACTAAGTCTAGTCTTATACTACTTAAAAATAGTTAGAAAAAGGTATTTATTAAGATTAAACCCTTAAAAGTGGTTTTAAAATAGCTTAAAAAGTTTCTTAGAAATATTAATAGCATATTACTTGCCTCTATATAGCTTTAGATAATTATAGAGTTTCTAGGGTTAACCTATAATAATATGCTTACTAGATTACTTTTAGATATTATAAGTAAACTATACTTTATTAAATATATTAATCTTTTTTTAGATTATAGGTATATAGACTATAAAAAGGGCAATCTTATTAAATACTAGACCTATTATAAATAGACCGGTCTTTAAAAGCTTATTAAAGGTTACTTTAAACTTACTTAGAATAGACTTTATTAGCTATACCTACTAGCTCTTAATGCACTAGTTTTTCTTATTAGTTTTATACCAAAAATAGTTAATAAATTATAGCTTAGTATTACTAGTTACTTTCTTAATTAGGGCAAAGTAGATATTAGTAGCTATAATAGTCTTAGTATTTCTATTAGTCTATATAAAATAAGGTATAATACCTTTTTAAGCTAGATATTTAATATACTAAGTAGTAACTAAAATAGTAGTTTAGATAGTAATACTAATATATAGCTAGGTAATCTTTTAAGACTATATATTAATACTAGCATAGATCTAAATACCGTATTTCTTAAGCTTATAATAAGTATTTATATACTATATAAAGTTTAGTCTAGAATATATAGCTAAAGCGCATTAAATCTTTAAGCGCTTTTATTATTATTAATAGGTAATAGAATTAAGGGCTATTATAATTTAGTATATTTAATTACTATTATATATTATAGCTATTAAAAATGCTTATAATTTAGAATTTAAAGTATATATACTAACTAATAATATCTAGGTTAGTATACTTAGAATAAAGATATATATATAAATGGTCCCTACTAAAGTCTTTAATATAGCTAGTATTATACTTAGTAGTAATAAGCTATTATATAATCTTTTTAAGCTACTTAGCCTTAATTTGCTTAAGGCACTTATAAAGGCTAAGTTCTTTTTAAATGTCTTTAATATACCTTTTACTTATATGCTTAAAGCCATTAATAGTAAGTATAGCTACTATAGCATTATTAGTTTTATAATATTTAAAAAACAGCTTCTTAATATAAGCCTTAAGTAGCTTAACTTCTAGTAAGCAAGATATGCCTTTTTAAGCCTTAAGGTTATACTTAAGGGTGCTAGAACTAATAACTACTTCTTATTCTTTTAATAGCTTAATAACCTCTAAGTATTTACTTTTGGCGTCTTAAATCTAGCCTATAATAAGGGACCTCTAGGGATTAAGATTAATAGAAGGCGTTATGTCTAGAAGGCGTATATACGACAGATAAGAAGGCGTATATATATAACGGATAAGAAGGCGTGTATATACAATAGATAAGAAGGTATGCGACAATAAGAAAAGGGATAAGAGGCGGCAGGATTAAACTTCTAGAAGAAATTAGTTGACCATTTTAAACAGAGATACTTCTCGATTTACACTGCGATTTACACTGCGATTTGAAAAGAGCTGCGTTGTTGTTGTTGTTGTGGAAGCAGTGGAGCAGCGTCGCTTGGCACTGAACCGCCGCGTACTTCTGGTGGGCGGTCGCCAAGCCGCAGGGACTGGGGTCTATCAACTTTTTGTTTCCATCAAAGTCTTTGTTTGTCTCGCGTCAATCCTGTTCCGCCATGGCACTCGTAGTATCTGCCAGAGCGCGCGTACTTTGGGGCCATGCGCCGCGAGTGCGGTCAGCCATTCTCGTGCGCCGCTCCTTCGCCACTGTTTCGGAACCGATGATGGCGTAGGATCATTCTTGCATCTAGACACGAGCGTGCGGCTGACTGTGGAACAGTCCCTACGATGTAGTCGTGATCGGAGGCGGCCATGCTGGCTGCGAGGCTTCAGCAGCTGCCGCACGAACCGGCGCAAGAACAGCCCTGGTCACACCCTCGGTCGAGAACCTCGGAGTCTGCTCGTGTAATCCCTCGTTCGGCGGAATCGGCAAAGGCACCATGCTACGAGAAATCGATGCCCTAGATGGTGTCGTTGGTCGCATAGTCGACAAAGCTGGAGTTCAGTTCCGCGTCTTGAACAGAAAGAAGGGCCCGGCAGTCTGGGGCCCTCGTGCCCAGATCGACAGAGCCCTGTACAAGAAGCACATGAAGGAAGAGATGACCAACTACAAGGGCTTGAGCGTCGTCGAGGGCAAAGTGGCCGACATCGTCGTGCAAAGAGAAGGAATGACGGACGGCAAGCACGGGAAGATTACTGGCGTCAGGCTGGAGAGCGGCGACGTGATACCTACAAAGAACGTTGTCATTACCACTGGCACCTTTCTGGGCGGTGAGATTCACATCGGCCTCGAAGCATACCCCTCGGGCCGCATGGGAGAGGCAGCAACGACAGGCTTGAGCAAGTCTCTACGAGACGCAGGCTTCACCCTGGGCAGACTAAAGACAGGAACCCCACCGCGCCTTGACGGCAGAACCATCGATTATGCTGGTCTCGATGTCCAACCCGGCGACGATCCTCCAATGCCATTCAGCTACCTCAACTCTCGCGTCACAGTCCAAGATCAACTGAATTGCTGGTCCACCCACACGAACCCTGCAACCCACGACATCATCCGCGCAAACCTCCAAAACAGCATTCATATCCGCGAAGAGGTCAAAGGTCCCCGCTACTGCCCCTCTCTCGAAAGCAAAGTCATTCGCTTCCATACAAAAGACGCCCACATCATCTGGCTAGAGCCTGAGGGCTTTGACAACCACGTCATCTACCCGAACGGTATCTCCATGACTGTTCCCGCCGACGCACAAGAAGCCATGCTCAAAACTATCAAGGGCCTGGAGAATGTCAAGATGCTACAGCCAGGTTATGGAGTCGAATACGATTACGTGGATCCTCGCAGTCTGCGCAAGACTCTGGAGACAAAGGCCATCGGAGGCTTGTTCCTGGCAGGCCAGATCAACGGCACGACAGGCTACGAAGAAGCCGCTGCCCAGGGCGTTGTCGCTGGTATCAATGCGGGCAACTCTGCATTAGAGAAGCCACAGTTGCAGTTGACAAGAGCCGATGGCTACATTGGTATCATGATTGACGACTTGATCACGAAAGGCGTCTCGGAGCCATACCGCATGTTCACCTCGAGATCAGAGTACCGCATGTCTGCCCGCGCCGACAATGCCGACCTCCGTCTTACCGCCAAAGGTCGAGAGCTTGGTGTAGTCTCTGATTCACGCTGGTCCCACTTTTCGTCGCAAAAAGCACAGATGGACGAACTGAAGACTTTGTTGGAAGGGCACACCTTGTCGAGCAGCGTTTGGCAATCACATGGCTTCCCCGTCCGCAGTGACAGCAGCAAACGCAGCGCATTCGACCTCTTACGTCTCGCATCCATATCCGTCTCCAGCCTCACCACTCTGTTACCGGACATTGCGAAGTTCGACCCTCACATTGTTTCTCGCATGGACATTGAAGGCACATATTCTCCTTACGTGACGCAGCAAGAAACACAAGCCAAGCACTTTGAACGAGACGAACAACTACTGCTCCCTGCAGACATCGACTACGAGAACATTTTCGGACTTAGCAACGAAGAAAAGAGGGTGTTGAGTGTTACTAGGCCAGAGAGTCTGGGACAGGCCCGGAGAATAGAAGGTGTCACGCCCTCGGGTACACTTCGTCTGTTGGCATATGTCAGAGGTGCCGGAAAGAGAGCGGCTGCTGTCGATCAAGTGCTTGCTTCTCAGGAGAAAGAGGTCGTTGCTTGATGGGTTGAAGATGTGTAAGAGAAGGTTATTGCATTTGGGCAGCACAGGCGTTCAACTGGAAAGCATTTGCATGTAAGGGGGACATCATGGTGGGGAGTCTGTACAATATTACCTTATATGAGCCAAGAAGCTCCGTTCTCTACTTCAATATTGCCCTTTGATCAAGTCACACCACACTAGAAGACGGCAAGTATCTGAGAGAAGCATGTTTGCATTGACTAGAAATTCTCTAACAAAACGACACTCAACTTTATGCATGTCCAATATATCTCATCCCTGTTCCAAACACGGCAAGAGGATTCATCTGACCGCATTTATCCATTGGTGATCCAGAAGTGCTGGCACCCACCATCATACTTCCTCTGCCCACGACCCCTAGCATTGCCATACGCACACACCTCCAACATCTGACTCTCACACCATTCCTTGGGCACAAAAGTGCCATATCTACAACTAGCGCCCACACCGACCTTGGCGCCCGCCAGCGACTGGCCATCAGCAGCATAAGCGTTTCCGGTCCAGAAGTTGTGGGCGCAGAATTTCATGATGGCGCCAACCACGCGGACGTCCTTTTTGGCGCATTGGTTGCGGTTGTTCCAGACTTGCCAGAAATCGGGGCCGGCGAGGGCGGGAGTGGCGAGGGAGAGGAGGGCGATGAGGCCGAGGAGGAGGATGCTGAGGCTGCGGCTGAGCATCTTTCTTGCGGGTTCTTTTGGTTTGGTTTGCTTGTGATATTCCGAAAAAGGAGTGGGAGGAAATCGAGTTCTTTTCTCGATGACTGATTCCTGGTTGGAAGTTACGGTTGTTTCGGCACATGTCGCCCTTCTTATCATCATGCAGTTCACAATACTAATCTCCTGGGTTCAAAGAGATGGGGCCTTGATGGCCGGTTTCAGGTCGAACTTGCCTTGTGGTTTGTGTCTCGGCCCTCATGAGCATCTTTTGGTATAAAGAAACATGTTGAGTGACTGCTCTTGGCAAAATCGTCCTTCATGATGGTTACTTCGTTGTCTGCTAGGCAGGAAAGGCTTCTTTTCTTTGTTGAGAGTATGAGTTTGGGTTGTGGAATGTGTAGGTGGTTCTTGCTATTGTTCTCCCCAAGTTAATATTGTTCATGTCTGGGGCAGTTGAAGCCTAGCAGCAAACAAAGACAGAACGGACTCGCGAACAATCTACACTTGATCATGCGTCGAATTCTGGAAGACCATGGGGAGAATATGCTGTACGGATACGTCGTTATGAAATCGCTCTATCGTCCGCTTTAACAGTATCGCTGGCACGGCTCACTGTGTATAATGATGTTTTGTATTGTGGCCATCTATAAGGGGGTTAGCTTTCTAGAGCAGTCAGCATGTACGCAGGCCGGGTGCTTTCGAAAAGAGGACGCTAGGTGCTTCTTTCGAGTACCTTCAAACAACTAACCGTTTGGTCCCTCAGCTCAGACATCTACCAGACACACGCTGTCAACAGAGCCAAAGCCAGCTGCGACGCCACCCTCCTCGCTCTGGTCACCCTTGGTTCTGAGCAGATAGCCAGCCTGTCTGTTCTCGAGCATCTCTTGTACGCCATCCTCGCCGCTCTTAGTCTTCCACAAGCAAACACCATATACACCCAATTCTCCGATGACGCCGCCCTTTTGAACCTCTCCGTTACGGAAAATGGTGTTGGTGAGTGCTGGTGGCTCAATCATCTCCATCAGAATGTAAGCAGGCCAATGTGACTCGGGAGTCTCTTTCAGGAACTTGGGAATGGCTTTGCGGTAGACATTGTTGCCGCCGCCTTCGCGCTGAGGCTTGAGGACATAGCGGGTCGCAGTTTCTGCATTCTGAGCAAGCTTGCAAGCTTCTTGACCCGCTGTGCTCTTGTCAAGAGGATAGATTGGTGCAAACGTCTTGAGAACCTCGGCAGCCTTGTTCTTGTCCGGAAGGAAGCGGGCAAGATGAGGTGAGTTGGGGGTCGCGAGAACTTGTTGGACCTTCTTCGAACCAGCCAAATGGGTCAGAATGCTAGGACACTTGACAGCCGCACTACGCTCAATGTGCAGGCGAGCGTCCCAGTCAGCTTTTCCGGAGTAGTCGTCAGGAGAGTAGCCAGCGCGGAAGTAAACCAGTGAGACCTCCCAGGTCTTGTTGGGCGCGTGAGGAGGAGTGTAGAGCAAAGTTCGCTTCTCGTCAAGTCTGGTGTGGGACATGATTTTGTTGAAGGGCACACGGAAAGCTCTGACTTGGTGCTCGTTGAAGAGAGTGTATTCCAAATGTCTCTGATCGAAGACATTGCGTTCCGGGTCCTGTACAAGGAATATAACGCAAAGCGGAGAGCCGCTTCTTGATTCACCATAAGCATGATGACCAGCAGCCAGACCTCCGGCCAGCGATGGGACCGATGTGCTTGGGGGTAGAGAAGAAGTCTTGATGGTTGATTGGGTCTCTTCAGGATAGGCGTCCACGGACAGAAGATAGTTGTGGAGCTTTGAGACCTGTGTAGAGAGTCCTCCGAAGGATGAAGCGATGGTGTTAAATTCTACTTGCTTGATAGTAGGTTTGGCAGCAGAGCGAGCCGGGTCAAGATGAACCATGTAATCAGAACGGAAGAGGCCAAGAGTGATGCCCTAGGAAGAGGTTAATACAGCAAGGCTGGAAGATCCTTCAAAGTGCCTACCTGAACGTATCCATCCTTCTTCACAGCTTGGTGAACCTTCCACAGTTCAGCAATAAAATCATCAACCTCGACGAGTCTGGGCGCGAAGTCAGAATTAGTCGGCATAGACCAGGACTGTCTAAGATATAGAGAGACTCACTCCTCAACAATCTGCCTAAGCCAAGTCTCGTTGCTTGCGATAGCAGCATAGAGTTCATTGTATGCTGTTTGGATGCCAAGACCTTGGTCGAAGCAGTTTCTAGGGAACAAACTAGGGAAGAGCGTAACGGGAGCGGTGACTGCTAGCGAGCCCACTGGATCCTGTTCTTTCGGAACCCAAGATGGCACCGGCCTCACTGCCAGACCATTTGCAATTGACCAGTCTTTGACATTAGTAATCAAGTACTGGAGCTGTTCCTCGTTAAGATCCGGAGGGTACTTGGGGTAGATCTCACGCGACATGGTAGAAGCGAGGACAGTAAGGGAGGGCGAGAAGCAAGGCGTATGTGAGTCTAAGACTTGGTTGTATGCAATGAACGACAGGAAGAGTTGGTGGTCGAGGTGCAACTGCCGGATGAATTGCGGCAGTTTGAAGGCCGCTGTCGCAATCGCGCGTCACGGCAAGTGCCTGAACTTTTGCCTAACCTCTTTATCTGGTGTCAAGAGCTCAAGAAGCATCAGCTCGCACCGCTGTAAGCTCAGTTCGATGATTGTCACCATTCTGACAGGACTTTAAGCTTCTGCATTGAAGTAGTGACGCGACTGTTCAGTTGGTGTCGTGTTGATTCCATGCTAGAATAGCCAGCATTGACATCAAACGCGTGCGTAGAGCCAACAGCTGCTACCAAAACTCGAGGGAGATGCAACACGGAAGACAAGACACATCACTTCGACTTCAACAGCCGAGGCGACGGTCAGTCTAAACGCAGTCTGTACCAGTGGACTGTGCTTCTTCCGATCGCTTTGCACACGCTCTCCATGAACACAAGAGCAACGCAAATTCACATTTACTTCGTTTGAAGTGTCCAGCGCCGGAGTGAATGACCTCCTTCTTTCCACAGTGAGTTCTTTCTCCTCAGTTTGGTCTCTGGCGTCACGCGTCGACACTTTCACCATCCCTTGGCACTTCGTTGGGAACCACAACACCTCCTGCTCTAGGACACTGACATCGGAAGCGCCAACAGGATCAATCGTTGTAAAGAGCTGGCGGCGCCGACTTCTCTCTATAATTGACGCCATCAGGTTAGTCGTTAGGCAACAAGACATGCACTTACTCGCTCCTTCCCCTACAGACGCTAACATTGATTACCTCAAGGCGGCGCACCCTCCCATCCTACAGCTAGAACATCGCAACATTTCAGCATCATAGCATCACCTCGTCCTCTTCGTACGACATTACTACTCTAATCAAACCCCGCAAGCCTTTACAATGCCAGAGGCCGACCCATACAAGTGGTCGTCTTCGGACACTGTCGATTTCCTACAACAAAACCAGTTTGGCAGTCTCGCCCAGCAATGGTCCACCAATGATCTTAATGGCCAAATTCTGCTCGAGGATGTCAACATCGCCTTCCTGAGGGACGAACTCGGCATTGATGGCTTGAAAGAGCGCATCCTCATCATGCAAATGATTCGTGCATTGCGCAAGTCTTCCGTTGCGTACGCTGAAAGTTTGGGCTCGAGCACTCTGCCACCCGCGTCGCTGCCACCCATCCCCCACCTCTTCGGCTCACATATCTCTACAGAGCCTGTTGGAAGCAGAGTTCGCAAAGGAGAGGAGTTGGTCGAAGACTCTGGCGGCCGCAAACGCCGCAGACTGAATCTCGACACCACTCACAATGATGCTCAACCCGGAGCATCTGAAAGTCCAGTCATCACGACTCAGCCCACGATCCAGCACACATCAGACTCTACTGCACGATCGACACCCCTTGCTGTTGGTTTTCTACGTCCCAAGAAACACACCGTCGACGAGATATTCTATGGAGACACCGCCTACGGCTCAGAGCTCAAGCACACTGAGACCGAGGACGATGACTCTTACGACAACTTCACCATCTTCGGCAAGCCCGAGTTTTGGGGTAATGCCTCGTTTGTTTATCGTCGACTGCAACATGCATTTCAACATCTCGACCCGCAGTCCATCACATACCATCGCAATCCCGCCCTATCAGTCTATCCGTACCCTGAAAGTTTGCTCGCACACCAAGACACCAGATCCGTTACTATTTTCGAGTCTTCAGAAAGCGGTATCAAAGTCATCCGTGAGAAAGCTCAAATGCTGGCCTTCCAACAGCACGACGTAGTGGACACGCAGATGAGTCCTGGCGAATATGGCTACCTCCTTGACAAATACGCAGAATCTGATGAACTCCTACCAACGTACGGAGATTCAGAACATGATTCAGACTCAGCAGACGAACAGAACGCCGATCACGAGGATTCTGACAGTGGATCTGACGATGACATGGCAGAGGAAGACCTCGCTGTCGAAACACCATCTCTCTCCCGTGAACTCGTTGTTTCCCTAATCGACAAGACCATTGAGCTGCAGGCCCAGGCTTGGCGTGACAATCAACAACCGAAGCTCGACAAGAAGGAAGCGCGCCGTGTCTGGCGTATTTCAAAGGGCAGTTCGAAGACGGCTCGCAAGTTGACACAGGAAGCAGTCAAGAGAATTGAGCGTCTCAATACCAGACTTGAGCGACTCAAGAACAACCTCATGGACCGCACTTGGGAAGAAGAGCAAGAGGTCAAGCAAGCTTGCGTGACTTTGGAACCTACCGTGAACGATCGTGAGCACGAGGAATGGAAGACTCGGATTTGGGCGCTCAAGATAGAGCCTGCAGGTACACCAAGGAGCTCGAAGCCATCTGACAGAGACCGTCATGGTCCTTCGAAGAGAGCTCTTGACCAAGGGGCATCAGACGAAGACATGCAGGACTTCATTGTCAACGACGAGAACTTTGAAGACGCCAGAGAGAGCCAAGACGACCACGACTCTGAACCTGATTACGACATGCAAGACTCCCCATCCCGCAGCGGTCTGCGAATCGGAACAAGGACGTCCGACCAGGACAACCAAGATCTCACTACGTTGGTCGACGGAAACTTGCCCGATGCAACCGACTTTGAGCACAAAACCTCGCGTGGTGGATCTGTCGGAAGCGAGTCGCCTCATCAACTGGCCAAAAACGAGACTATGCAGACACCTCAGAAGAACATCCTCACTGCTGGTCTGGAGCTTGAGCAGGAGTCTCCTGGAATGCCTACTGTTGCGCAGCTATTCCAATCAATACCGTCGACTGCGCGTAGGAATCGCACTGTTATCGAAATCACGTCGAGCCCCGTGCGACCTACCGCGGCACATATCACCACTCAACCAGTCCCTCTACAAAGTCTCGATGTGGACCAAGAGCAGGGAAGGCACATCACTTATTCGGAAAACCCAGACAATGATTCCCTGGCACAAATCCGAAGCTGGACTTTTGAAGGCCTTGAGGAAGAACAGGACCGAAGACGAATTCTAATCAAGATTGCATCCATGCTTCGCAACGACAAGCTTGAGGCACTTGCACGTCTGTTTACCGGCAATATGGCCAAATTTTTCCAAAACATCAGAGCTGCCATCTCTGCTATATACAAGAGGAAAGGGGTCTTCGATGGCTTTGACGAAACTGACATCGAAGCCTTACGAGATGCAGCCAAACTTTACTTGTGCTTTCTCCACATAGACCACAGGATTTTCGAGTCAGACATATCGGAGTTTGCTTCTTTCGGATATGAATGGCCATGGGCTGGTTATGAAGACAGCTACGCGGACGACTTGCGCGCCTGGCACGCGCACGCCTGGAGTGCACTGAAGCGATTCAGAAAGACTCCCATGCCCAAGGACCTTGAAGTGATCGATCTCAGCGAAGATGGACCGATTGAAAATGAACGGTCAGGTCATTCGAGCGTGCGTAAGAGAAAGGTCAACAGAGACCAGGATGCTGTCAGGAAACGCGCCAAGGCAGCCGAGAGAGCCGCCAACTACGAATCTCAGCAGCAGTACAGCCAAACTGGATCGTTCATGGCTGGTGAGGAAGGAGTGAACGAGGTGCCTCTCTATGCGCCAGACGATGTGGACCCCTCGAAATATGTGTATCTCAACCCCGACATCGCCAAACGCCTGAAGCCACATCAGATCGAGGGCGTCAAGTTCATGTGGAGAGAACTTACTGCGCCCGAAGATGAAGACGGCCAAGGTTGTCTGCTGGCTCACACGATGGGCTTGGGCAAGACAGCCCAGAGTTTAGCGCTCCTCACGGCAATAGCTGAGACCGCGAAGAACATGGACAAACGCGCGGTTCTCCCTGATGATCTGAGAAGGGCTAAGAACAAGCTCAGAGCGCTCATACTGTGTCCACCATCTCTTATGTCGAACTGGAAGCAAGAGATCGCCACCTGGTGCCCTAACAAGCTTTTTAACATTTTCAGCTTAAGTAGCGAGGTCTCAGCCAAAACGCTGAGAATCGATGAGCTCAAAAGCTGGCGCCATCTTGGCGGTATAATGCTTTGTGGTTACAACATGTTTACCAGATTGATAAACCGCCAGGGCAGCAAGAAGGAGGCTTTCAGTGAAGAAGAACAGAAACTGGTCACTAAAATCCTTCTCCAAAAGCCCCATCTGGTTATTGCTGATGAGGTGCACTCAATCAAGAATGATTCAAGCAAAACATCTCTGGCTGTTCATAAAATCAAGACACTACGTCGCATCGGCCTGACAGGCTCACCTATGAGCAACAACACTGCAGAGATCTTCGCTTTGATCGACTGGGTCGCACCGAAATTCCTCGGCAGCAAAGTCGAGTTCAAAGCAGACTATCAAGAGCCAATCGAAGCAGGTACCTACATCGACAGCACTGGCTATGAAGTCCGGAGGTCCTTGAAAAAGCTTGCAGCATTGAAAGAGATCATCAGCCCGAAGTTGAATCGTGCCGACATTACGGTCCTCAAGGGTTCCCTCAAGAGCAAGGTGGAATTTGTCCTCACAGTTCAGCTGACTGGTGTGCAGAAATTGGGCTACGAGACTTATGTTAAGGAAATTCTCCATAGTAAGGCCGGTGAAGAAGGCACGACAATCACGCAGGTCAAACTCTTTGGATGGCTATCCATCTTGCAGTTGCTGTGCAATCACCCCATCGTCTTCCGGCGTAAGCTGCTCGAGCCTCCTACCATCAACAAGAAGGGCAAGAGAACTACACTCGATGCCACCGAGACAGAGGCCCTACCGAGCTCATCCGCAGCAGATGCACCCACAGAACGTCCGTCTACAGCAGGTCCATCATTGACAAGTGCATCGATGATAAGTGCATCTGCTACATCATCAACGGCGGCCCAGATTACTGGAACAGCCCACATGCCTGACGATTCATCAATGGGCGGAGACGACGCAGCATATGCAGATGCGCATATCTCCCAGTATGACATCAACAAGGCTATCGTCGAAGCATTGCTCAAAGTTGTTCCTGATGACGATTCTATTGAGTTATCTCACAAAACCCTGCTTGTCCAAAAGATTATGCGTCTTTCGATCGAAGCTGGTGACAAGGTCCTCATCTTTTCTCAGAGCATTCCCTCCCTGAATTTCTTGGACCGCATGCTTTCAAGCATGGGCGCTAGATATGGTCGTATCCAGGGAGATGTCGCGCAGGATAAGCGCGAAAGGGTGTTGAAGTCGATGGCCGACGGCAAACTCGATGTCTTACTCGTATCCACTCGTGCTGGAGGCCTCGGCCTGAACATCCAGCAGGCCAACCGCGTCATCATCTTTGACTTTGCTTTCAATCCGACCTGGGAAGAACAAGCAATTGGAAGAGCTTATCGCTTAGGACAAAACAAGCCTGTATTCGTCTATCGTTTTGTCGCTGGTGGCACTTTCGAGTTCGCACTCTATGACAAGCAGCTGTTCAAGACGGGTCTCTCTTCTCGCGTGGTCGACAAGAAGAACCCCATGCGTAACGCCATCAAGAAGCCGGGCGACTGGTTAAAGCCACCATTTGATGTTGTACAGCAAGACATCAGTGCTGAGATTGGCAAAGACGAACACGTCATGGACAATATCATCGCCAGCCAGCATGGTGGCCAAGACGAGTTCATCCGTAGCATCAAAACCATGGAGACTCTCATGGGAGAGTCTAAGGATGAAGCTTTGACTGCAGAAGAGATGCAGGAGGTGGAACTTGAGGTGTTGCGCGCAAAGACTCGCAAGCTGACTGGCGTCCCTGAGAGTCGTGCAACAGTGGTGCCACCTCAACTGGGTCCAGGTTCGAACGGTTTCTTGTTGCCTGAGGCTGGTGCGCCTTCAACTGTGCCTCGAGCAGAGCTTACTAATCCGATCAGCTCACCACCTACCCCTAGCAGAAGGCTGATCTCGAAGTATTGATACATGGTATGAAGCATTGAGGCAGAACTTGCCGCAAAGAGAAAAACGATCATTGCTTGTTTAGTTATACATAATCGCAGTAACACTCTTTCAAAGTCACGGCCTCTTTCGATCAGTATGTGAGCTATAGAGATGCACAACGCATCAGAGAATTAAAATGATGTCTACCCAAGCTATGGAGTCTTGGACTCTTTATTGGCGCGTCGTTGATTCCAAAACAGATGTATACTCCATGAGAACCCGTGTGACAAACTTTCAGAGCAGTCGATATCATGATCTTGGCGCTTCATCCTGACGTAATCATTTCCTTCACCTTCACCTTCAAACCCCGAACCTAATCCCGAGCACAAGAACAATCTTCCCGAGCACGAGACAAGACAGAACCTGCTTGTTTTTGAGATCGACTCATCAATTGACAAACAGAGGAATAGAGATGCCACCAAACAGTGCTCATGGCAAGCTGGACAGCGAGGAAACCAATGCGGCGGCGTGGCAAGCCACAAGAGGAGCTGTCACAGGAGCAGCAAGGGTAAGTTCAGCTCTCGAAGTCCTGGATCACACAGGAGGTCCTTCATGTTCCCGAATCTCGTGTCCTCTAGTATGCGGTATCCATCTGACGAACACACCTGCTAGTGGGGCATCTATTCTGCAGTCGCAGCTGGCATTGCATATGCTTATTCACCAGTATACCGGGGCCTGACGGTTCAATTCAAGGTGTATGTATTCTCTCCTTCAATTTTGTATCTTTGTGTGCTGTGTTTGAAGCTACGCTGTTCGTGTCAGCATGCCGAGTCTCATAACCCAAGCAGTCACTGTAGCAACAACACTGACATTGCCACAGCTTCCTTCAAATGTCCGGCATGATATTCGGCAGTGTCGTAGAAGCAGATGAACGCTTGCGTATCTACGGCGACCAGTCACGGCGTCAAAAAGTCATGGCACGAGACGCCGCCGTATGGAGGAAATACGAAGAGGAGTTTGAAAGTTTGGGCATCCCTGGTGTTGCTAGCGAGGCTAGAACAAAGAAGGAACAGCAGCAGCAGCAGCAGGAGAAGTGAGAGATCGTATAGAGGGCCGCTTTGTGGCATATTTGCGAACAATCGACATACATACGGATTTGATTTGACACCCAAACCACATCTCGTATCGGAAGGCATCCGAAGGCAACAATATCTACCATTCCATGTAATTGCAAGCACGTCATTTTCGGATGAGTTCTGGAGACGACGTCTCTTCATGGTGAGTATACAGAATATCTGTGTTGACAAACTCAACACCCACGAATCACGACATGACGCTGCCAGAGACTATACTTCACGCCGAGCTATCCATGGCCCAGATAGTGCTATCTGTGCCTCTTTAAAAAGTCTTCATTGGGCTCGTCTCAAGCCTCGTACAAAGCCTTTGAAGTGCAAATTCACATGTTCTCTAGGGACATGCCAGCATTATCCACTTCTGATATATCTCTGGCGACCAACGATAGCTGGAACTGATTTGTGAGAACGGCACAATACCGGATCAGAAACCTGTATTCTGATTACAAGTAATACACAAGTCATGGGCCCAGCGCGTCAGTATTTGTGCTGAAAGTCGACCTTGCCGTCAAGAAGTCTTGGGTGAAATGCATAGGATAACAGCTCTGAATAAACATTGACAGTAGACAGACGGCAGAAATGTGGTCTACTGCGAGGGTCACCGTCATGGGTATATACGAGGCGTGTTTGACAATATACTGACGCAGGCATCAAATATATGCCTTTCATTACTCTAGGTATCTGATCATCACAGCGGTGTGTCAGCCCCGACGAGGTCGATGCCGACTTGTATCTCCAATGTACTGTACTGGAAGACGAGGAATCTAGCGCCATCATCGCCTCACGTAGCAACTCAGCTGGATGCCCAAACCCGCATTCAACTCCGATTGTGCCGCCGACATTAAAATGATACCCTTCTGGCCTCCCTGGAAGCCAACAGCCGCGACTTGGACACTTTCACTCACTTCGTAGTGGTCATGCAGCCTTGGTCTCGAGGCTGAGCGATCAAAATGAGGATGCGGAGCAACTGGAAGCGGAAAGAAGGCGAAGCTGGCGTGGTTTGAACCCTAGCTCTTCGCTTCCACGTAAATTACGCCCTGCACAACACATGAAGGACACCACCCCTTTACTCACGACAAAGTATAGCAAACCGCTTGCAACTATACCAGGCAGGAAAATGCTGATGCAAAAAAGAAAAGTGAACTCTGCTGGAGCAAAAACACTGACCGGTCAGTTGGAAACTGGAATCCAGGGAAAGACCCCCCTACTGGGTCGGGAAAACTAGGCTGTAAAGCATAGTGGCTGGCCAGACCACTAGACTAAAGAACCATCCTCGTTTTATCATTACATACCACCTAAAAAAAAGAGTATATAAAGGTTGACTTCACAGATCTGACATTTTGCGAAGGGCGACCTTCGCACTCAGCACACAACCATCAGGGGTGTTTCTACATCTGCTCCGTTCATCTCATGTGCATGATGCTACTGTTTGGTCTGTTCAACGATCGTTTCGCGTGGTCGATAGTCTTCGCCCGACTGGTGGCAGAACCAGACACTGGCTGCGCTTTGTCCTTGATTCTTGATTGACTGCAACTGACAACTTGAGACGATCCCAGCGAGCACGAGATTGAAGCGTTACTTTTGCAGAGCATCAAAATCTGGCGAGGAGTAAACATGCCAACGAAAGACATGAGTTGACTGCATTTACTTCCACAATGTCAACAAATAGTTTCATCTCTCGTGTTCATGCATGCTGCTGTTGTGCCTGATTCACGGAGACGCGATCTGCCGATGCGTCTGACCTACCGTGATCAGGGGTTCAATCTTCACGCAGAAGCACAATAATCTCGGCCGACTGTGACCGTATCTGCCTTTCGAGCTACGAAGCAGTTCATACATACGTAGATGGCCATCGAACCACCACTGAAGGGCTTCGAGTGACTGCCAATTTCTGGCCGTGTGCGATCGCGATTTATTCGTCTGACACCGACCCTTTGTATACCGGATTGTACTGCGATGGCTAGGCATCGGCCAAAATCTGCACACCTCATGACGATGTTTATATCCTTGCAACCTTGATAGCACTTTACAAGAGAGACCTCTGTATAAGTAATCATCATGCACGTTCTACCGCGTTGTGCCTTGAAGTCTATCTTCCTGCCAACTCTCAGTTCGTCCGAAACATTGTTTGATTACTAGAGTTCGTGGTCTATCACAAGGGCAGCAATCATAACGACCGAGGCTAGCCATAGTTCAGCTCATTTGCGCTCTTCCGTACTCCTTCATAATCTCCTTGACCCTCTTCAGAGGCAGTGCTTCTACTCTGTGTCCCTCGAATCCCTGCATTGTCTCTGCCATGAACAAAGAATTGTAGATTGCTTCTTCCACGCATTCTGCCGTAGCCTCGAACAAGGAAGACAATGCCGAGTCTTCCAAAGCCTTGACTTCCTCGATCGCTGTTTTACTTTGACCCTCTGATGACCGATTTTGGTTGACGGGAATCTCGTTACCGGTCGAGAAGGCCAGGAAGATGTCGCCGGACATGTTGTGCCCCATACCGCCAACACGAGATAAGCCGACAGTAGCCCGTTTTGAGATTCGAGTGAGTTGGTGAGGTAGCAACGGTGTATCTGTGGCGATGATGACAATGATACTGCCGTCTTTCTCCTCCTTCGCCTTCTCCAGCTCTTCCTTCGCCTTCTTCCTTGCTTCATCTTTCTGGGCCTCGTCAGCCAGTATTCGACCAACGGGCACGCCAACAATACGTAGGTCTTTCATGGCTCCATAGTTTGCCTGAACCATGCAAGCGACTGTGAAAGTCTCGTCTCGATGAGAGATCTTGATGCGTCGACTCGACGATCCGTTGCCGCCTTTGAAACCATGACAGATCATGCCGTTTCCACCTCCTGCGTTACCTTCCTCGACTGCCGTTCCTGTCTCTGCTCTGTGCAAGCCCACGACTACATGCTTGGGCGTAACTGCGAAAGAGGCGCAGTCATGTAGATATCCATCAAATGTCTCTGCAACAACAGGCAATGCCATGAACGACCTGCCCACAGTTTCGACACCGTATTGCAGTATCCCCTGATGAGCAGCTCCAATGCCAAAGGTACCAGTCAAGACTATTGGCGAGCACAGCAGTCCACCCTCGGCGATAAGGTGAGTTCCGGTCATTTCACCATAGCCGTTGAAGCTGAAAAGGCCGGCATAGCAGGCTTTGTGGAACCAGTCCTTGCGTGGGATAATGCATGTAACTCCAGTGTTGATGCTTCCGTCCAAGGACGCGATCTCCTGAGTCGAGATTGCGATGCCAGGCACATCAGCTAAAGAATTCAAGGGTCCTGGGAGGTAGTCACCGAGAAAGAGGTCTGGTAGGAGGTTGCGGATGCGCATGCGAGGCTCCGAGGCCAATAGCCAGGGCCTCTGTTTCTTGACCATTGCTTGAAATGAAGACACAACGACTCTGAGTGACGTTGAAGACGATTCTGAGAGCAGAGATCACGGCGGATGGAGAGGGTCTTCTGATAGTAGTGGTTAGGCAGCAGTATTGGGACTAAGGCAGCAATATATGTAATCAGCCGGGATGATGGTAGGATATGGTGCTTGGAACGTTATTGATATGCGTTAATATAAACAATTGATTACTACCTATTCAACCATGTTCAACACTGGATAGGTGTGCATCGATCTGCAGATGGTGATCCCGTCCTTGTCGATACTCGCAAAAAAATCACACCTAGAGGGCTTCAGAAGGCGGACTTGATTAACGCATGTTGTGCACAAGTCTGAGATAGCATCTTGTGCCGTGGGTAGCGACGACAGAAAAAATGACTTGTTGATCTGAGAAAGAGGGTGAAGTGTGACGAAACTCTCCAGGCAATCGCATCGGGCAAGAAGGACGATCTCCCCGCCAGCGCGTCACAGCTTCGAGACGCGCCTTCCAATCGCGTCTCAGCCGCGAGCATTCAGCAGCTTGTCCTTGCCTTGTACTGTACATATTCTTCCACCAACATTTGTACATCGCCATACCGCAGCCCATGCCTCGAACGCGCAATCGCGCCAGTGCTGCGCAGGACAAGGTCGTCGTTGAAGAGCCCGTCGTTGAGGAAGCACCTGCCGAACAAGAGGAAGAGGAAGAGCATCAGAGCATCGAGGGTGCCCCAAGGCCGCTGGACTTCAACGAGTCGCTGACATGGCGCGCCGGCAAGCCTATCGCCGTCGCCGAACTACTACGCCGTCTAAGGACCCTGCACACCGAGTTGAGCCAGCTGGACCAAGAAGATGCACACCGTGACTCTCTCGTGCCTGTTGCGCAAGAGCTGGCCCACCGCAATCTGCTCGAGCATCGCGATCGCGGTGTCAAGGCCTGGTCCGCACTATGCATCGTTGAGATGTTCAAGCTGTTGGCTCCCGATGCCCCGTTCAAGGCCGCCCAATTGAATCAGATCTTCTCTCTCATCATCACTCAAGTCCTGCCCGCCCTCGGCAACCCACAAGACCCATACAACGAACAACACCTGTCAATCGTTCGATCGCTGGATGAGGTCAAAAGTATCGTACTGCTCACCGACATTCCCGGTGCCGATGGTCTACTCTACAAGCTGTTCACAGGTGCCTTCGACATTTTTGCCGACACGTCCAAGAATGACAAGGCCGAAGAGCTGGGAAAGAACGTCGAGCACCACGTCACAAGTCTGCTCGTTACTGTTGTGGATGAGAGTCCCTCACTGCCCAACGACGTGGTCGATATCATATTGGCACAGTTCCTCCGTCTCGATCCTACTACCTTCCCTCTCCAGCTCAACAAAGCCGCTCTCGAATCCTCGCGTCCCTTTCATCTTCAATTGCCTCCGCCGGCATACAACATGGCGAAAAACATCTGCAGCTCATGTCCTGACAAGATGTCCCGCATGGTTGCACACTACTTCAATTCCATCATTGCCGACCTCTCGGATGGTATCGACGGTTCAAGCTCACGAAAATCTACGTCCCGAAGACGACCTGGCGCAGACGATGACGAGGATGAGGAGGAAGACGATGACAACCGCGACGCTTTGCCTGCAGGTCCGTCTGCAGAGGAGCTCAAGTCACTGGAGAAGGCCCACAGGCTGTTGCGCGAGCTCTGGAGGTCTGCCGCACTGGTCATACAGAATATTGTCCCACAAATCGAATCCGAACTTGGTGCTGAGAACGTGGATATACGATTACTGGCCACTGAGACAGTTGGTGATTTGATTTCTGGTATCGGCGCAGCAGGACCTCCCGCTCCAGTCGTGCTCGATCCTGCAGCCTACCCTTCACAAAGCATCGATCCACCTTCAGCCTACTCCAGAACATACAACTTCCTCACCACCCCAGCTGCTCCTCACGCCTTTTCCTCAGTCCACGCCTCTACATACCAAGGCTTCCTCAATCGTCGTAATGACAAATCTCCTCGAGTTCGTTCTATCTGGGTGACTTGTGCAGGTCGCATTCTGGCCACTTCTGCTGGCGGCGTTGGCCTTGATCCGAATGAGGAGAGCGCTCTGCTCAGATATATTTCCGATATGCTTGTTGACACCGATGAGCATGTCCGCCTTGCTGCCATCCAGGCTATCGGTCGCTGTGATTTCGAGACGATTGTGCAACGAATTGGTTCGAGCGGAAGCGTCACTACTCCTGATTCTGTATTATCAAACCTGGCCGACAGAATCAAAGATCGCAAGCATAGCGTCCGTGCTGAAGCCATGTCTCTACTTGGTCGAATTTGGGGTGTCGCTGCCGGTGCTATAACCGAGGGCAATGACAGAGTCCGTACGCTTCTTGGTGCGATCCCTTCGCGCATCTTCGACGCCATCTACATCAACGACCGCGAAATCACTGCGCTGGTGCAACAAGTCCTCTATGACTCGCTACTGCCGCTCAGCTTTCCTCCTATCAAGGCCAAGCCTACGTCCAACGGTGATTCACAACGTGTGAGGGACAGTCAAGTACCGGCTTCGCAAGTTGAGAAGACACCCACCCCAGACGCCATTCGTGCTGAGCGAATCTTGGTTCTGGTTCGCGACCTTGAGCAGAAGGCGAAGACGGTATTCTTTACGTTCCAGGCTAGACAAAGCAAGAGGGCGCAATATCTGGAAGCGTTCCTTAAGCGTTGCGAAGATTACAATGGAGGTGTCAACGCAAAGAACGGCAAAGAAGGCAGTGGTTCACTGTCAAAATTGATCGAGTTCTTTGCGCGAGAACGTCCCGAACCTCTTGTGGCCAACGAACATCTCTGGAAATTTGCTAAAAAGCACGATAGGAGGTGCTACCAGCTTATTCGATTTGCAGTCAATCCTGATACCGAGTACAGGAAGGTCGTCAACGCCATCAAAGAACTGAAAAAACGCGTTGAAGAACAACCTGGTAATCATCCAGCGATCTTGACAACCATTCTTCCTATAATTCACCAAGCCAGTGTATTGGTTTACAGCAAGAGTCATGTCCCTACAATTGTTGATATTTCACGTACTGAGGACAAGGGCCTTGGTTCGTCTGCACACGAAGTGCTCAGAGAGATTTCAACCCACAATCCTGATGTCTTCAAAGCACATGTGCGCAGTCTGTGCGCTACGCTCCAAGAGCAAGTACCATCGAAAGACAGGCCAACCGATTCTGGAGTTGTCGAAACTCTGAAAGCGTGTGCAGGCTTTGCGCAAAGGTTCCCTCAGGAAATCCCTCGCGAGCGTGCCTTTTTGCAGGCTATGGTCCAATTTGCCCTTCATGGTAACCCGCCGATAGCCGCAAAACATGCGGTTTCTGTCATCGTTGCTGCGGACGAGAAAAAGGACATGTACGTCAAAGACATTGTCACCAAGTGTGTGCAAGGATTTGAATACGGCGAAGATGGCTACCTTTCCAAGCTGGCGGCACTCAGTCAACTTATGCTCCTGTCTGCAAAGGACACTGAAGATGAACATGATAATATCCTGGAAATCGCTATTCAGAAGGTGCTTCTGCAGGTACGAACAAAAGCCAATCCAGACGACGTCGAATGGCAAGAAGAACCAGACGATGAGTGTGAAGCCAAGATTTGGGCGCTCAAGATTCTAGTGAATCGACTAAGATCTTTTGCTATGTCTATCCCCGACGCTGAGATGGGATCCGTGGTTACAGAACATGCACTTCCAGTGTTCAAGTTGTTGCACCGGATTATTGACAAAGACGGAGAATTATCCAAGACCCAAGATGAAACTCCCAAGCCTCACCGGGCGCGCCTGCGATTGACTGCCGCTGTTCTGCTACTCAAGCTGTGCAGCGCACATAAGCGATTCGATGCGCTATTGGAGCCTAAGAACTTCAACCGCCTCATCGTCATAGCTCAGGATCCCTTGCCCGAGGTCCGCTCTGCTTTTGTCGATGCTATCAAGAAGTATCTCGGCCAAGGTAGACTACCCCATCGCTTCTACACTCTAGTGTTTGTCTATGCTTTCGAGCCAAACGCACCCATCAAGAACGCCGCTTCAACATGGCTCAAGGGACGCGCTGCAGCATTTGCCAAATCGAACGAGACTGTAATGGAGACCAGCTTCGCGCGCTTCATCAGTGTCCTCGCTCATCACCCAGATTTCTCAACCGAGGCAGATAACTTGCAGGACTTTGTTGACTATATGATGTTCTATCTGAAGGCCGTGGCCACGCCAGCCAACATCACTCTGATATACCATGTCGCTCAGAGGATGAAGTCTGTTCGGGACGGCATTGATGAGAGCAAGAGCGACAACCTTTACTGTCTGTCCGATATCGCGCAAGCTGTCATCCGTAGATACCAAGAGCTACAAGGCTGGTCGCTGCCAGTATGGTCCGGCAAAGCTCGTCTTCCGGCCGGTCTGTTCGCCTCCCTGCCCAACCACGCAGTGGCGCAAGAGATTGCCGACAAGCAATATGTGCCGGAAGCACTGATGGACAAGATTGAAGATCTGGTCAGAGATCGTCTGCGTACCAAGAAGCGCAAGTCTGAGAGCACCAACACTCAAGCCAAGAAGCGTGCCAGAGCAAGTGAGGGCAAATCTTCCAAGGCAACGGCGAGCAAGAAAGCCAAGAGTGTCAAGACGCCCAAGAAGAGGAGAGCCTCCAACGCGGCGGCCTCGGCACCAGCGAGCGAGATTCGTCGTAGCTCGCGCAAGTCTGGAGCGAAGAGCTACCTCGAGCAGAGCGACAGTGATGAAGAAGCCGATGGACTCGACGACGCCGACGAAGACGATAGCAACGACGAAGAAAGCGACGCCGAAGACCAAGAGATGGACGACGCAGAAGAGCAAGAGGCAGAACAGCCAGAAGAAGCAGAAGCCGAAAACGATGAAGGGCAAGAAGCAACCGAGCCCGAGGAGCCTGAAGAAGAGGCCGAAGCACCAGCCCCAGCGCCAGTACCTCAATCGAGACGTTCGGGTCGTGCTGCCCCCAAAGGCAAGAAAGCCGCCGTGGCTGCAGCTCCCAAGAGATCGAGTCGAAGAAGGAAGAATGGCGCCGCCAGCGACTCGGAGTTGAGCGATGCACCATCGGACATGGAGTAGTGATATCAAGTTGCATGTCTTTCTGTTCTCAATCATTGTCCTTGCTCAAACATAAATATTGCTTTTTTACTTGCAGCCTTAGCGGGCGGCGTTTTTTTTTTCTGTTCAAGCGTGTTTCAATCTGTTCTTATCATGTATAGCAACCAGTATCCAAGCACAGAATCAAATCACACATATCATCGTATCAAGTCTCGAGTAACATCGTTCACACAGCTTAAAGTGACAACGTCAAAGAGCGAGGAGGAAATTCATGATGATTAAATATGGTAAAATTGATAAGTGGGTATCTAGTCTTTTTAGACAAAACAGCAAAACGAAGTCGTTATAGTAATACAGAGTCCCTTTAGTTATCCAATCTAAACAGACTGTCTATTCGATGCACTCGACTTGACCGAAGCGCCAGCCATCGAGTTGTTTCTGCTAGGGCCGTAAATGGCCGAGGCTCTTCTTCCACCATGCTCCTCGCGAGCGCTGGACAGCTGCTGGGCGAAGGGAGAGCGCTTGCGGAGAACAGGTCCCTTCCAGTAAATGACGTAGACTGAAACGACAAGGAGGAGCGCGATACAAGCCAGGATGGTCGAAGCATATTCCAGGTGGTGCTTGCCACCAATGTTGGTGTAGAAGGGGGTGGCGGGTACAGTCAGTACACCGGCAAGGAAGTCACGAGACCATCCGTTACCACCAGTGGCAGAGGCTGAGTAAGGACCGTAGGCGCAGATCATGTAATCGATGGTGGCCATGTAAATCGAGTAGTTGGCAATGCCGATAATTGCACTGAAGATCATGGAACCGATCCAGTGGATTGGAGGTCCTCCACTGGTCCATGCGAAGCCAATCAAACCAATAGGAAGGCAGGGCACAGTATAGAGCAGCCACCAGAGACGCGACTCGTACTGGGCGTGTTCGTCGTTGGGGTTCTCGCGACGCTGTCTCTTGTTACGAGCGATGGCAGGGAAGAATGAGAACCATGCAATGAAGTATCCAATAAGAAGAGGCAGGAAGGCAAGACCGATCTGGTAAGCAGAGAAACCCCACTGGTCATAGACGAGAGAGTATGATTGCAGGAACATGAAGATCAAGGCATCACTGAAACCCGAAAGCAGAGATAGCGTGAGGACAATAGGCTCAGTCAAGAACATCTTGAAGGGTCGGATCCAGGTTTGAATAATCTCCTTGGCAGAGAAGCGGTCCTTCCAGGGAATCAACTCAGAGGGACCATAGACGTTGGTCTCACCAGCCTTGCGACGTCTCTTGGCGATCTTGTTCAACATAATGCTGGTTCTGGTTTCGGGGACGAGGAAGAAATGGAGGGCTTGCACGAAACCACCGAAGATCAGTTGAATCCAGATGTTCCATCGCCTAGGAAGTGTTAGCGAGTGGCATTCGTTGCGTTCGTTAACGGAAGACATACCATGCAGCATATTGTTCGACGAATCCACCGACGACGGGACCAAGAACGGATCCGCCGACAGAAGAGAAGACGATGAAAGCGACAGCGTACTGCTGCTCATCGGGCTCCCACATATCGGCGACCATACCGAGGGTGACCGAACCACCAGCCGAAGACAAACCACCGAGGGCACGACCGGCCATGACGGTTCCAAAGTTGTGTGCGAGAGCGACAGGGATCTGCCAGATGTTGACGAGGAACAAACTGAGCTGGAGGATAGGCCATCTTCCGAGTTCCTCAGACCAGGGTGCCCAAAGCTCGCAACCAAAGGCATAGAGGACAAGGAAGATCATAGCACCACAACGAGCAGCCTGAGCGCTGATGTGGAACTCTTCGGTCATGCCAGTGATGGCGTTGCTGTACAGACTGGTGTTGAAGTTCATCGAAACCTGAACGATGAAGATGACACTAAGAATCATCCACTTCTTCCAGGTAGGGAAGCAGAAACCAAGCTCTTCGTAGCAGTCATCTTCTGTCAGGATGATCTTGTCGCCGTCGGCGTAACCGTTGCCTCTCTCCTTCTTCTGGGTCGGTACTTCGGAGTTGTCGACTCTGCGTTCGATCGAGGGTTCGGATGAGTCGGGATTCTCGACCTTTTCGTTCTCGAACATGCCGGCCATATTGAGTGTTGTGCAACTAGTAATATATGATAATTGTTACCGAGAACACCTGCAATGGCGAAGGTGTTCTGATTCTGGAGATATGTATATATTCCAGAGGTCTGAGGGTCTGAACAAGCCCGTCAGATGAATGCTGGGGAGGCTGGGGAAGGGGAACTATGCTGGGGAAGACGCGCAGGTGCAGAGTTTATATGGCTGTCTGACTTTCACGCGGAAGGAGCATGATGTCACCCAGCAGATGGATTCGGATTCGATGGATTCGCAGATCTCACTAAGCCGCTCACAAACCAGAAAACCCTGCCTCCGACTTGGTCGCTATCCGGTGACCAAAGACCCACATGGCTTTAGTTTGAGTGCTTTGGCACGGAATATGAAAACCCTGATGCGACAAAACCAGATCAATCTGTAGACGTGATTTTCGTTGCTAATTAGAATATCTTTTGAGTGAATTTCTCGAGACCATCTACAATGTGTTGTAAGAAAATCGGCCTCCAGAACTCACGAGACCATGGACTACGACAACGCAGAAAATCAACAAGTATAGAGAATATTTCCGTTGCCGCTCTCTTCCATACGACGTTACATTGTGTATCCGAAAAATAGGATCGCATGGCTGTTCGATGAAGCGTCATCGCGCCAAGTGTATAGAGTACGCCTTGTCCGCGGTTGGCTTGCGCACAAGCATCTTTAATGGTGGTGGCGCCAACCTCCACCTTGATATCATTCGACATCCCACTTCTTAAGAAACAGAAGCCGATGACACGCGACAGATGCCTGATGCCTGAACAGCCTCTTCGTATGTTTGCTTGGTCGTATGGTGTAATCGCTAGCGTAAAACAACAAGGCGAGCACTTGTCCCTAAGGCAACTCCATGACAGTGTGGCTTCTCCACCACACAGACCCGAATCGTCTTTAGCCGGGAGCTGGGGGAATATTTAGTTCTCCACCACCCAGCACCACTTTTATTTCCCTCTGGAGCAGGCTTGGGGTCTCCGAATTATTATCTGGCACACCCCGATATTGATGGTTCTCTTCGGCCCGATTCTGTTTTAACAAGGTCGCAGGCCCGTAGCCGTCGGAACCGATCGCAACGGCAGGTGGTACGGTATCACCATATTCGGCTTTCGGCCGACGCTTTGACAGCTTTAGCCGCGCGGTACGAGCTGACCAAGAAACGCTTAACCGTGGCCAAGGCACTAATAAATTAGTTCTTCGCTAAAGCTTTAGACACTTATATAGTAAGTGGCCGATTTCTTAGCGTATATACCTTTCTAAATGTATATACCGCTTACTAAGTAGGGTTACCTTACCGCCCTTATCTTTACTATATTATTATTATTACCGTTATCTAGTACTTTATATGTTCTTTAAAGCACCCCTTATACTAAGCTAGTATTATTATTAAAAGTAAAGAAAAAAAAGAAAACCCTAAAAAAAAAGAAAAAGAAAATAACTAAGATAACTATATAAGGTATTTAAAAGGTTTAGAGCTATATTACTAACTATATATTATCTAATAAGCTTATTAATATTGCCGCTAAGGCTTATCTTAATAGTAACTATTTAAGTATTATTACTACTAGTAAGGTATACTATATTAAACTAAAGTTCTTTAAGTACTATAAGCTACGCGCATATATTAGAAAATAGCCTTAAAAAAATTCTAATAACTAGTATCTAAGCTATAAGCTAGAAAAGGCTTTAAAGTAGGTAGTTAAGTAGATAGATTAAATTAGTATTAACGTCCATTACTACTATATTGCTAATACTATATATAGTATTAAATATAATACTCTTACCGCCGGCAACCCTCTTTCTAAGCCTTCTAATCTAAAATAGCTAGCGGCCTTTTTTAAGCATAACCTAAAGATACTTATTTATTACTAGTAGCTACTACTATTTACTTATAAATAGGCCTACTATAAGAACCTTATTAATAACTAGTTTAATTAATATAAGAAGGCTATTAAAAATAATAACATTACTATAAATAACCTATAGAATATAGATAAGACTAGTTTTTATATTAGTATTACTTAGGGTTAACTTATCTTAATAATAGTAAGTTTCCCTCTTCTTATCTATTCTAACCTAAATTTTTAGGCAAATTAGCCCTAGGTACGGCTAAAATTAACCGTTTTACCTACTCTAGGTAGGTTTAACTAGGTTAATTAAGCTAGTATATAAAAATTTATAGTAAGATACCTAAAGGCTCTAGGTTAGCTCCTTAGAGGTCTAAGAGTCTATAATAGTTATAGAGGCTATCTCTACTACTAGAGATGTTATTCCTTCTATAATTATTACTAAAGGGGCTATAATCTAGCACCGCCTTAGTAATAACGTACCTAACAACTATTAGCTTATAAGCACTAATAGCTTAATAACTAATAATAAGATTACCTTCTAGTAGCTTATTTACTTTAAGAAAGAAACTAGACCCCTTATAAAGGGCTTAAAGTAGCTATTAGTATGTAATAGGCATAGTAGCTATATTACTTATAAGTTTCTTATATATGCTAAGTAACATAGCATTATCTACTTTTACCTTATACTATATACTAGTTACCTTATATAGCCTCTTAACGTCGGTATGTTTTAACCTTATAAGGTATACTATGCTTATGCGCTTAATAAGTAGATCTTTCTTAGTTATAATAACTTTAATTGCTTTAAGTTCCTTACTTAATTACTAGAAATTTAACGTTAAACCTTTAAGACCTTAACCCTTAAGTTAGTATAGATTTAAGGCCGGTTTATAGCCTTCTAACTGCTACTAGCTACTTCTTTAAATTATTAGTAAGAAAAGGGTCGGCCTTAGTCCTCTTAAGGCCGTAAAGGCATATACTAACGCGTAAAGGCACATTAAGAATAATAAATAAGCCCTTAAGGCTAATTTAACTTACCTTAACTACCTTAATAAGAAGGGTCTAATTTAGCACTTTATAGACTAAAGATAAAAGAAAGAGGCTACTATTAAGTATAGAACTTCTAAGTATAAGCATATATATAGTGTTCTAGAGATACCTTATTATCTATAAGACTTTTTAAAAGGCTCTTAAAGACTAAATCTAAGGCTTAGAAGTTACTTATTTCTATTAACTTTCCGTTAAGTTAATTACCTCTACTAAGAAGGGGTCCTTCTTATAGCCGCTAGCTAGTAAGCTATCTAATAATTAGCTAATACTAAGGCTATAAAAAAGGCTTAAACCCTCTAGTCTTTTAAAGGAGTGTTATATATGTAAAAGGATAGTATAATCCGGGCTAGTAAACTATATAAACTTAAGCGCGGCTTTAAGAAGATAGTAGTTTATAACTAGATAACTACATAAGGCCTCTTTTAAGGCCTTATCTCTAACGACGATAAAGGGGTTACCCTTACGCTTAACTAGTAATTAGCTATTATTAAGATAAAAGAAAAGCTTTAAGATAAGAATAGCTAATATAATAAGCTTTATAAGTAGTTTAGAGCGTTTAAAGTAAAGCAAACTAAGGCCGTAAAAGCTGCTTAGATAGTAGCTATTAAAGTAGCTTAAGAGATATTACTAGTAGCTAAGTCGTCTTAAGCACCCTTACTAACGCCGTCCCTTTACTTAAGAGCACCCTTATTAATACCTTCTTAGTCTTAATTTAACTTATAGTTTATGCCTCTACCTCTAATTCTAAGGGTAACACCTATCTAAGCACCCTATATCTTACTATATAGGCCTTACCTAATATCTTAATATACCCCTTAATTGTTATATATTACTAAGGTATAGTTATCTATGCTAATAGGCTTATAAGAAGTAGTTAGAAGTTTGTTTTAGTAATTCTATTAAAGTTATACCTAAGCATATATAAACTACTCTAAAAAATGGTCCTAAATTTCTAATTTTAGTAAGGAATTACTAGTAAACTAGAAAACCTTGCTATGTACGTTTAGAGAGAAGGGTACGCTAAGAATACGACCACTTACCCTGTAAGTGCCTAAGCCTAAAGCAAGGGGCTAATTTATTAGCGTCTTGGCCACGGTTACGCTTTCGTCACGCCGCGAGCTCGTGCCCAAACGGCCCGTCGTCATTGTTTATGAACTGCGGGGCCGAACGACTCTTTATCGACATCCTCTTCCACCATCTGTCCCTGCATTTTAATTCTCCGGTCCATTGCATATCTGTCCACCTATCCATAGCCTGCACATCCCTTTTCGCTTCATCCTCTGCACTTTGCTCTCTGCCTGCTTACATGCAACTGCCGTGACACCATGCCTCGTGTCCATCTCGCTGTTTCGCCCACTCTACGGCTCTCCCCTCAATGCCCGACGGACTTTCTGATGCTGTATCATGTCTAGCTTACTGCTCCCATTATATAGTCTGTCCAATCCATGCCTGCTCTACTCTCTCTCTAGTCCATCTGAATCGTCGTCTCCCACCCTGCCATACCATGTCGTTGACCACCCCCACAGAACACAAATGGATCCTTGGTGACAAGTTCGACCAAGTCTATCCCCATCTCGAAGGCATTCAAGCATTGTGGGAAAAGAAATGGGCTTCTCCTTGCTCAAAATCTCTCTACCCATTCCACGATGGCAAGTTCGAAGACTTTGAACCCGTCTTCAAGACTCTGATCTCGAAGAACATCAACTCTGGCTACACGGATGAATACTCTCGCGAATTTGTACCCACCGCAGAGCGTCTCGTCCAAGAGGCAGACAGGCTGGTTGCCTCAGACAAGCATGCCGCTTCAGCCCTCTACCTCCGTGCCTGCACCGTCTACCGCATCGCTCGCTTCCCATACATCAACTCGGACTACAAACGCGAAATCTATGAAGCACAAAAGAAAGCATACATCAGGGCTGCTGCCCTCTGGGAATGTCCCATCGACGACGTGAACATCGCTCATACAGCAGCAACTTCGGCCGACGCTGACTCTGTACCCCTCTACGTACGCCTACCCAAGGACGCCTCGAAATCGAAGCCCTGTCCTGCTGTTCTCCTCATGTGCGGATTGGACGGACACAGGCCAGACAACACAACCCGTAGTGACGAGTTCCTGGCTAGAGGATGGGCTTCGGTCATTGTCGATATCCCTGGTACCGCCGACTGCCCTGCCGACAGAAAAGATCCTAAGGCTGCTGAAAGATTATGGACAAGCATCCTAGACTGGATGGCAGGAGAAGGTGTCTTCGACATGAAGCGCATCATCACTTGGGGTTTGAGTGCGGGAGGCTACAACGCAGTAAGTACACTCGAGCCTGCGGTATGAGTCTCCGTACTAACACCAACCAGGTTCGCGCAGCACACACCCACTCCGACAGACTCGCCGGCGCCATCGGACAAGGCGCAGGAACCCACCACTTCTTCTCCCGCGAATGGCTCGAGAAGGCCCAATGCAAGGAGTATCCCTGGAACGCTCTACCTGCCCTGACAGAAAAGTTTGGCTACAAGGACCACGACGACTTCATGGACAACGCTCAGGACACTTGGTCGCTTGTCAAGACTGGCGTTGCAGACATGAAGAGTTGTCGATTACTGCTCATCAACGGAACAATCGATGGCCTGATGCCTATCGAAGATTCGATGCTCCTGAGCGAGTTCGGCTCGCCCAAGGAAATGAGATTCATCAGCCACCGCTTGCATATGGGTAAGTCTACAATTTTGTGGGACAGCAAGAAGTTTTATTAACACGTTCTCTCCCCTTTCAGGTTACCCAGAGGCCAACAGCTATGTTTACCCGTGGATGGAACAGGTCATGGCTTCCGTGCATTGACTAGTATAATCAACACATGAAAGAAAAGCACTGTAATGCATGATAATTGAATGATGACTTTTCTGTTTTGATGCTCGGCCGTAAAATAGTTAAGTTATGCTTGCTCGTAAGCGTGTCCGCAATGAATGTGTGACAAAGATGGGCTACGTAATGTCCTGAATGAATGCTGTTAATCAAGAGGAAGAAAGGAAAATGCTCAGATGTAGAATGTCTTCTCGGTCAGCTTCTCGTGGACTCCCTGTGTCCAGTCGGCTGTCTGAGCGTTGTAGGCGGATCCATTGACACTCTGGTTCTCGTTCAGAGTTGAGTAGAGGTACATGCGACCTCTCTCGCAGATCAGGTCGGCATAGTAGGCTGGAGGGCATATGGAAACAGCCTTGGTAGCGCGGTTGAAATTGTAGCACAATTTATGCACGAATGCTTCGAGCTCGTTCTGGCCGAAGTTCAATTCGTCCTTGAGGACGATGTAGTGAGCAGGCCTAGCGGTTCCTTGCAGTCCTTTGTGTGCCTGGAGGAAGAAGTCCCAGAGATAGTGGGATGTAACTCCACGATCGACGACAGTTCCTGGCATGGGGTTGCCAGTTTTTTGATCCATGGACTTGTTGTCCGTAGGATAGAACCGAGTATGGTGTCTCTTGCCGACCACAATCAAAACGACGCGCGGTGTTCGGGGGCCATAGAGCTTCTCGAAGGCCTTCTGGATAGGCGGAAGTTCACGATCGAGGACGAGGTTATACTGTCCCTCAGAGACACCGTCACGGAAGATGATGATCTTGCTAGGAAGCTTCTTGTTGTGCTTGCGCCAAAGCTCCAGGCGCTCGATCATCATCTCCGTGAGTCCCTGGACCATTTCCTCTCTTCCTTTCTGACTGCGCAATGAGCCAGGCCATTGAGACAGCTGCTCATCTACACTGGCCACAACACCAGCGATGCTAGGACTGCCTTCAGCGGAGCCTGGCGAAGGGTGAGTGACATCTATGCCGACAAGCATGCAGTCGTTGTTGCCAAGAGGATGCATATCGCGCTGTGTATGGACGACACCACCGCCCTTGATATTGAACTTGAGAGCAAGGTTGCCGAGATACATATCTTGCCCCTTGGGCTTTTGAATCTTGGACCCCACAGCACAAACAGTCTGCACGCCATATTTAATGTCGTTCCAGAATTTGATCCGGCTGTAAATCCATTTGTCGGCTTCTTTGAGAATGATGAAGAGAAGTTCAATCCCGTTTGACGCAGCCCCAGTAAAAGTCTCGTCCAGCTGCGCATCGATAGCCTGGCGATGTTGTTCGTTAGGACGCGGGATGTTGATGTGCCGAGTCTGAAGACGGGCGCCCATACGAACTCCATAGTTGGCCAGATGACGCTCAAGAGCTGCCAAGATACCATTGTCATCAGAAACGTCCGCACCTTGTATCTGAGAGCCTCTAGGGAGCAACGCGTTGCCTCTCTGATCGTTGTAATTGAGGACGACACAGGCCCATTTACCAAACGAGCCAGGCTTGGCAAACTTGGTGTTTATTAGATTCCAGGACCCTTCTCTAGCCTGCACCTCCTTGTTTCCGTAATAGACCTTGGGCGTCGGTAGTATCCTGCCGGGCACGGTGATCAACTCCTTACCTATCTCAATTCCGAAGTTGTTTGCGACCTGCGCGGGCCCATTGAATCCCATGGTCTTCAATCCGTTGCCTGGTGTGCCTGCGATAGACTCTGCATTGAGACGGGGTGCTCTGGCAGCGAAACGAAGCATGTGTTCAGTTTGACCTATAAGTCAGGGGTACAATTAGCATGTTTCTCATGTGTATAATGGTGCACTGCAATGACTGTCGCGTTGCAGAGTGCTGTTCAAAACCCGGCTGAGTCCAGTGAGAGCGTGCATTTTCGCGAACTCTCACTGGGCGTCTGGCCAACTTTGAATGAAACTCTGCAATGTCAAGGGGGTTCAAACTTCTATACGTACCTCCGGAGAGTAGGCGTTTGACGGGCTGACCAGGTAGAACGGTAGCCAGCTCGATGGGTAGATATGAAGGATCACTTCTCGTGCCTACATTGAGGACAGGCAGCTTTGGATGCTGAAGAGTGATGCCGTGCTGAGCCTTGAAGAATTCGAACACAGAAATTTTGCGAGCTACAGCTTGAGGATTCTTTGGATCCGACCAGGAGAAGGTGACTGCTGTGGCATCACCATTTCTGGGATGGAGGGCCAAGCCGACAACGCTCTTCAAACCAGGCACGGTCTGAGGGCGCCCTTGAGCATCCGCTTTAGGCTTGCCATTTGCATCGAGCGCTTTGAGGTAGTTCGTTGTAACGCGAAGCATGCGGATAAACCCCTCGGCTCTGATCAGGTCCTGCGAACTCAATATTCTGCCAGGGTAGCCGCCAACGAACTCAGAGACAAGGTCCATGAGCGGTCCTGCCTTGTAAAAGGCCGCACTTGCCACGTTCAGATTCACCAAGATCCTGTTTGATGAAGTACGAACACTTGCAAAGTAGCCGCGAAGGGCTTGGAGGCCACCAGTGATGTCGACCTGCTCCATTAATGGCGACCCGACACCGGGATAGTACTTGTTTTGACCGAGCGAGTACACATTGGCCGTATCGTTTGGAGCCTTGGAGATGACAATATTGAGTAATTGAATCACGTCTCCTTGGCCTCCGAACCATGCACCCGCCTGTGAGGCTTGCAGAGCGCGGACGAGATCAACTAGACTGAATTCTCCAGTCTTGGACAGTTCGTAACCTTTGGTACGACGGTCCCTAGCTTCCCGGGCCTGTGCATTGTCAGGACCCTGGAATGAGGGCAAGATAGGATCAACAACCTCGATCTTGCCTTGCTTGCGGTCAGCAGGGCCAAGATCGAGCTTCTTAGTTGTCACGACAATGCTCGAGTAGTCGGTTGCGAGCTGGCAGTCGGCGAACATCGGGTCTCTGATGAGGTTGATTACGAGAAGACGCATCTTGGGCTTGCTGAGCTTCTCGCCTCCGACTGTGCTAACTGCATAGCGGTAGAGGGGGACCTCCTGTTTGCCATTCTCAAAAGCGGTCTTGAGGTGCAGGTAGTTGGCACGCAATACGATGGGGACACCCTTGGTACCATGGCCTGGGCGTCCCGGGAAACGCTCGATGATCTTGCCGGCGGTGTTCTTGACACGAGCATCTTCGAGAGCTTGGACCTCTTTGTCTGGCTGAGGGACATTGCCTTCGCTATGGGATGAAGTCAGTAAGTGAGAGAGCCAAGGAGAAGACGTGTTGAAGCTTAAGACTTACAGGAAAATACTGTTGTTGGGAAAGCTTGGTCCAGAGTGGATTGGAAGTTGAAAACCTCCTCGACCACCACGTCCTGCTCCACCACCTCCTCGACCTCTATCGCTTTGAAAGCCACCACGGTCACCTCGAAAGGAACCGCCGCGATCGCCCCGGAAAGAGCCGCCACCGCGATCACCTCGGAATGAAGGACCGCCCCGATCGTTGTGGCCACCTCCTCTCGGAGCGCCGCCACGGCCGCCGGAAAAGTCACCGCGATTGGAAGGGCCTCCACGGTTGCTGTCTCCTCGACCCCGCCCACCACGGCCACCACCTCTATCTCCACGTTGCGGAGTTGACATGTTCTGAATGGCTGAGTGAGACTTAGGTCAAATCAATCGATGAGAAGTGAGATGGTATGTAAATGATAGCAAAGGCCGGCGATGATGTTGATATATGAGTTTCTGAGCTGCTGAATCTGATTGCTGCTACAGCGAGTGCGGATACTCAAAGAAGTGACCAGGAAGCTTCAGGAAGCCGGAAGCTGCATCAAGCCGTGCCGCCACCTGCAAAGAAGATACCTGATTCAAATGGATAGATTGGGCGTCTCCGGCTGATGAATGGTTGTTGTGGTGAATGAAGCCCATCGCTGGAATTCAAAGCAGGCAGCAACCTGCACGACAAGCGCGTCTGAGACGCGTGTGAGGGGCACTTGAGGCCAATCAATCGAGGATGATCTTCGACGAGCAAACAATCTGCTATACTTCAAGTTCTTTGATGCAGCGGCTAGAGTGAAGTGACCTGGAGCAAGACAGAAGGAGAGTCTGAAGCTGAGTGATTCTTGCAGACCCAAATGAGGCTCAATTGACGCGTTGTACAGCATATGCCTCTATCCAGCCGACCATTGTTTGGAACTGCTCCGACCAGGTACAGTACATGCGCTGCCACGCCATGTTTGTATCACCTGTCTCCATCTTGAAAGACCTGCATGTTGTTGTATCACAATAAACCAACGAGTGACCGTGACACGAGCAGGTGGCTGTATGATCAAAAATTGTGGATCTGTCACCAAATCGGACATTGCAGCATGTTTTACCTAGTCGTTGGAGCCTGACCCAATCTGTCAGATGGGCCAGAGTTCTTTGTCAACGCCATCCTGCCTATCATGTATCGAGGACGACGTCAAGGGTGTTGGAGCTCAAACAGTGATCGGTCCTTTGCAAACTGTCCAGCGGTAATGCATGCCTTGGTCGAGAAGACACTGCTTCAGCTTTTGATCTTGCAGATATAAGAAGAGACATGAAACTCTTCATGTTGTTCAGAATCAGCAAGAGTGATCCAAATGGTCGCTCTAGAATCTAGAGCGGATGTGTAGCTCGCGCAGAGGAATGCAGAATATTTTCGCGGTTCAAGAACGGTGGAATGCGCCCGCGCTTCCTCACAGCTTTGCAAGAATCTTCATGATGTTCCACTACCTACCCGACATCTGAATACCTATCTTCTCCATAACCCGTTTCAGATCATCGAGAGCCGTGTTTGCTCAACTGAATATTCGGTGACTGTTCTGTGGCGTTCTTGTCCAACTCTCTGAGACGACCGAGGGGCCTGAGGCTCAAAGCCTGCACCTGTCGTTATCGGTCTACGCCACTTTCAGTCCCTCTGAAAGCATGCTTCGACATTCCTCAAGCGCGCCTCGAACGCGATCTCTACGCTCTGCCCATGCGCAGAGTGATCACAGCTACCAATCAAGCTTATCCTGTGCTCTTGAACTCGTGTCGTAGAATGCTAGGCCCGTTCGTCAGGAACATTCTATCTAAGCCTTTTTGGGATGCAAGGCGAGTCACGTTTGCATGGTCACTATACCCTCCTACCCTCGAGTCTCGATGATTCTTAGTAAGTTGCAGAAAAGGAAAAATGCTTTTAATCACAGGACGTCCCTAAAATCTCACTCTTTGACGCCCATTGCGCCCTCTGACCCACCCCCTTTAAACGGCCGTATGCCAAGCGGCTGCTCTCTTACATGCTAAGACTGCGCATGCTAACATTTATATGGCCTTGATTGATCTCTCTGGTATCATCGCTAGACGATCAGCCAACACGTTCATTATGAGTCGTTCCGTGTTTCGCCTTTTGTTCTTCTTGAACGCATCTTTACTCCAGATTACCACAGCTGTGCCTCTCGTCAACGATGACTCGGAATACTACTATGACTGCGGACCTGGGACTGACAGTCCCCAAGCACTGTTGACAACTTCTTCAAGATCTACATTCCCTTCTATTAGCAGCTTTACACCTGTACTGTCTACAAGACAACCGGATACCTCCTCCTATTCACTCTCGGACACAAGTCGCTTGAAGTCGTTGAGCTCATCTGCAATTCAGACCGCTTCTTCGACAGTCAAGCCCCAAACTTCAGGGGTACGTTGATGATCCTTCGCCGTTCTTGAGAAAGAACACTTTTGAATCAGGAAGGAGCACTCTCAGGACTGTAAGAATGGCTTAGATCCGAGACTAAGACATTAGTCGCTCTTACCCTGAGGGAATTTTCGATCTTTACCTGCACCTTTTGAAGCAAAGCGAACTAGAAACCTCTACCAACCATCTTACTTGACATTCTATACGTATTGGGTTGATGCTAACCTCTGTTTCAGAGTATTATATCCTCATTGGAGACCTCTGGCAAGAGTTCTGTCCAGCCATTTCCTACATCAGTAGCATCTGCTTCTACTACACTGTCACTTATCAATCCCACCAGTACCTCGTTACCACACCCGATTGTCGCTCCTCTGGCTTCGACGATGTCTGTGGACAACGTCTTTGTGGCGTTCGCAACTGGCCCGCCACCGTCACAGGTATCCCAAAGAGCCGACCATCCTGTCTCTCGATCCATGATCGCTTCACAAAAAAAGAAACTGCAGACTAACAAGTTTTATGCCAATTTCTTCTTGGGATCTCAGTCTTCTTCTACGTTCACTCACCCTTACTCTGTATCTTGGGCGAAGGGATCCGGAGTGCTCAAGAGCTATGGTCTGGCAATTAGTCACGTCGAAAGGTCCCAGCTAGCATTTGGTCCAGGGAATCCGGCCAGGTATTTTATCAACCCTATTGGCATACAATCGGTCACACTGTCTGCTTCTGAGCTGAATACCACAACTCAACTCACAATGGATTCTCTGGATGCCTTCTCCGCTAATGTCAACCTACTCCCACGTCCTGGCGCTGCTCCAGCTATCACTTTTCCGTTGGTTCAGGGCATGGGATTTGTGACTGCTGTTTACACCAGCAGTACCCCACGTATCGAGAGTGAAATTTCCTTCACAAGTGTCACCTATGTTGGGCGAATGCCTTCTGGCTCAACTTACAAGTACCAAGCAAAACTTGCCGACGGCACATCATGGAACATATACGTTACAACCTCTCAAGCTGGATATCCCGTGAATTCATTCACCCTGAACAACGTGCGTGTGCTGCAAGGCGCACCTAAATTTCAGGGGTTTATTCAAGTTGCGAAAGTGCCTTCCCCTGGTGCAGAGTCGATTTATGATCAAGCAGCAGGCGCATATCCGATCTCTGCAACGGTAGCTGGTTCTATCGCAGGCACTGCTGGAACATATAAGTTGACATGGACCAAACAAGGAGTTGCCAACCGAACTCTTCTCATGTTTGCTCTCCCTCACCATGTACAGAGTATCACGTCTGGCGGCTTGACGAATGTTAAGCTTCAGACCACGACAAAAGGAATGGCAACAGGTGTTATTGGGAATTCATGGACATTGCTCGAGCAATTCTTACCGATAGACATGGGGTTCGCGCCCTGGACACCATCCGGCAGAGGCAACAGCAAGGTTTCAGCTGCAGCTGCAAAGCTGATCAACAAGGCTGGAATGAGCGAACTCAGCCAGGACATGAAGAAACAATCCAACCTCAACTCGATGTATTATTCTGGCAAAGCACTGGCCAAATTTGCCACCATTGTTTACGCAGTGCACGATATCGGCAACAATGCAACTCTTTCCATCAGTGGACTCCAAAAGTTGAAGACTGCCTTTGATACATTCGTTCGCAACAAACAAATCCTCCCTCTTGTCTATGAATCGTCATGGGGTGGAGCCGTCTCCAGTGGTACTTATGAGACAGGCGATTCTGGTCTCGACTTCGGAAACACCTATTACAACGATCACCACTTCCATTACGGGTACTTTGTCTATGCAGCAGCTGTCATCGGATACTTGGATCCCAGCTGGCTGAACCAGGGCACGAACAAGGCATGGGTCAATATGTTGGTCCGAGACTACTCCAATTCTGTCACTACCGATGCATATTTCCCTTTCTCTCGATCATTTGACTGGTAAGTTGAGTCGAGCGTAGATCTCATGTGTGGTCTTGCCCTTCAAGTCCAAGAGATTATGCTAACTGTGGTTTCACATTAGGTTCCACGGACATAGTTGGGTATGGCGGTATATCGTTCTCTACTCAAGAGTCAAGCTAACTATTCCTTCGCGTATAGGCTAAGGGTCTATTCGAAAGTGGTGACGGCAAAGACGAAGAAAGTTCTTCCGAGGACAACTTGTCAGTTTACGCAATCAAGATGTGGGGACGTACGATCGGCGATAAAGCATTGGAGGGAAGAGGTAACCTCATGTTGGCAATTGAAGCCAGATCGATGCAGAACTACTTCCTGTATGCGTCGGACAACAAAGTGCAGCCTTCGAACTTCATCGGCAACAAAGTCAGCGGAGTTGTAAGTGGAGTTGCCATCTGCCAGATGTTGTCTTACTAACGCTTTGCAGCTTTTCGAAAACAAGATAGACTACACGGTATGATTTGATGCTCTGTCTGCTTGTGAAGAAGCTTTGCTAATATTACGCGTCAGACATACTTCGGCAGCAACCCAGAATTCATCCATGGCATACACATGATACCTGCCGGCTTCCCGTTCAGCGCATACGTACGCACGCAGAAATTTGTTACTGAAGAGTGGAATACCTTCTTCTCCAACGGCCGGGCCAATGTAGATGGTGGCTGGAGGGGTATCATGTATGCCAATTTGGCAACCATCCAGCCGGCGGCGAGTTATTCATTCTTCTCGGACCCCAAATTCAATCCCGCCTACCTTGATGGTGGGGCGAGTTTGACTTGGTACCTGACTTATTCTGCAGCGCTGGGTGGCTCGCCTGCCGGTGCGGCCAAGCGGTCAGAGGCTGAAGAAGTTATTGCGGAGGAAGAGTCGATCGAGGAACAAATGGGAAGCGGACGAGTAACCAAGGCTGTCCATCGGCGTAGGGGCCATGGACATGGGCATGCGAAGCTCTGAGGTTGAGGGACGATATTGAGGATTATGGACCGCTGGACGGTGATGGGATGCTGGCCATTCTTTTGGAGTCGCGGGACGAATATATATACCCAGCATAACACATAGCAACTGACATAAGCAATCTTTACACATTGATCTAGGTGGAGAAAGCATGTGCCAGTGTGGCCAGAGGATAATATTCTTCGTCCAAGGATGAGATATGCTTTTTATACAACGAAGATGAAGAAAGGGTGATGTACATGAAGTATGGGAAGATGAAAAATGCAGTCCATGGGTATCATAAAGCAAAGCCTGGGAGGGGTAACGAAAAGGTGAAAGTTGTCGTTGGCAGGCTTGCTCAAATGTAGCCGCCCTGCTTCTTCCATGCATCGAGGTACATTTTTCCAGTCTGGGTGCCGGCAAAGCGGTGTGCCTTGGTAGGTGTGTCGATGTTTTCGGCGACGAAGGGTTTCAGCTGTCGATGCATTAGACAACTGCAGGTGCGACAGAGGGATGAACGAAGAATTACCTGAAAGTCGGCGAGTTCGGGGACGACATAGGTGCGGACCTTTGACCAGTCGATGCGGTAGGCACCATACTTGGTGTGACGACCCATGGAGCCCGAGCCGGTACCCTTGTAGTAGTCCTTGCCGGCCTGCTTGGTGGTGAGGGCGAGGCGACGGAGAGCGCGTCCCAGCGAAGGCGTAGGAGTGAACATGATGGCGACAATAATGAGTGATGTCTGTCGAGCACTTTGCGACTCGGAGGTGTCTTGCGGACTCTATCCAGCCTTTAGCGTCTTGGCAGAGCATTTTTGCCGCTACCCAAAGTCGGTCAATTATTTTCTGGAGACGCTTTGAACTTTTCGAGAGTTTGCACTTGTTGTAAATATCCAGTCATACAATCATGCCTGCTCGTGTCGCTCGCTCGAGCGTCTCCATCGCCAAACCGACAAACGCTCGCAAAAAGTCCCAGAAGCGAACACTCGACGCTTACTCGATCGCCTCGCACTCGGCTCCCGACACATACAAAGTCCGCCAGCACCGGTTGGGTGATTCAGTTGGAGAGCCTCGTCAAAAGCGCAGAAGACTTGAAGATGACGAAGAAGACGACAACGACGAGGAACACGCCAGCAACGCTCGACGATTGCAACAAAAGACTGTGACCAAGAGGACTGGCACTGGAAGAAGAGGAGGCCTGGATGAAGAGACGGACGAGGGAAGCGACAGCGAAGGCAACGAGTGGCGCATGGGTGGTCACATCGGTGACGAAAGCGACAGCGACCTCGACAGTGACGAGGCTTTCGGAGAGAGCGACGAAGAGCGCTTCGAAGGCTTTACCTTCAGAGGAAGCTCGACTAGCGGCCCCTCCAAAAAGAAGAAGAAGAGAATTCAGCCCACCTCGGAAATGGATCTCGACGAAGGCGGCGACAGCGACGACGACGAATCAGCCAGCGACTTTGGCGACGAAGGTGTCGATCTAGCCACCATGCTCGACGAAGACAACGAGGACGACCTTATGCAAACAGAGGAGAAGCATGGCGACGATTCATCCGACCAAGATTCTGACGACGAGGACGACGAGGAAGAATCCGAAGACGACGAGTCTGAAGATGACGACGAGGAAGACGACGCTACCAAGTTGTCCAAGCTGCAGGATCTGGTCGCCTCGTTGAACAAGGACAACCCAGAGAAGCGCATCGGTGGACGTGCACAAGACGCTCACGAGTCGCAAGAACCCTCAGCATATGGCTTGTCCGCCTCCCAGAAGCTCAAGATCTCTGATCTGCTACCCACAGTCACCGATCCCGCCCTTCGCAAGTCTCTCAAGCTCCTTACCGCCGACAAGACCACCAAGCGCTCCGGCATCCCTGGAAAGCTCGATGCCCCGCTACCAAAGAGACAGCAGGATAAGCTGGACCGAGCTGCCGCCACTCAAGAAACGAAAAAGACTCTTGACCGATGGCGCGACACCGTCATCCAAAACCGCAGAGCCGAGTTCCTACAGTTTCCCCTGGCCGATCCCAACGCCATCGAGGCCGTCGGCACTCAGAAAATGCTTCCCATTCAGCAAGATAAGCCCGCCAATGAACTCGAAAGCGCCATCCAAAACATCCTCGAGGAGAGCGGTCTCAGCAATAAGCAAAAACAAGGCAAGGAGGAGGACCAGCTTCAACAATTCGAAGAGTTGCAAATGAACAAGATTCCAATCGAGGAGGTCATGGCCAGACGTGCCGAACTTCGCAAAGCAAGAGAATTGCTCTTCAGGGAGGAAGTCAAGGCCAAGCGTGTCAAGAAGATCAAGTCAAAGGCTTATCGTCGTGTTCATCGCAAGGAGCGTGAGCGTGCCGAGGCCGCTGAGCGTGACTACCTTGTAGCCGAGGGCATCGAAGATGAGGACGAGAAGGAAAAGCAGGATAGAAGACGTGCCGAGGAGAGAATGGGCACCAAGCACAAGGACAGCAAGTGGTCAAAGGCCATGAAGAAGTCGAACCGTTCCGTCTGGGATGAGGATGCCAGAGAGGGTCTGATTGACATGGCCAGACGCAACGAGGAGCTCAGGAGAAGAATCGAGGGCAAGGACGTCTACGATCGTGAGAGCGACGACTCTGACATCAGCGTCAGCGATGACGAAGACGAGGAACTCGACGATGATGAACTCGAAAAGGCACGTCTGTCCAAGAAGATCGACAAGCTTGGTGCCAAAGACGGAGAGAAGTCCAAGATTGGCAACATGGCTTTCATGCTCCGAGCTGAAGCGTCACGAAAGGCTCAAAACGACGAAGACATTGAGAGTTTGCGTAAGGAGTTGGCCGACGAGGACGGTGAGAGCGAAGCAGAGGCAGAGACGACCGTTGGTCGTGCTATCTTCGGCCCTAAGCCTACGCAAGGCTCTGCTAATCCCTTCAAGACTGCTCCTCGTGGTGAGCTTGAGGAGAACAAGGCTTTGGACGAAGATGATACTCGTCAAGTGGAAGCTGAGGCTGAGATCAATGTCGGAGGCCAAACAGACACTAAGCCTGCTTCTCAGTCGAGGAAATCGCGATCGTTCCTTCAAAACGCACAGAAGGTCGTTGCCGATGTTGACGAGCCCAAGGAGACGGAAGAGAATGCCTGGTTGACGGGCTCATCCAAGGGCAAGAAGAAGAACAAGAAGGCCGCCGACGAGGAGATTCTCGACCTCTCCAAGACCGCGCCTGCGCCTGCAGCAGCAAAACCCTCCGCTGCTGGAAAGAAGGCCCAGGCAAAGAAACAAACAACCAAGCCTGCAGCCAACGAAACCACAGCTACCTCAACCGAGGGCTGGGAAACCGTGAAATATGACAACGACCAGGAAGAAGCCGACGCCGAAGAGGACAACAGAGAAAACCCCATGCTCTCTTCTAAAGACAAGCAAGCCCTCTTCCACCAACGCGCTTTTGCCGGCGACGATGTGGCCGTCGAATTCGAGGCCGAGAAGGAAGCTCAAGTCGAAGACGAGGGCGACAAGGTCGAATCTACCTTCCTCCCTGGCTGGGGCTCCTGGACCGGTACTGGACTCTCCAAGGCAGCGAGAAAGCAAAACAAACGCATTGCTCATAACCCCCTGCACAAAAAGGTCACTGAGGGTGTCAAGGCGGCAAACCGCAAAGACGCCAAACTCAACAACGTGATCATCTCGGAAGCGCAGCAAAGGAAGGGCAAGAAGTACTTGGCCAGTACGCTGCCTCACCAGTTCGAGAAGAGGGAGCAGTACGAGAGGAGTCTACGTGTTCCTGTTGGTCCCGAGTGGACGACCAAAGAGACCTTCCAGCGCAACACGAGGCCCAGAGTCGTTGTCAAGCAAGGCATTATTGCGCCTATGGAGAAGCCTCTGCTGTAGATTCTGTCTACTTCTTCTATGTAATGTCATGAAAGAGATGTTAGTATCAAAAATTCAAAAGTATTTGCATGATATCCAATCTATCCAGACACCATATTGTCCAGGTTGACCTCCGTCTCATGACATTGAAACTCATCTCATCCTTTTGCAGCTCTTTAGCAATCGTCAAGAGTATGTGGTCCTGAGCTCAGTCGGACTCGAGCACATAACAACCATGTATGCTTTCTACGGGATAAACCAGAATCGTATATCATGTATCGATTGACTTCGACAGCATTGTGGGAGAGCGTGATTTTCAGGCTAGCAGTGCTCGGGGAGGATCTGGAGAGCATCTCATTGCGAGCAGGTCAATATGCGTATCAAGTTTCGGATGCATATGTGCAGAACTCCAGCTCGAAACTCTGTCCGGGTCATGATCCGTGTCGAGACAGGTAGCATTTTAGTTGTAGGCGTGATCGACAAAGCTCAAGGATTGTTTTTCCTTTGTCCACTCGCAGATTCATCCAACTTTGGCTCCGTTCCCAGTTCAAGTGCATCAAACTTTTGTTTGCGCGCACGCAACTCTGCTATGGTTCTGACGTCCTCATAGCCTCTGGGCATTGCTTGTCGAGGATCACCGTTCAAGAAACATGTATTACAATCCCAGAGCGTCGGATCATACTTCCTAGACCACTGCCGATTCATGTCAGCATCTGATAAAGAGTAATTTGGGATTGAAGTTATACAGGCGTGCGACATCACACCGACCATAAAATGCTCAAATACCACCACGCCAAATGAACCCTATGGTCAGTCTCTTTGTGACTCGGATGAATGCCGCAGATACCTCTGTGAACAATATCGACGGGCACCCATCCGGCAAACCCTATGTCTGTGGTACTTACCCAAACTCTGAAGCCTCCAGTTTTCGTGATACTACAACTGGCGCAATGTCTTGTAATTTTTTGCTGGAAGACGACTGGGATATGCGCCTTCCAATCCAGTTCCTCGCGTACCCAAGCATATCTTGTGCACCAGTTCTTGATTTGGTCTCTCACCAGAGCTTTTTCGAGTTCTGATTGGCTCCGGCTCGCAAGATATTTTTGCCCGTATGCAAGACGCATACGCCGATATTCATCGTCTTCGTGATAGCGTAGTCTTTTGCGTTCTGCTGCTCGCTCCTGCTTCTTCTTGTACAACTCAGGATCCACATAGATCTTCAGGAGCTCTTCTTGAAAATAGTTCGCCTTGTAGATCTTTGCTTCTTCAGATATATGGTGGACATGGCAGAACGAGAAAAACCGTGTGGTGAGCCGGGTCCGGGAAGGTATCTCAGATGCGACCAGACCTGTCCGTGTAGCTGACAAGAACATGCTTTGAAGGAGTTTTGTAGCAGATGAAGTACGGAGTACAGTGGACGAAGAGAAGATCGAGAGGGGAGACGGAGGACGAGGCATGCGTCCGTGCGCTTTCCATCGCGCTTGCCATGTGTCTGGCATCAAGGATTATATGTTCTGTTCTACGATGGCTATACATTCGAGCAAATGGACCGTACAGCTCGAATCAAGAAGCAGGATTTGAGCCATCTGCATGTGAATCACTACAGAACAAAATTACTGGCACACAAGAAGTCTTACTATCAGCAAAACACGAAACTATCAGGAAAGGGTCAAGGCCTCTCGAATACGACTAGATATAGTACAAAGTGTAATTAGGAGTGTCATTATAGCATGAAGCAGTCGTTTACTGGAAGCGCTTCTCGGCAGCCTTCCAGTTGATGACATCCCAGATGGCGTTGAAGTACTCGGCCTTCTTGTTCTGGTACTGGAGGTAGTAGGCGTGCTCCCAAGCGTCAACACCGAGGATGGGTCTGAACTGGCCGACCACGGGGTCCTGGTTTGCGTAGGTTCTGATCTGGATGGCACCGGTCTGGGTGTCCTGGACCAGCCAAGCCCAGCCAGAGCCCTGGATACCGGCCAGAGCGGCGTTGAACTTTTGCTTCATGGCATCGAGGCTACCGTAGTGAGAGTCGATGGCCTTGGAGAGGGCGCCTGATGGAGGGTCACCACCACCCTGCGACTTGGGAGCGAGGTTCTCCCAGAAGAGAGTGTGATTGACATGGCCGCCTGTGATGATGGTGTCAGTGGGTTGTGAAGTGAGATTGATGTGCGACGAAGGGTCGTACCGCCGTGGAAGTTGATCAGAGGCTGGGTAGCGATCTGAGTCTGGATGTCGTTCTTTGCGCGAGCTTCCTCCATCTTCTCAGAGGCCGTGTTGAATGAGGTCACGTAGGTGTTGTGATGCTTGGAGTGGTGGAGCTCCATGATCTGGCCGCTGATGGCAGGCTCGAGGGCACCATAGTCGTCTGCATGACTGGGTCAGTCCGATACTGCGCAAAGATGGTCCAGAAGAGGCAGAACTCACAGGACAGGTCGGGAAGAGTGGCCTTGCCGCGGGTAAAGGTGGTGCTGGCAATGGCTGCACGCTTGGTGGCAGAGGGAGCGCTGGCTCTGAGAGCAGAGCGCACGGCAGAGTTGCGGAAGACGGCTGCAGACGACATGTTGGATCAATGTGATTGTGTTCGTCGATTGGTTTTAGAAACAAGAGTCCAACGCCGAGAGAGAGAGCACAGCTTCGACTTGTGAAGCTTCAAACACAAGTGCTGCGTCATAGCCGTCTCTCCCGAGCCAATTATATTCACCATTGATTACCATCGACCTTGGCTGCCTTTCCAACCCTGCCTCGTAGTTGCAGGCATGCTCGAGTAGACAACATCAGACACTGTTGGAAGCAATTGGGCATACAGACTCTATGCTACACGCTTTTGATCGCTTGGAAACGACTCGTCTAGAGATTTGGAAAACAGAAAGGAAAAAATAGTACAATTCGTCGTGTAGAAAATGCTTTGTACAAGAGGGTAGTGTCATCGCTTCCACCAAAAGGGAGTCGACTTGCTTGACTGAGGCCTAGGGGCGCGCGTGTCGTTTATCGGAGCTGCTTGAAGAGCTTGGGGGCGGCGCATGCGGTTGCGCAGTGGGCGAGGTGGAAGACTAGACGTGGACATCAATATCGACCTCGCAATCAACACACGACACACGACGGTACTCACATTCCTCAACACAGTCCTCGTCGGCCTTGCCGTTCTCCTCCTGCTGCTTGGTGACGCGCTCCACGCAGTGGTCGTAGTGGTGCTTGTAGGGAGCGCACTCGGATGATCTGGCGCACTCTGTCATCTTGTCAGGCATGTTCCTTGTTGGCTCGGCATGGGTAATGGCTTCTTGACGTACCTTCCTCGATCTTGGGCTTGGGATCTTCGGGCTCATCCTCCTCGTCCTCATCCTCGTCCTCCTCTTCCTCGGCGTCCTCATCGTCGTCCTGCTTGCCGACGGGACCACCGTGGGGGCCGGCGTTGTCGGCGCCAACCTGGCCGGAAGCAGCACCACCTTCACCGGGAGTGTGGCCCTTCTCGTTCGAGGGCTCGGGCTTCTTGGCATCCTGCTTGTTGGCCTCGGCCTCGGAAGCGCTCTCCTCGTCGGTGCCCGAGGCAGGGGTGTCGAGGCTGACACCGCCCTTGGTGGTGGCGCCACGGGTCTGCTCAGCCGTGCCCATGCCGTTCTGTTGGTCCTTGGACGAGTTGAAGTCGCCCGAGGCGTACTTGAGGTCGTCCTGGACTTCAGCCTCGCATGACTGGACGGACAGAGACGAGTAAAGGTCGGAGACGTAGTCGAAGATACCCATGGTAGCGGTGATGAGGCGACTCTGAATGTGTTGGCTGTCGTTGCTTGGAAGAGGCGGCCCTGCGAACCTTTCGACGTTTCCCCGTGCACGGACCAGTCGCTTTGGCCAATGAGAGTCGCTCTGATGGTCCCATTCAAACTTCGTCTTTCTCTTTGCTCCTTCACATTTATACCTGCAATAACACATATCACTGCATACACGACTTGTAAAATGGATTCGATTGACATGGACAGTCATGATTCGTTTCGTGGCATTACTTCATTATTCTAATTGCGTTGCATTGACTGCAGCACAGTCATAGCCTCTTGCACAGAGTAGCCGATGAAAACTGGTCCGGTGAACATCATCTGTGCAGTCTCATTCTTCTGTTCACCAGGCTCTGCTTTGATGAAAACTGGCTGCTCTCCGGCTTTTTTCTCTGTAGAAGCTTCGAATTGATCTTGTCGGATGAACGTAGGTTCAATTTCGACATGCTCCACAATGTCTGCAGCTGGCTTTTCCTGGACTGGTTTGTTGGCCTTTTCCTTGACCATTTCATCCTCCCGGCCTTGCACCGCTGACTTCTGTTGATCAAACCCGAATGGACATTTTCCTTTGGGTCTTTCTGCTTGTGCTTCGAGTGGTGGCTGAGGGGCTTGAACCTCTGCAGCAGCTGCAGCAGCTGCTACGCTTGATGACACACTATTGTGACGGTCTTGTGCATCGATTGGTACTTGAATGCCCCAAGGTCGGCTCGGGCTTTCACCTAGACGGACGTCCCTCAGTGGTCGATCGAAACGTGGCAACCGCTCATCCTCGGGTCCTTCCTCTTCTTTCTTGTCTTCAGTCGGAGCATCTGGACCTGTGTATACGGTGCTGGCCCATTTGCGGATCTTTTCATGGCTGGCACGCTCGTCTTGATCAAAATCTTGGTCCACATCCTGGTGTTCATCACCCAGATTCTCGGGCAAGAGGGACACGTGCTTTTGACCGAGCCCTTGAATCATGCTGACGATATTACCGTATTTTGCATCGAGCTGTCGGATCTGTTCCTCATTGCTTTGATATCTCTTTACACATATTTCGTGGCTCCTTGGAAGTTCGTGTTTGTGTAATTCAAAATAGGCAGCGACTTCCTCTGGGCTGTGTTGATCGAGGAATCGAATAGGGCAGACCTTGTCGGTAGACGAACCTTGGACTGATGGTGCGGTGTCTGGGTTCTTCTTGTGTGATTCCATGGCACAAACTTCTTTGATGGGGTCAACAACTGAATTGCGTGCGCTGGAAGAGTTGCGCCGTCCATTGATACGCGAGCCCGAGGTGCGCGGCTGTCGGACAGATTCAGGCTTATAACGAGATACAACGGAAGCGGCGTGCGAACTCAATTTGCGCCTCTCCATGGAAGCAAAAGGGCAATCGAGTCTGCTCGGGGTGCCCGGGACAGTAAAGTCTTGTTCGAGTGGAGACTCTGATATGGAGGGCATGGCAGCAGATGAGGTGGGAGCGGAAGGTTTGTCGGCCGAAGCCCCAGAATGGATGGCCACGGCGGTCGAACGCAGCGAATTTGAGGTACGAGAAGCGGCAGTGATTTTGTCTCGACGGCTGGCGTCAACTATCTTAGAACTATTTATCAAGCTCTCGAAATCAACAGCCAAAGGGAATGCCGCAGAAGCTGAGAGATCGAGAGGCTTGGCCTTTTCAGGAGCGAGGGCGGCAAGGCGCGAATACTGTTTGATCGAGTCAGCGGGTGTGCGGGCAGGAAGCGGGCTGCATGTCGAGAGTAGGGTGGGTAAGAAGGATCAGTAACATGCTATGGTGTGTTATCTGTCAAAGCTGCGAACAGCTGCAGGTCTAGAGCTAAAGGTTGTTCATCACAGGAGGAGGGATGTGCTGGCGAAGAGGGCGTGGTGGACTGACCTGAGACTTTGCCGTGACCAGTTGGGCCTCGAGAACGGCACATCGCGAGTAGACACGCTGATACTCCAGTCGCAAGGCGTCGAAGCCGTCCAGCAAGCTCTGCAGCTGCTTTTCGACGATAGACGCCATGATGAGCAGAGATGAAAGATCTTGTTACAAGACGTGCAGTGAGGACAAGGTGGAAAGGTTGACGGATGCGGGCAGCAACAAAGAGAATTCGGGAGCGGCGCACGGGGATGGAGCGGCTTGGCGGACGGAGATACGGGCTTAGAGCCAAGGCAGGTGGTGCCGAGGAGCTGACGCAGGCCGCGCATGGTATAGCAAATGGTCGACACGAGGTCCACGTTTCTTGTTCTCAAAGCAACATCGACATGTCCTCTGCCCATCTGACGCGCCTCAGCAGATGGCTCCTGTCGTCGCCGCCCGCAGAGTGGGGAGTCCAGCGGATTAGAGAGCTGCTGATCGGAGCATTGCGACAAGGGCCCATCCCAGGGCACGTTGCCTTTGTCATGGATGGAAACCGACGCTATGCACGCACCCATCACATCGAGACGGTCGAAGGCCATCACCTAGGTTTCGAAGCCCTCGCTCGTGTATGTCCGCCCCCGAGCCATAGCTGGACCTAGAATTGACCCAGGCCCAGATACTCGAAGTGTGCTACAAGTCAGGGGTCAAGGTTGTCACCATCTACGCCTTTAGCATCGAGAACTTCAAGCGCTCCAAGTACGAAGTCGATGCCCTCATGGACATGGCCAAGGTCAAGCTGAACCAGCTGGCCCAGCACGGCGAGCTCCTCCATCGCTATGGCGCTCGTATCCAGATCTTGGGACAGAGAGACCTCGTCCGGCCCGACGTGCTGGAATCCATAGACGATGCTGTTCGCCTCACCAGCACCAACACCAAGGCTGTCTTGAATGTCTGCTTCCCCTACACCTCGCGCCACGAGATGACACACGCCATTCGCGAGACTGTCCGCGAATACTCGACCCCGCTGCGTCATGTCAACAAGCGTCCCTTCTCCGAGTCTCACATTGCACGCCATTTGCGCACCACTCAACTCAGCCAAGTCCAAGAAGAGGCCGACGCCGACGAAGAGACGGATGATTCGAATATCAGTGCCGCCTCCACTGACGACCACCCCCCTTCATCTCGCACATCAAGCTCTGCGCATTCACCTGCCTTCAAACCTACAAGACCTCAGACCGTCTTTCCGGACCCCGAGACCATCACTGCCGACACCATCAACGCCCACACATTTACTCACGACGCGCCTCCTTGCGACCTTCTGGTTCGCACCTCGGGCGTCCAAAGACTAAGCGATTTCATGATGTGGCAGTGCCATGAGCATACGAGTATTGTTTTCTTGGAATGCCTCTGGCCTGACTTTGATCTTTGGCAATTCCTCCCTGTCTTGGTCGAATGGCAATGGAAACAACGTAAACTCAACGACGCTCAATCCTTTTCACGCCCCTCACGATCCCTAAAAGCCTGTTGAAAGCTACAGATCTGCTTTCATTATTCATTTCATACATACTGAAAAGCGAGCGACAAGATACCCTTGAGAAACAACATGGCATTCTGGTCTGGTTTTTGATCATTTCCTTCTTGGCATTTCTCCTTCCCTTCTTGGCTAATTCTGGCGCTTACACCGAGATACACTACTGAATACCTATTTGCTTAAGATTTTTCATTACTCGTGGTCCGTGTCTCTAGTCACGTCGAGTGTTGACCATGTTGCAGTTGTATCAGCGTTCTAGGCGTCTTTCCCCAGTTTAAGCGCCCAAGTCAAAGCCACACACGCGCTAATGCAGGCATCCGATCAATCACCTCTGCCACTTCCAATTGCTCGCCATCACCAAATATGCTTACAAGCGCTTCCTGCTGTTGTTTTTCTCTCGCCTCTCTCCTTCTCATGTCTGCTTTTGCAGCTGCGCTGAGTAGTCGGCCTCGACGACTTGACAATGGTTGACCGACCGGTCCGTCTATTTCAACACATCCTTCATCCAATATTCCTAGCATCACTCGTCCAAGCAAGTCTCTGGACGGTCGACATTGACAACGGTCCGGCTCCTTCTCCAGAAGACGGTCCTCCTCTGTCCGCTCATGCTTCTCGAAATTCTAGCCTGCTTGCCGGTCAAATATGTGGAATCATAGGCGCTTATCTAGCGACTGTCTTTATCCTTGGAAGCCTTCTCCTCACATTCGGAAGACGGATGCGACGAGCAGCCCTATCGGCATATCTTACAACCTCGGTTGAGATGGTCAAACCAACCATCAATCAATTCGACGATTCACCACTGAGTCCACATTCTCAAAGATCCTGGTATAGCTCTCGAAGGTTGAAGAAGAAACGCAGTATGCAAGGCAGTACCCGGACGGTCAGCAATCCTGGTAGTCCAGCGGTCCAGAGTATTGCATCCTTCGACCCTGGTGTGATTGAGGCAGACAGGTTGGCTAGACAGCAAGAGCTGGAACACCTATACGCGGCGGCGCTGGCACAGGAAGCAGCCAAATCTCGAAACACGGTCACAGAAGAAGCAATGCCTCTGCCCGAGTCCACATCCTCTCGGCCGAGAAGGCAACCTCCGAGGCTTCTGACATCGGCTCCTGCTCTTGCACATCTACACTTGCAAAATCCTCAGATCAGTCCCGTATCTCCCAGGAGCCCGATTCGAGCCATATATCCTCCACGCTCACCTCAATTGTACCCCACATCGCCCATGTTACCCATGCGACCAGATTACACTCAAGCCGCATCTCCAAAATTAAGAATGCCAACATCCCCTGGCGCAGCATCGGCACGTACACGGACATCTTCATTCGGTTCTCAAGTCGAAGGCAAACGTCCTCGAAAGGGACTCCGTAATTTACGTATCCAACATCGTCATTACCCAAGCGAGGTATCTGACGAAGAACTACGCACCCCGTTGACTCCACGATATTATATCGACCCAGGCATCCCGCCCAGTCCACCACCCAGAAGTGAGGCACCTACTACGCCGGGCACACATGATGGCTTCGGAACACCTGTAGATGTCGAGAACTTTGACGAGATCAGGGCTATGCCCCGACCGGAGCCACAGAGAGCCGGAAGTTATCAATATGAGGTCACACGAGTAGCAGGCGCTGCGTCCAGGCAGACGGAACTCAGGTTAGATACTGCTGTTTCGGGAGGCCAGAGCACTAACAACCTATCCGTGTCTACCATGGGAACGCTGCCTTTTCGTGCCATGGTACAATCAGATGGTGTGCCTTTGGCATCACCTGGCCTCGTCACAAAGACCACTTATCTCGAGAGGCGTCGCGACATGTTGAGTGTTCCCCGTACGGGCATGGCTACACCGTACAGCCCGTACATGCCATTCACGCCCGTAACACCTGTGACACCTCATTTGACAAGCAGAGCAGAGAGAAGACAGCGTGAGAGGGATCAAGGAAGACGTGCTCCAGCTGCGATAGACCAAGTCATTGATGAGGAGGATATGTGGGGAAGTGGCTACTGAGGTTCCCTCTCTATTTGAGCTAGGTGTTGTCATGTTTTAATGCTATGCATCATGATAGTTCACCTGAATAACCGTTTGAAGATAACCTTTTCTAATACAAAGTCACGTCCCCCTTGGTCCCATTTGCTCGGTGGTCTCGGCATCCCTGGCCCCGCGTGGGGTTGACAATCTGAGACATTCCGAGTATATCAACTCTGATGTCATCACCACAATGCGCGGAGTATAAACCAACGACGACTATCGCAAGTCCTCTTGGATTCCTCATCGCACTGCACTGAAAATCAGTGAACAAACTCGCAGCAATGTGGTTCCCATCCCTCGTCCAGATCCTCTACCTCATCTTCCTGAGCGGCCAATCCTACGCCGTCTTCCTGCACTTCTTCAAACCCTCCACCGGTCTCGTCAACTCCAACCGTCTTCTCCAAGTCAAAGGTCTCTCCGTTCTCGCCATCTTAATCTCTTTTCCCTCCATTTTCGCGACCAGTCTCCCTTCCGCAGTTTCTCACTCCGCAAACACTGGACTACTGCACCTGTTATCCTGGGTCTTCCTAGCCGGAAGCTCGCTTTTGGGCATCTGGTGTGGTCAAGTCACCGGACAGGGAAATCTCTCCGTCATCTTTGGCAAGGTGACGCCGAGGGAGGTCATCAACACTGGTCCTTATGCTTTGGTTAGGCATCCGGTCTATGTGTCTTATGGGCTTGGCTGGCTGGGATCTCTGATCGCCATGCAGCAGGAGTGGAGACATAACCATGCGTTCTTTGGGTTCGTCAGAATGGTGGCAATGGCTGTTGTTGTCATAGGTCTGTTCGGCTTGTACAGGGAAGGTGCCGACCTGGAGGAGAGACAATTCATGTTGAACGAAGATGTGGTCAAGGGAGAGACTGTGGAGTTGGGCGTCAGAAGGAAGTACGAAAGCTACAAGAGTGTGGTGGGCGCAAGATGGATTCCTGGCGTGATCTAGATGAGCGAGAGCGAGAGAGTCTTCGTGGTGGAAGTAATGGGATTGACTTGTTCCTGCCTTATCTGCGGCTGCTGTTACAAGACCGCGCACGTCCAATGAATCAACTCTGCCCAATGCAAGAAAGAAGAAATGTCATAAACGCCGTCCACCCTTTCCTCATTAATACATGGTCTGTCGGCAACCATGAAATTGTCGTGGGGTATCATTTCATCGTACACATGATTGCATCAAAGAGTTTGCCGCGCTCAGAGAATGCGACCACTGCTCAATCTCCTCTCCAACTCGTCTTCCACAGTCTCCCTCTGCACTTGCTCATACCCTGGCGGCGGCTCAGCAGGTGGTGTGAACACTTCTGGCGCATGCGACTCAGGCGAGGCGGGAGCTTGTCTCGATTCAGGTGCCGGGGCAGCCTGGGCTTGAGGTTGAGGAATAGGCACCGAAGCACCAGATTCCTCGTATGCAGGCAGATCGTCCAAATGCACATTTGCGACATCAACGGCAGCAAGAGTGTCTCCTCCTCTTCCCCGTCCAGCCTCGCTGCCATCGCCTTGAAGATGTCCCGATTGCCTCGCGACATCGACCTGTTGTTGTAGTCTCTCCTTCACCCTCTCATATCCCGAGTGGAAATCGTATGCTCCTCCGTCCTTGAACGCAAACTTGAGTTCTAACGCGGGGATGTGGGCAGGAATGCCACCACCCTGAACAGGCTGTACAAGAGCGGTCCACACGTTTGGTCCTATCCAAGGTGCGACAACATGCGAATCGTGCGTGTTGAGAAGAGGTGCGGCGAATGACTGGAGTTGAGGTGTCGGCGTGGAGGGTAGGTAGACAAGGCGGCGGTTGGTGAGGTACAAGGTGCCGGCAGAGGCTGACCAGTGGACAGGCTCCTTTCCAGGGAACTTGTTGAGTGACTGCAGAGAGAAAGTCGTGCGGGCTGGCGACTTGTAGAGAGTTTGTTCGTGTGGGAGGGGAGTAAAGGGTTGCGTCGTCGACGAGGGCTCCAGCATAACCCAGCTTTGCTCTTGTCAGCCTCCGTCTATGCGCATCTCGTTGTGTGCGGTGCTCACTTGACCGACATGTTTGCGTTGTTGTGAAGTGTCTCAGCAAATGTTTGTATGTAATGCGACGGCCTATTCTACTGTAGCTGCCTGTGAGAGGCATGTGAAAGATATATCCACCGCCAAGCCCACGTCATCTGTCGCCCTCCCGTCCTCGGTGAGACCGCTTCCACCACCTTCCATCCATACCATAATCTCGACCCAAGCAATCATCTTCTGTTCCTCAGATAACTCGTTCTGCCTTGTAACCTTCCAAGCAATATCTTTTCTGTCCGTCAATCGACCATCTCGACGCTGTCCCCAAGCTCTGCAGCCAACCAGGCTCGCAGCTCCTCCTTTTCCCTTTTTTCTCTGCTATCCTCACTTTCTTCGTGTCCCTGGTCTTCTTGTGTCTGTTCCTCATATGTTTCCAGCTCACCTTCGTCGCCTGTTCTGAGTTTCTTTGCTGGGAAGTAGGCTGACGGCAGGTCATCGTCGCGTTTGCGTTTGACCATGCCTGGCGTTGTCGAGTAATCGTCATCAAGACTTTCATCCAGCATGACAGCTTCATATGCTCCTGCGAAGTCATCGACGCGTCGAGTGTGTGGCGTCACGAAGAGTTCTGGCTCGTCGTTGACCTCTTGATAGTCTGCTCCATAGTTCAGCACGTCGGGACTTTGAGCACCTTGTATAGCTTTGACAATCTCTTCCGAGTCCCGAAGGCTCTGTGAGTCTTCCAACCCGACCAAAGCCGCGTCCAGCATGTCCTCATCCTTGTCCAGATAGTCTCCATCGTCTGACAACATCTTGTTGTCATCATCGCAGATCTCAAGAACAGAATTCATTGAGGGCTCATCATTACAGAACTCTTCCGCGATATCTCCTACAGGATTCAAACCTTGATCGAGTTTTGGTCTGGTGAGATTTTCAATGAAACCTGATGATTTGCGCGTAACAGAACTCGCTCCGAGGATGGGAATCTCACTGGATCTGGCTGTACTGTTGTGAAGACTGGCAAGACGTGCGGCCGCCGGGGACACCTTGACCTTTGGCGGATCAGAAGTCTGGGACAAGTCGAGGTGCTCCACAGGTCCACCGGTCACCTTTCTTCTGATGGGAAGCTCCAGCTTTGATTGTACCTTGGCCGATGACGAGGAAGAAATCTTACTCTTGCTCGCTGTCGTAGTCGATTCGCTGTCCTTGGGCTTCCTCGGCTTCGGTTTTTTCTCCATTCCTTCTTTACAACACTTATGTTTGCAGGCATTTCTGTCCTTGCAATGGTGGGCACAAGCAAACTTTCCATTTTCCAACCTCTGTTCGTTTGAAACCTCGATGGTGTTGGTAACGGCAGTCTTGTTCTTTGACTTTCCGGCCTTTGGTAGACTAGATGTCGGCTGGTCAAGTGCGTCGACATCCAGGAAGTCGTCCCCCTTGGATTCGGCTCCAATGAAATCGTCATCATTCAATTCTCCATCATCCCACTCGTCGATATTAGTACTTGCTTGCAGTGTAGTCGATATCGTTCTGGTAGCACTTGTTGATCGAGTGGTCTGTTTGTCTCTGCCGTCACCTGCTGTGGTATCCTTGACGAAATTGAATGCTGAAAGTGGTATGTCGGGCTTGAGCACAGCTTGTTGCATAGTACCAGCTAGAGTATGTTAGTCAGACATCCAACTCTCAATCAGGAACCATGCGATACGGACCCAGGTCATCGATCATCCCATAACACTCGATCAACTGGGAAGGGCTTGACAAGTATGCGGTTTCGGTTATTGGATTGATGTTCTGTAGCTTCGCGGCACTATCAAACCAGTAAGTTACGTTGCCGTGAACGAGAGAACAATATGCGTACCTCAGGCGGAAGAATTTGATCCGCTGTCCATCTGAAGTGCCGAGTAGGATAATCACAAAGACTGGCTTATTTCTATAATGAACGGGAGTCTTCTCGTTCAAGAACCCAATGTCTATCTTCAGCTTTACAGCGACATGCTCCTGAGACTTGGTCATCTGATTGTAATAATTAGCTCAGTTCTAAAGTAAGATGACATGTGGCTCTTACAGGCTGTCCAACGAGTTGCAAACCGACCCTCAGCTTGGGAAACGTCTGAACACGACGGTGCATTGTCATGCCAAATGGCGAAGCCTTGTTGAGGACAAGCTCCAGTCTGCCTGGATCCGTATTTGAGAGCTCATCCATAGTGGTGATCCTTGCATCTACCAGTTTCCTCACAGCGACTGGGCCAATTTGCTCGATTTGTCGGAGCACCATTGATGAATCATCCCAGACCCGCGCAGCCAGACTACGTGATAAGACGAGAGAGTTGCGTATGCCGACTGCATCTTTGTCGATGTTCTGGCAATCCACGATGCATCGAATCAACCGGTGAACATGTTGAAAAATCAGAGATTGGTCGATGCTATATTGGACCCGATGGTTGACTTGATCAGCAATATGACCAACTCCTCCCAGCACGGCTTGTATGATTAGGGATACTTTGTGTGCCACAGTGGAGAGATCAATCTTGATGGGAAAGCGAATGTCGTTCATGCCGTTCAGTTCCTTGTAAAGCGGTTTTTCGCCTGAGCGGAATCGAAGTCCTCTGAACTCGTGAGCTTGCGATATAACAGTCAGCTGTCATACGTATTAGCAGACAAGGACTACACAAAGAGTTATATAACCACATACAATCTCCGATATCTTTGGCTTTCTTGGGAGGCTCAAGATTGACTCCATGGTTGCAAGGCTCATGTAGTAGCGTGCCATGGCATCTCCATATTCGGTGGATTTCAATGTTGGGCCATGCTCGATCAGCTCGAGTCTTCTGAGCTCTGAGATCGCATTCTCGCAAATCTGTTCCAGTCTGGCTCCAAGATTTCGATTCGGCGTATCACCATGCATCTGGTAGTGTGCTGGGTTGTCTTCGAGTCGTACTTTGAGAAAGGTACCAGCGAGCCACTTCCTTGCTGCATGGAGATCCGGAACCATGCCCAACCCAATCTCTGCATTGAGGTGCTCGACAAGGTTGAGATGCAAGCTATATGGATGTCAGCGTTCGTGCTCTAGAACATCAGATCCAAGGATAATACCAGCTCTCCAACCGTTCTTGGCCACTCAGTAGCTGCTCATAGTGCTTGACTTGCTGCATCTTTGTCAAAATTATAGCCAGAGCCGATGAATCGAACTGTGGTCGACCAGCCCTTCCAATCATTTGCATGATTTCGAGATCCGAGTATTCTTTGATGGCTCCAGCCTCGTAGCTGACAGTATTTTTGATGATGACCATGTGACAGGGCAGATTCACGCCTACCGCTAGCGTTGAAGTACAACAGATTACACTGAGATCTCCTGCGAGGTAGCCTCTTTCTATCGCGGTACGATCTTGCTGGCTGAGGCCTGCATGATGGGCAGCAACTCCAGCAGTAACGGTATCTGTGGGCGTTAGTGTCGTCCGCCAAGAAGTAGACGCAGTATACACACCTTGCAAATCTTTATTTTCAACTGTGATCTGGCCCGAAGGGGCATGCCAATACCTGTCTCTAGGTGTGCTGATCTTCCACCACTCGGCAAGGAGTTTTGCTGCCTCTGTGCATGCCTTTCTGGTGAAGCAAAACACCATAATTGGCTTCTTTTGAGAGTACTTGATGATGATATCCGGTAGCCTGCTCATAGTCAGTAAGAGGTGACAAGATGCCAGAACTTTCTCGACTAACTTTTTGGTCAGGATGGCGTCAAACCCGAATGCGTTTGCGTTCGATTGATAGCCACAGACGTGACGTTTGAGCTCAACTGGACGAAACTCTTCACCAAATCTTTTATGAGTAGCAGGAATGTCGGGAGTGTCTCCGTTTCTTCCAAGCCACGCAGCGATGTCCTGCGAGTTGGGCACTGTAGCGCTGAGAGCGATGAACCTTGTGTCAGAGCCAATGGATTTCATCCTGGAAACAACGACTTCAAGTGCAGCACCACGATCCTTGTTCAGAATGTGGACTTCATCAATGAGGAGCAACTTGATGAGGCGGACCAACTTCTCATGATCTTTCCATTTTCTCGTCATCGAGTCCCATTTTTCTGGCGTGGTAACGATGATGTCGGCTCGCTGAACGTGGTGGAGCGAGTTGATATCAGAATCGCCAGTCATCTCTTCACATTTCAGATTCAACGGCTCAAATCTGGCCTTCCAATCACGAGCCCTTTCGGAGCACAAAGACTTCGTTGGAGCCATGTAGATGACTTTGAATGTGCCATACTGCCAGCCCCGAAGCATGCGACAGATGGCAATCTCAAAGAGCACAGTCTTGCCACTGCCTGTAGGAGATGAGAAAACACAGTTATCGTTAGACTCGTATATGCTTTCAAAGCAAGCGGATTGAACAGCGTTGAACATGGCGAAGGGAAAGATGGTATGGAATCGATCCGGGAGTGTATATACGGGGACGAGCTGGATTCCTTGGACGATAGGAAGGCCCATTGGTGCGTTCTGCCTCTTCTGCTGTACTTTGGTATACGATCGATTTGGCACCGTGGGTTCGAGATGATGCTGCCTTTGGCTGGCTTTGTAGGCTGGACTGGACGACTGGACGTTCGGCGGCGATGAATGACTTCCTTGTTGCTGGAAGACCTGATGATGTGGTGGTTGCGGAAAGAAGGAGCCTGCGGATCCGAAGTGGTGGCTCATTGTCCCTACGGGCTCTTCTGCATATTCTCTTGTGTCCTCCTCTGAGATTGAAGGTACATGATCGTAGGCTTGATAGTCATTGGCTTCAAAATGAAATGACGCAGAGGGCGGTAAGGACAGTCGAGCCCTACCAACAGCGACCTGGTTTTGGCGGGTTGATGTAGCTGTCCGGCGTGGGCGTGAGGGTTCTAGAACGGTCAGCTCTTGGGTCAAGTAGGCTGCCAAATTTTGATCTTAAGAACCGTAGCCGCTTTGATCGTTCTCATAGCTTGCATTCCGCAAGTACTCATCTACACCGTCGTCTGTATATTGCTCATACGGCGTGTGGAGGCCGTATGGATCGTCTGCATACATGGCACTTGGAGTGTCGGATTGATGAGTCGTTGGTTGTTGGTAGTTGGATTGAAGACGGAGAAAGACACGACGGCACTCGTGAAATCAGTTCACAAGGAAGGCTCTACCTCGTACGTCTAGGCAGTCACGTCACTATCGGTTTCTTTGGATGGCAGGCACTAGGGCTCTTGGGTGGTTGACTCCGTGCACGTGGATATTTTACTGCATTTGAGGAAGGTGCTCCGGGCGAGTGCCCAAGCGAGACTCTTCAGGAGACCACTCTAGGTGACATATCTTCACCACATGTTAGCAGTGTGAAGTTGGAGAATATTGGTCATATAGGCATGTCCAGAAAATTGGGTGACTTGAAGGCTGCTTTATTCTTCTCGTTTGAACCCGCCTCCTCGACGCTCGAAATTGACCGGAGTGCTTGGTCTGCTAGTCGTCAGAGCTTCTTTGAAGCTTGACCTTGCGTTTGGAGTGCCTCTATTGTCACTATATGGCTGTTCGTGGCCAATGGTTGTTTTCTCATATTCAGCAACCACGATTTTCAACGGACGAGGTCCATGGTCGCTAGTCCACAAAAACGTGGCAAGAAGAACAGTCGCAGTGCCGATCAAATACTGTGCCTTGAGTGTCAGCGACATCTCACACATCAAGGATTTCATGACTTACACTGATGGTGATTTTGAAATGGAAAAACCACACGCTTGCTAGGAAGCTGATGACGATGCTCATGCTCGTGGCGAAATTCTTCGCAATGTTGTCGGAATAGTTCACAACTAGAGCTACGAGTACACCACCAACGGCCTGCAAAAAGACGGCGCTCCACACCACCCAGTTATAGCCTGAGAAGAAGCCATACTTTGCAATGTCTGCTCCATCATTGAAGATAACTCCGATGAAGAGGGCAGGAAACAGCGAGTAGAAAGAGAGTTGCACATTCCGTACCCAAAGAGAAGTCTTGCTGTTTGAGTCCTTGAGAACCTTTTCAAAATACACACCAGCTAGGCCGGATAGTACGCATGCGACGAGGACAGCCGCTAGACCAATTGAAGCATTGAGCTGTGGATGTTGCATGGCAAAATCTTTGTCGATGCCCTCATATGTAGCAGATCTCTTGATCAGCTGTCCAGCAGCACTGCTTCCCATGTCTCGCATCTCTTGGATTGTGCGAGGAATATGAAGGCCTGCGTTGGCTTCCCTCAGATCCTTGAAAGTGGGCATGGCTGGGCCGGAGCTAGCAGGAATCTGCACTATGGCCACGCCTGCCATGAGTAATAGCAGGGAAGACCACTTCTTCAAACCCAGAGTGTTTCCAAGCATGGTGACGCTGAAGATGGCGGTGGTCAAGATTTTCAGTTGATATGTGACTTGGAAAGTCGCAGCATCCAGGTTGCTCACAGCAACATATTGCAGAGAGTTTTGCAGAGTGTAGAGCATAGCCGGTATGGCCAATCGCCAGCTATCGCCGGTGAAGACACGACGTATGAGTTCGGTGAATAGTGCGGTCGCAGAGGAAGAAGTAGGCATGTCTTGCGAGAGATCGTAGAGAGCCATGGTGAGCGAGATGGCGAGCTTGATGACTTCGTTGAGGAAGACGGCGGTCGAGGTATAGTACCGCTGGCCATCCACAGCAGGCATGATACGTGAGTAGTGCATCACCTATGCAGTCGTCAGTATATGGCTTGAGAGAGTGCTGGGCCAGGCAAACCAAGATCAAGGCAGAATTCTGGAACGTCAACTGGGTCGCATTGTTAGTTTGGCACCCAGCGAGCAAACAAGTCTGGGCTAATCGTACGGTAAATAAGGTCAGGTACTTCATTGGGATCCCGAACAGGGTGGCAGAGCGGCGTGAATCCATCATGGTGAACACGGAGTGGAGAGAGTTGGTTTGGGAGGAGAAAGGAGGTACAAGCGGCCGACTTCCATAGACTGAAGGCGGACAGAGAGATGCAAGCACAGAAGATGACAGGTGATCATTTGTAAACTTTATAGATCAAAGTGGTGACTGCACGAGTAAGGTCCAAGTAGTGATAGAGCACACGCCGCGACCCCAAGGATGCCAAAACTTTCCCCATGCGGGGCGTGACAGGAACTTGCTGATGACATTGCGGATATAACGCTGACGGGAATAACACATATGTCGTGGACCAGCTGCTGATGGACCACTTTGCTGTTTATTTATAATTCTGTCTGGTGTCTGTTTGCAGCATGCTCGCCCCGGCTTGTTACTGAGCAGCAGTAGTTTTGTCCAAATCACAACACGGCTGCTTTGCAGTGAGCTGTAAGCGTATGCACAAGAGACACTGCAAGGTACAAACTGCCGGCATACCCTTTGCTTCCGCTGCATCCGTCGATTACCCAGTAATCCCAAGAACACCCCTTTGATATGCTTCCTTAACCAACGCCGCGCTAAAATCATGAAACCCAAAGAATGAGAGATGCGACTACTTTTTCACTGCGTTGTAGTCCTTGAGAATGCCCACCATATGCGTGTTGGTGCTTCGGCCAACCTTTCTCGACGTGCGCTTCTTCTTGTCCTTTCCGCCAGAAACCTTGATTACTTCCTTGACGTGACTAGTGGGAGTGATGCCGGCTTTCTCAAGCTCAATTCTCAAGTCACCGGGATTGGCAGGCAGAGAGATCTTTTTCCAGTAATCCTTGAAGTCGTCGTCGATGCGCTGATCGAGCGAGGGGTCATTGGGCCAGACCATTTTGGGAATATTGTCCTTTTTCTGCCTCACGACCAGAAGTTCGCCTTTGGATTCGAGACGTTCAATTTCGGGAATTGCATCTGGCCAGCCTTCTTTGAGTTCTTTGACGCTGATGCCTTGCGCAGTGTGTTGGCGCTGCAAGTAAGCCTTTAGATCGTCGGCAGAACGGACATTGTGAACGGGACGGAAACGGAACGAGGGATGCTGGCCATCCAGGCCTTTTGGATCATAGTCGACCTTGGGATGCTCCATGAGGGCGCGGCGCAGGACTTGACGATGCTGCTGCTGGTTGGCAGGAATGGACAGATAGTTCCATATGTCGGTGAAGCTGATGGGACGGTCCTTGGACTTGAGGTAGTCGATGGCGTAGACGACTTGGGTCATGACCTCTCTGCCCGAGCCCGTGTCGGCGGGTTGTGAATAAGCGGCATTTTGGGGGAGATCCTGACGTTTGCGCTTGAGATCTGAAGGCTGGGTCGCGGGAGTGGAGGGGCGCTGGACGGGAACAGGGACAGCGGCAGCAGCAGGACGCTTTTGCTGCGTGTTGCGAGTCGTGGCGGCCGAGAACTCGCTGTTGAAGCTATTGAAGGAAGCCTTGAGAGACATGCTGGCGGGAGTGTCGGCCGATCAAGGCGGCGACGATGCTGCGGGGGGATGGCTGAGGAAAGGCGACGACAGCCGGTAGACAAGTGAGAGGTGGTTTGTGAAGATGGAACAAGGCAGTTGCACGTGGAGTCACGGCGTGGTGGTGGTTGACACTTCTTGAAAGTGAGCGGGTTGCAGGCAGCCGCAAACGGCATCGGTCAGTGCGTCAAGACGCAGCTGTCGTTGCACGCTTCCATTCTTTGGTCCAAGTCCTGCAACTGCTCGCCAGTCGACGACCTGCACAAGACACGCCCCCAATTGCGTGTCGCTCTATCGCTCTTGTCTCGCTGTCCTTGTCACGCGTCGCGTCCGACCCCGACACGCCCGCCTCGCCTTTCCCAAGCTTCATGACATTCAACTAGCCGTCAAACCATTGCGACAATGAGGACGCGCGCCCAGGCCGGCGCCGTCGACACGGCTCTCATTGCCCAAGCCTTTTCCATCGACGAGCCTCAGCTAGACTCTCTTCTAGATACTCCCACCCAAGACTTGATCAAGGACTTTCTGTCGACCCTCACTGCCAGAGCAAAGGACTTTGACAATCTCAAGGCCGACAAGCTCAGGTCCGACGTCGAGCTTGAGAACACTGTCCGCGCCGGAGAGTCTAAAGTCAAGGCCCTCAAGGCCACTCTGAACAAGAACGCTCAAGAAATCCAGGACTTGCGCAAATCTCTCGATGATCAACGTGCGTACCCTGACTGCCACACAACACTTCTCAGCCCGCTAACCTCAGTCGACAGAAAACGCTCGCGCCGAACTTCAGACCGAGCTCGACTCTGTAAAGGCTTCGTCGTCAGATTCATCCTCAGAACTCGACACTCTGCGTGCCCGCATCGCCTCTCTCGAAACATCCAATCGCGAGACTCTCTCCGTCCTCGAATCAAAGTCCACTGCTCACGACGACCTTGCTCAAGAACTTGCCACCCAACACCAAAAGATAATCTCTCTGCGTCGCGACATATCCGCTCTGGAAGAGAAGAACCAGTCTTTGGAGAACGCTGCATCAAGTGCCAAGTTCAAGGAGCAAGCTCTACAGCAGGAGGTTGATTTGCTCAAGCGAAACAACGAGTGGCATGAATCTGAACTCAAGACGCGCACCACCGAACACACAAAATTCCGCAAGGAAAAGAATGCTCGCATCTCTGAATTGCAGCGCGCCAACGAGGACGCGAACGCCACAGTCGACGCTCTCAAGCGTACAGAGACGACCCTTCGTCAGCGCCTGGAAGAGCTGAGCCAAAAGGCAGACGATGCCTTTGCCAAGATCCAACAGTTGCAAGAAGGTGCTTCCAAGGCCGAAGAATCTTTCCGTGTCGAACTAGACAGTGCCCGTAGACTTGCCGAACTCCAAAAGCAGAGTGCAGACACCGCCAAGGCACGCCTGCTGGATCTCCAGAACAACATCGATCAAATCAAAGAGAACGCAGCAGAGGAAGTCGGCCAGCTTCAGGCAGAGATTGAGACTGAGAGAGCCGACCGTGAGGCTGTAGAAGCGAAGCTTGCCGAGCTGGAACTCGAAGTCGAAAGCCTCCAAGCTGCCGCTTCTGAGGCACAGAATAATGCTTCCGTCATGGCTACTCCTAAACGCAACTCTAATGGCTTAGCACCAGCAACCCCTGGACGTGATGGATCGCCGGCCCTCTTCACTCCTGGATCTGCACGCATGAAGGGCAACATGAACTTCACTCAGCTCTACAGTGAGTACAGCACCATGAAGGCAGACCTTGAAGCAGAGAAGCGCAGGAACTACCTGTTGAGCAACGAGCTCGATGAGATGATCCGTGATCTCGAGAACAGGGGGCCTGAGCAGGAGGAATTGCGCGAGGAGAAGGATCGTGTCGAGGCTGAGATCCTGGAAATGTCTTCGATGCTCGATGCAGCCTCAACTGAACGTGACGAAGCACGCAAGGAAGCCCGTAACCTCAAGGGTCAGACCGAGGGGCTTTCGAGAGAAGGCGATATTCTCCGTCAACAGCTCCGCGACCTGAGTGCACAGATCAAAATTCTGTTGGTTGAGATGCAAGCTCGCGATCAGGGCCTGGACGCTCTCGACACTGCAGGTCAGATGCAACTGCAGATGATTGCCAATGGTGAGCTCGACGATCAATCCTCAGCAGCAGACGAGACCTCTGCAGGAGCCTTGATCAGCCAAAGACTGTTGCTCTTCAGAAATGTCCAAGAGCTGCAGGAGCAAAACGTACAGCTTCTGAAACTCAATCGCGGCCTTGCCGATCGCATGGAGGGTGAAGCTGCAAAGGCCAAACAATCGGAGACTGAACAGGCGTTGCAGGAGCTTGAAGAGCTTCGTGATCGTGTTCAGAGACACCAAGATGAGATCAAATCCATGACCACTCAATGTGAGAGTATCATGCGTGAGCGTGATATGTTCAGGCGCATGCTCTCTCATCGTGGACAGTTGCCAGCTGGTACCGATCTTCAAGCTGCCTTCGGCCGATCTGTGGGCCCAATTCCATCAACACCCCCACCAGGCGGCATGTTACGAGATGTGGAGGAAACACCCCGTTCCAAGGAGTTGTCCGACTATTCCAAGCTTCTAAAGGAGATGCAGAATCACTTCGATGCTTACAGACAAGAGGCTGCCACGGATCACAGCACGCTGAAGCAACAGGTCGACAAACTTGCTCGCGAAAAGGGCGAACTTCAGGGAGAGGTTGCCCGCACAGGCGGTCAGGTTACGCTTGCTCACGAACGTTACGAGATGCTTCAAGCCAATTACGACATGCTCAAATCAGAAAACTCGGAGTTGCAAAAACGATCCCAATCTTTGGCTGAAGTAGCGGCCAAGCAGGATCTTCGTACACAACAGGTTGCCGAAGAGTTGGTAGAGGCTCGCACCCTTGCCGACAGCATGCGCAACGACACTGCCAACCTCAAAGCAGAGCGTGAGCTTTGGAAGAAGATCGAGGCTCGCATGACAGAAGACAACCATTCACTTATGAATGAACGTAGCCGCCTCAACAAGATGATCGCAGATCTTCAGACCTTGCAAAACGAGCGCGAATTAGCCGAGTCTGAAACTCGTCGTAGACTTCAAAATAGAGTGGAGTCGCTCGAGACTGACATCGATGCTACAAAGAAGAAGTTGGAAACCGAGGTCGAGGAGAGCAAGAAGGCGGCTCTCAGAAGAGAGTATGACCAGGAACAGAGCAGGACAAGGATCGATGATTTAGTCAAGAGTCTGTCAAACGTTCGCGAGGAACTTGTCGCAGCCAAGACCACGCGCGACCAGCTTTCGACCAGGGTGGAAGAGCTCAAGATTGAACTCCGCACATCAGAAGAACGCGTGCAAGCACTCCAGCCCCGCCCCACCCCTCAAGCAGAACAACCTTCGGAGAACAATGCTGAGGACACTCTATCTCGTGAGCAGGAGCTCGCTCTCGAAGTTGCCGATCTCAAGCATGACCTTGAACTGGTTCGTAGTGATCTTGAAAACGCCAAGGTTCAAGTCGAGCAGTACAAGAACATCAGCCAAGCCTCAGAGGAGGAACTCCAGAGCCTTAACGAAACCAACGACCAATACCGCGAGGAGATGGATCGTATCATCGCAGAAAGGGATGAGAAGATCAAGGACCTGGAAAGCAGAGTCGAGGAACTGGGCACCGAGCTGTCTACCACCAACAGTGAGCTCTCGTCCCTGCGCACACAACATGAGGAGAGTGCCATTCGACTGGATGACCAGAAGCGTTTGCTTGAGGCCGAGATTGCTCGTCTCCGCGACGAATCCGAGCGTTATGCCGAGACTGCTAAGCTTCACCAGGAGGACCTCAAGGCACAGGCAGAGATCGCACAACAGGCTCAACAAAGCTATGAAAACGAGCTGGTCAAGCATGCAGACGCTGCCAAGAACCTCCAGTCCGTCCGTACCGAGTACAACCAACTCAGGACCGAAGTTGCTGCAATCAAGGCTGAGGCCGAAGCTGCCAAGGCCACATTGAGCCAGAGCGAGGAGAGCTGGTCTGAAGTGAGGGAAAGATATGAGCGCGAGCTGACCGAAGTCAGGCTTGGACGTGAAGACCTCAAGTCCCAGAACAAACTTCTTCACGAGCAGCTCGAATCTGTCAGCAGTCAAATCTCCGACTTACAGCAGAAGAAGACTTCATCCGAGGAGCAAGACGACCCTGAGCAAATCCATGGTTCCGAATTCGAGAATCTCCAAGAAGTCATCAAGTATTTGCGTCGGGAGAAGGAGATAGTCGACGTTCAGTATGAGCTTTCCACCCAGGAAAGTAAGCGTCTCCAACAACAACTCGAGTACACGCAGACGCAGCTCGACGAAACACGCCAGAAACTCGGCGAGGAACGCCAACAGCATGCCGATCGCGAAGCAAACACTGTCAGCCACAACAAGCTTGTGGAGACCATCAACGAGCTCAACGTTTTCCGTGAAAGCAGCACCACATTGCGACAAGAAGCACGACAAGCCCAGACGCAACTGGCAGAGAAGATCAAGGAGATTGAAAGTTTGACCAGCCAGATCCAGCCTTTGCAGTCTCGCATCCAAGAGGTCGAGAACGAATTGGAGACAAAGGAAGGCGAAATGAAGCTAATGCAAGAAGACCGTGATCGCTGGCGAGACCGCACACAAAACATCATTTCCAAATACGACAGAGTCGATCCTGCCGAGATGGAAGCGATGAAAACCCAGATTTCAGACCTTCAAGCCGAACGCGATCAATTGACCACTGAGAAGCAGGATTTGCAGACCAAGATTGATGCAATTCCAGCAGAGCTACAGCAAACCAAGGACGACGCTGAGAAGCAATGGAAGGAACAAAAGGCCAAGTTCGTTGAGCAGGCAAAGGCAAGATCTCGCGAGCAAAGCGCAAAGATCAGAGAGCTGGAAAAAGAGCTCGAAGGCATCAAAGAGGAGAAGATTAGACTCACTCAAGAACTTACTCAGGTCAAGGAGGAGCTCGAGTCTACAAAGACTTCCAGAGACGAAGCTGTGGCCAACGCCGAGGCTGCATCTCAGCAACTGTCGGCTCAGTCTCAATCCGAAGAGGGCCAAATCCATGAAGACGGTCAACAGGAGTCATTGGCGCAATCACTAGAGCAGTCAGAGGCCAGAGCATCTGAAGAGGCTGCAAAGGCTGCCGGCCTGTCTACTCAGGTCGAATCTTTGCAGGCCAGAATCTCCGAGCTTGAGGTTCAAGTGGTAAGTTCTTATATCTCATTGGAACGAAACAAACCGACTCACACAGCTCAGAATGATCTCCAGCAACAACTCCAAACTAGCGCAGCTAGTCTTTCAGAGCTTCAAAACCAAGAGCAACCAACTCAAGAGACAGCACCTCAATCTGGTGACAACACTGAGCATCTGGACAAATTGAGACAAGAGCTAGCTACTGCACAGGAAGAAGTGGAATCGCTCAGGGCTGCTGCTGCCACTAACGCCACTCAGGAGGCACCAGTTCAATCCTCAGATGTTGCTGCCACTCCTTCAAGCGCCGAGGCAAAATCCATTGCCGAACAAGTGGAGGAACAAGTCGCCGAGTTGCGCGCCCAACTTGAGGAACAGCACAAACTCAGCCAGGAGCAGCTTGAATCACTGTACAACCAACGAACCAATCTCATGAAGTCGAAGCTAAACCAGAAGCTCCGAGAGGACAAGGAGAAGTCCAAGGAGGAGGGTCGTCAGGAGGCTGTTGTCAAGCACAGTGAGGAGCTACAAAAGCTTCGCCAAGAGCATGAGGCCGCTATTGCACAACTCAAGGAAGAGCATCGTCTCGAAATTGAGCGCCTCACCAAGGAAGGTCAACTCGCAGTAGACCGGGCACAAATCAAGGAGCAACCTGCAGCTTCTTCAGACGAGGCAACGAATCAGCCCCCTGTTGACAATGCCGCTACCCCTATGCCCCCTCAAGTTCAGGCGTCTGATATCGACCCAGCACAGCTGGTCTTCACTGATGAACAAGCTCGTACACTGGTTGGCAAGAACACTGTTATTAGAAGTATCGTGGCCAGAAACATCCAGAACAAGATTGCTCAAGAGGCTGCCAGACTCAAGCAAGAGCACGAGAAGGTTCTGCAGGAGAAGGCAGAAGAGGCCCAGAAGGAGAAGGAGCAGGCTCTGCAAGAAAAGGCCGAAGAGGCCAAGAAGGAGAGAGAACAAGCCTTGACCAAGGCCGTCAACATGGAAACCATCAAGCAAAAGGCGAAGCTTGGCATGGCCGAAGGACAGACAAGAGCCGCCAAAGCCAAGTTGGATGTTGTCGAGAAGGCCGCCACTGAGACGCCTCAACGACCAGTTGTCGAGGTATGGGAGGTTGCCAAATCCACCAAGCCCGCACCTGTTGCTTCCCCACTGCCTCCCCAGGTCAACAAGCCAGCTCAGTCTCCCATGAGTTCTCCGTTCAAGGCTTCTGGTCCTGGTCTTCCACAATCGCCAGGCATGCCCCCTCCTCAGGCTGCTCAGCCTAACCAAACCACACCCAGCAGCCAAGCGCCGCAAGATAAGATGCAAGCAAGGATGCAGAAGTTCGGAGCTCAGACTCAGCAATCTCAACCGAGCAGTTCCTTTGGTCAGCCAAGTTTTGTCCCGAACCAGGCTCCATCTGATACTGCTTCTCAAGCAATCAACAATGCCGCGGCACAGTCTCAGACTGCAGCTGGTACGCCACCTCAGACACCAGGTGCACCATTGAGGCCAGTCCCCCCAGGTCAACAAGCCGCCGGAGCTGGTCCTGTACGTGTTCCTTCTGTAAGTGGGATTCCATCAGGAATTCCCACTGGTATTCCTACTGGCATTCCCAGAGGCGGTGGAAGCATGCTACCACGTGGCGGTGGTGCGTTCCGCGGCAGAGGCGGGCTGGCACAGCCCGGAGGTCAGAACGCGCAAGGCCAAGGGATTAGCGTGCAAGGCGCTGCTGGCCAAGCTCAACGTGGTGGGCTACCTCGGGGTGGCATGAGTAGAGGAAGAGGCGGCGGCAGAGGAGGTATGAACCCTGGTGCACAACAGTTTGCACCGGGAACAGCTGCAAATCAGGGCAACAAGCGTCCGCATGAGGGCGGTGACGAGGGTGCTGGTAAGAGGATGAGAGGCGGAGCTGGAGGAGGTGCTTAGAAAGTGCCCCATCAGGAGTCCCCACGTCAGAAATAGTGCATGGCTGCGAAAGATGATTGCTTTCATTTGTTCACAGGACAATTGCTCAAAATGACACAATATTACTACACTAGAATTACACTATCGATGCCTCTTCTTTAAGCGTTCTTGCGGATAGCAAAGAAGTAGTTGCCCCAGCCCTCACTGCCCTGAATCTCCTTCCAGCCAAAGCCAGGGATATAGACAACACCCATGGTCATAGGATTGCTCCAGCCTGGTTGCTTGGCTGCCCAGGCCTTCATCTCGTCGACGTTGATGTACTGATGCCAGTCGTGGGTGCCTGGTGGGACAATGCGCATGATATCCTCGGCGACAAGCTTTGTTGTGAACCAACTCGCCCAAGTCCTGCTGATGGTACTGAGAACCAACCAACCGCCAGGCTTGACATGGGGCATGCAGTTGGCGAGGAAGGGAGCAGGGTGTGTAACATGCTCAATGACCTCAAAGACTGACAAGACATCCACGCCCTGCTCTGGCGTGGCGGGTGGCGGCAAGTTCTCGATAGCAGTGTTGATGTAGGTCAGTCTTCCTGGTTCGCACAGCAGAGGATCGCTCTTTTGATGCTTCTTGGCCACGGCCAAGACCTCTTTCGTCGGATCGATGGCCGTCACCGACTCTGTATCAACTAGTCTCGCTGCTGACTCGGCGAAGATACCACCGCCACATCCGACATCGAGGTAGCGCCGCTTCTGGGGTGGTTTTGTCATATCTCTTGGGTATAGCGATTGGCAGCGTTGGATGAAAACATGACGAAGCGGATTCATTTCGTGTAGAATGCGAGAAGGACCTTCAGGATCCCACCACGACGAGGCGAGGGCGGAGAAGTGCGACATTTCGGTCTCGGAAACGGATGACTTTGGCAGAGGCGGCGTGGATGATTGTGATGACGATGGGGTCGAATAGGACATGATGCGAGGAGAGGCGAGGGTTTGGCGGATGCCCATCGGCAGAGCCGTGGGGCGTAACGTTCGAAGAGCTGCCATATTGTATGTCTGGTATTCCGAGGCTGGGAGAGCAAGCATGGTGGAACTGAGAGTCTCTGGAGAAAGCTGCTGATTAGATCGACGCTAGCCGGCGGATCTACCCGAGCCGTCGTTCTTGAGCCACCCAACACATGACATTGAACACTCGAGCTCATACATCAACTCCTTGGTGGGGTGTGAATCCATTGATTGAGTTGGTACATAGTAGTGTCGCAGTGTGGCTGTCGCACACCGAACCGTCTGTTTCGGTTGCCTATTGGGCTGCTGGTATCTTTGCTTGGTAAGCTTCACGGGTATTTATACCAGCAAAACAGCTGCTGTATCAACGAGTTCATTGAACACACATGCACATGTCGTGAGATATCCAGTAGTCGGTCGCATTCTCTCACTGCTTCGAGCACAGAGTCACATTATTAACTCAATCTGATGGTGCAGAACTGATCATTAGATTCACATGTCGATGACGATGCAATGGCGGCGTATACGGAGTTAAACCGCGGGGTCAATGTGGATATCGGTCTCTTTCGGGAAGGTGATGTGGCCCTACAAAACCAAGCTTCCTCCACCGAACTCTTCTCAATCGATACCCCTCGTGCATCTCCATATCACACTCGTATCGTATCAATCAATCCGTCACAATGGCTGTCGAATCCAAGTTTGATCCCAAGGACATGGTGTTCCGTCACCTCGGCCCCACTGGCTTGAAGGTCTCCGTGTTCTCTCTCGGGTATGTGCGATGGATTGTCCATTGACTGGAGTCTTGTGGCTAATACGATTGACTCAGAGGTTGGTTGACATACGGTGGCACTCAAAAAGGCGATGTTGTCAAGCAGTGCATCCAAAAGGCCTTTGACCATGGTATCGTCTTTCGAGCTTCCCATGAGACTCCAGCAGGCTGATTACAACATAGGTTGCAACTTCTTCGATACCGCAGAGGTCTACGCCAATGGCCAATCTGAGATTGAGATGGGGTAAGTTGATATCGTCTTCTTGCCGATGCTGTCTCGAATTGCGACCGCAACACCAAGGCTGTGTATATGCAGGAACTAATCCATGCTCAACAGACGTGCCCTCAACGAGCTCGCATACCCTAGAGACGAGTACGTTATCTCGACCAAGATCTTTTTCGGTACTGGACGCAAGGAACCCAACACCCGCGGACTCTCCAAGAAACACGTTATTGAGGGCTTGAAGAGCTCCCTCAAGAGACTGAACCACGACTACGTCGATATCGTCCTGGCCCATCGTCCTGACAATGCAACTCCTATGAAAGAGATTGTCGAGGGTTTCACCCAGGCCATTCGTAACCTCAACCTGGCCTACTACTGTTCGTGGCAACTGACCCTGCTTTGAGCAACTCACGCTGACTATGCCGTTTTTCAGGGGGTACATCTGAGTGGTCTGCCACCCAAATTATGGAAGCAACTCAGATTGCCGAGAAGTACAACCTTATTGCACCCATTGCCGAGCAGCCTCAGTACAATGCCTTCCACAGAGAGCGTTTCGAGGTCGAGTATGCCCCTCTGTACAACCAATTCAAGTACGGCACTACCATCTGGTCTCCTCTGGCCTCTGGTCTTCTGACCGGCAAGTACAACGACGGAATACCTGAGGATTCTCGTTTTGCCACCAACAAGGACTTTTTTGAGAACACTGTCAAGCAGCTTAAGAGCCCCGAGGGCCAAGCCAAGATCGAGAAGGTACCACCCACTCTTCTGTATTTCTTGTCTAACCAACTACTTACACATATCGCGCAGGTCAGAAAGCTCACTACTATCGCTGAAAAGCTCGGCGGTACCGTCACCCAACTGAGTCTGGCATGGGCTGCAAAGAACCCCAATGTCTCGACCGTCATTCTTGGTGCTACCAAGGTCGAGCAATTGGAGGACAACTTCGGAGCCTTGAAGCTCCTCGAGAAGCTGACCCCAGAGCTCATGGAGGAGATCGAGAAGATTCTCGATAACAAGCCTACTGGACCCGCTACCTTCGGTCGCGACAGATAAATGAAAGAGGTCGTTCTCTTATGACATGTTTACGGCCGCAAGACTAGCTCGGAAGGCTTAATAGTATCCAATCGGTAGATGTAGTACGCTGTACGTATTCAGTAATGATGCCAATCAAGCCACGAAATGGAACGCGCTCAATCTCTTGAAAACGCTTTTTTGAGAGAGGTCAAGATTGTAGTTATGTTTCCTGCGAGTGGGCACTTATGCGTCTTCACAAGCCCAGTATTCCTCTTTCTTACCTAGTAGAATATCATGCGGAAAGCATTTCGACCCTTGCCGGACCTTCGTGTCTCTTAAGAGTCGTGTGCTAGCTTCGAGCGAAACTCGACTCATTAGTGCACTGCTCCAATCTGACCTCGGTTCCTTCGTCAGCCTCATGTTTCAGGTCATACCGGTATTCGGTACTCGCGCCAATAGTCTTCGCTGCTATGCCCAGTTTACCCGTAGTCAGAGCCACAAGGTTTTCGCGTGGGCATGAAGGATTTCTCGGTTGGAGGTATGCAATGTAGATCTCTAGGGCTTATCTCGTTGTCGGCAAGCCAGCCGAGCAACGGAGCTGGTCGGAGGCACATGGAAGCTTCCAACGACGCCCTTCTTCGATTTTTTCCTTCCAACCATCTGCTGTCGTTTTGTTTCTCGACCTTAGCATCCCCCAGTATCGTACATTTCCACTGGCTTGGGTGATGGTTCGTAAGCCCTTTCACATAGTGAGCACGGAGCACGATTTCCCTGTCCCCCCATGTGTTTGATCCAGCTGGTTCTGGACCCTGGGTCCACCTTCGTTCGAACCAAAACGATAAATCCCCTAGCTCGACATCGGGAGCACTTTTGCCATTGTACCAAAGAAGCTAGGTGTTCCCCTGCGGCTGGCCGCAAAGCAAAGACTCCATGTGACTCGTGAGAAGCAAGTTTGGCGGACCGTCAAACCGTCCCGCTTGTTTTTTTCAAGACTTGCTAAGGTTCTCGGTTGGCTGTAGCTTGGTGGTCAGTGGCTGAATTAGGGGTGCGGATATCTTCTGCCGTTCCCCTGGTTGCTGCTTATTTATGTTGTACGGATCTGCTGTGGTTCTTGCCCTGGACTTGCCCCAAGTCTCTGTATCAATCTGGTATAGAACTTGAAGAACAGAAGAGGCAAGCATTCTTTCATGATGCCAGAAGTAAGTGCTCCTTTACCACACAATCGTTCATAATTGATTTCATGTTAGACTCGTGCGCCATACATTTTGCTGGGGAACATTCTCCCGTTCTTACTGGCGACCGTATTCTACTTCGGAAGAGTCTATAGTCGAGCGGCGATCTTGCGCACATTCGGCTGGGATGACTGGCTTCTTACGGCAGGCTATGTATGTTCCCTCTACCACAGACGTGAAGGCCTCGATTCTGATAAGACTACAGATTGCTGCTCTCGCCAACTGTATCATGGCTTGCCTGTTGACAAAGTTTGGCGGTGGCTTGCACGAAGCTGATGCACGACCCAGCACCGTTGTGCCATCTCTCAAGCTGCTCTACGGCACCCTGATCGCTTACCAGTTTTCCCTCTGCTTCACGAAGCTATCTCTATGCGCATTATATCTCAAGGTGTTTACGACAAGTCGCTCCAGCCGGATCTTCCTGTACAGTGTCTTCGCTTTTGTGGCAGTAGCCACCATCATCCTTGAATGTGTTTCCATCTTTCAATGCAACCCCGTCGAAGGTGTCTGGAACATTGCCATACAAAAGAAAAAGTGCATCGATACTATACCAGCATTCTATGCTTCGACAGTGGAAAGCGTCCTCGTGGATGTGCTTCTCATAGCCTTCGCGGCACCAAAGATTATGAGACTCAATTTACATGCGCGCCAGAAGAACGCGCTCCTCTTCACAATCTGTCTTGGTGGCATCCCTGTCATCGCCAGTATTGTCAGAGCAGTAAGAGTCAGCAACATTCTTCACGTAGAGGACAAGACATGGGTCTCTTTTGATTCTTCGATTTGGAGTGCTGTAGACGCCAACGTCTCCATCATCTGTGCATCTATACCGTCTCTCAAGCCTCTGCTCAGACAGATCGCTCCTAGATTCATGGGCTCTACCTTCGGCACATCTGCACCAGGAACCAGCGGCCAATATGCAAATACCAGAAGATCGTGGCTCGACAAGTCATTCGGAAACAAAGGATATGAACTGCACAGTGCACCTCAATCGGGTGTGCACAATGGCAGTCAATTGGAGCTGGCCAACAATGCCGGAAACAATGATTGGGCCATCAACAAGGGTGCCAACGACGAAGATGCGGTCAGCGAAGACAGCGTTCATGGAGCTCCGGTCATCACGAAGAGTGTGACTGTTGCGGTAACCAGAGTTGAACCAATGTCGCCCTGAAGTTAATTACTTGACGACGGTACGAATCTGGATTCAGGTTTCTTCATGGGCTGGACACCGTCAAGTTGAAGCTATAGACTTAATGATAACTTCTACAGTATACTGTGGCATGGCGTTTTTACCAATACTTCGCTATATAGAAAAATTGCTAGCCTGTATTCCTGTCCCTTTTCTAATCTCTGAAAAAGAGATATGACCACTTGGCACTCAGGGCAGGCTGCTGAACGATTCCCACTGAAGATGAGAGGACAGATAAGCAAAACTCATGACAGGCATGACATAAATACCTCAAGATGGAAAGATCACAATACAAACCCGAAGATAGAAACTTAACCTGTGTCATCGTACAGCTACGTCCCGAGTTCGCAGCATAAGGTCCGAGAGCAGTATCGACATTGATGAATCTCTTCACGATAACAAGGTGGACATTTTCAACTCTAGTTTGGGTCGTCTATAGGGGCTCTCTACGTTCCATTTGGGATGTCGGTCAGATCCACTGAGAGATTGGTCTCAAACTGGCAAGCATTCAGATGTCCCGTGCTTCCTTAAGCGTCTTCGCGGTGGAGAAGGGGTGAACTTCGCCGTATCAGTCGACACTTTTTTTTCGAAACCTCCAGGAAATGTCACTTGTTGTCTTACACTCGTGTTATGCCCTGGTGTATTTACGACAACAATCGTCGACCACGAAACGGTAAGCGGTCACTTTGATCACGGGTATATTGCCTCGCAAAATGTAAAAGGGGTAAGATGTATGGGGCAGCAGGTACGGTACGCAAGTTCCGATCGATCTTGCTCCAGGACACTACCCAAAGCTTTCGCTCAAGCGAAGCGTGACTCTATCAACTATCAGAGCTTGAACAGTCGTGTAATCAAGGGTCTCCGGAGCAAATCGCCTCAACACCTAGTCTCACACTTCCCAGTTGTTCGACAGAAACTTTGTGCTCGAGCTCAAAGCATGGGTCTTGCACGATGCTCACGGTTTCCTGAGATCTTTATGGTCAGATATCTCGTGTTAGACCCGGTATCACCTACTTGCTTGGTCCTCGAATACTAACGTCTACCGCACGCTTCATGGTCAGACTTGGTACGATTCTTATTGGCACAGAGTAACATTAATCCAATTCACTTGATCCATTGGAAGGGATAGAATTCGTTGCACTTTACTCTATGTCTGCTGCAGTATCCTAGACGGCCGTTCTCTAAACAGCAGCATAGTACTTTCGAGCTTGAGTGATTTCTGTCGAGCCCACGGTCCTTGCACGACCATTGAGCCCAGGGGCCGTGGTCACGTCGGCCTGGAGACGAAGTCTGGTGTGAGTGTGAAGGCTGCCAACACGAAAGGCCATATATAATCTTTCGGTTCGAACATCGCCGTCGCGTCGACCCGGAAACCGGTTTCGGTATCACTCCTGCGGATTCTTCTTCCACCAGTTTCTAGATTCGTTTGCTTTGTCGACAATCATATCAACAAAAACGAAGCTCGTTCTCTAAGAAACCTCAAAGGTTAGCCTTCAGAGAGAACTTACAAAATGACGGCATCAAAGAAACTCGTTTTCAATTTCTCAAGCGAGCCGGTACCGAACAACTATCTCCGAAAGAAAGCAGCGACACCTCGCCACAAGCGATCAGAAGTCCCGGAGACGCCAGCGATTGTGGTTGACGGCGACAACTCACCTCTTTTTGAGCCCCTTTCTGGTAACACTCCTGATGAAACTCAAGTAGGCCAGCATCCCCGTCTTCAATCACCCTGTCTTCTATACTCATCACCTTGCAACGACTAATTTCTCAGCCCACCGATGCCAGTGAGGAGGGACGCATGTCAATCGACGCAAGAGTGAGTGCATGTCTGTCTGATTATAACTCAACTCGAGTCGCTGACTGGTCACAGATGAACCACCAAAGAGCGGAGCCGTCCAAAACTCCTGGTCGCACATCTACGGGCGGCCACAACTCACAGTTCAATGCGAACGCTTACCAGGCGATCCCGCAAACACCTGCCAGACCTGGCAATCTCACCTATCGCGACGGTGCAGACATCAGACGTGACATTTGGCAGCCTGGCGATGGCGATGGCGTGAGAGACAGCGAGTTTCCCAACACTCATTTGTTCAAGGAGAGATATCGCTTCTTCCAGAGTGACATTGGTTCCATTGAGCGCGGGATCAGCTCACCTCCGCATTTTGTGGCCCTTGACGACAAAGCTGTTTGGGACATCGTGATATCCAAGAAATACACAGCAAAAGAGAGAGCTATGTTCTGGCCTCTCGACTTCATGTCAAATGGTGTTCTCAGGGCCAGCAGACGCCACAAAGGAAGACCAGCTGTGGTTGCCAGTGAAGCTGATGGGCATGTCGAGGGAGGAAGAACCCAGAACGTTGGGTCTGTGCCGTGGATCAAGGCGGGCAGCAAGCCAAACATAAAGAACTACTACCTCTCTGGAGAGGACGGTGGTTACAAAGAAGCTGTTTTAAACACATCCACAGTCAGGACCGGTGCTGTAAGCCGTACGACACCGCCGGCAGGAAGCCTCAACGGTGGCAACAGGACACAGTATGCAAGAGCAGGTGCCACTCCGAATCTTAACAACGGAAGCAAGACAGAGTATGCTGCCAAGCGCAAGGCTGATCAGCCTCTGAATCCTCGACATGATCGTCCAAAGGTCGGTAAGTATCTACACTCAACACCATCTCCAGAATGGCCTGGCGGCGTGAGGCGTCTGAACAAACCTCCAGTAGCCAGATCTGTCAGTAGAAACGATGTCGACCCTGCCAGTGGCTCAGAATGGTCCCCTGCAACACGAGTCGGCGGAAAGACTGTCTATGCACGCTACGATTATGGGGAAGAAGAACCTCAACGCATCAACGGTCGTCTCGTAGCATCTGGTGCGCGAACCCCGCATGCTCGAACACCATATGCGGATGGCGCAAAGACCCCGTTCCTCGTCAACTCGAAGGGCGCACAAACTCCTTATTATGAATCATCCTTCGGAGCAAAGACCCCAGGTCCACAACCTGCATTGAGTGTACCGTTTCCTCACTACAGCGTAAGAGAAGCACAGCCAAATCATCAACCGCTTTGGCAGGACGTGAAGAAAATGGGAGAGGAGCTCGAACAGGCGAAGGGCATCTTGCGTATGCGAGATGAGGAGATCTCAAATCTCAAGGCACAGATTAATGTCCTGGACACAGACAAACGTCGTACACAACAGGCAGGCGACGCAATGGCAACCAAGGACGACGAGATCCAGAAGTTGAAGGAAGAGATAATGAGATTGAAGCGGTACCTGCGCTGAGAGTGAATTGAAGGGGGACACCACTGAGTCAACTCACATATTCGCATATTGGCCGTTCGAGCGTCGGGAGATGAACGATCTGTAGTCTTTGGATAAATTACCGGGCAGTCTTTGAAGAGCAAATCAAGGAGATGCATTGGCATGTCACAGTACTCAAAGTCTGACGTGCCTGATGATTGGATCTCTGCAATGCGGCAGGACTTTCATCAGTTGTCTCTCATCTAAAAGGAGACACATTGTAGCGACTTCCTCAAATATCAAAACATCAACTTTTCAGCGATAAACTGTGTCTTTGTTTGCTGCATCAAGCTGTGCACCTTGCTTTGTTGTTGGCATGCTGACGCGTTATTGCTGACTCATCAACATCCGACCTCACCCCATCATGAGGCGACTTGCGTCCTCAATCGAACACCAGCCAACGCTTGGCGTCTCGTTACGGTATCCTTGGCCCTGCAAGATCAATCTACATCACCATGAGAGCTAGTTTCTCTGCTTCTGATGTTCCTCTTAACGCTCCTCACGGAGCTAGAGAGAGGCGCTTCTCCACCAACAAGGAGCCTACTGACAGCGGTAAGAGCTCCATTTCTGTTTGTTTGCTATCAAATTTAGCATTTCGAGAACATATATTCAGCGCCACATCTCAAAAGAAAGGATGTTTTGATATCTCAATCGGTTGCTGATCGTTCTCAGAACTGACCTCCTCGGTTCACCGTCAATTCCGCAACGCCCACGAAGGACACAAACCCCATGCTGGATTGGACCCCTCACGTGCATCGACTGGAGTTGTCTGGACTACTGAGAGAGCCTACGAGCATGGTTTTGCTGACCATCCCGAAAAATGGGCAAATTTGGGTCAAGGCGCCCCCGAGGTTGATGATGAGATTGAGGGCTGCTTCGAGAGACCTCATACCATCGATGTGTCTATGACTGGGCGTGAATACGTATGTCGCTCTCCATCCTCGGAAGGCTCGGTTGGTTGATATAACGCTCTAGGGTCCAACTGCCGGCATCAAACCTCTGAGGGAAGCTGTTGCCAATCTCTACAACGAGCACCACCGCAAGGGTAAGGAGAGTCAATACACCTGGGAGAACGTCTGTATCGTCCCTGGTGGCAGGGCTGGTCTCATCAGAATCGCTGCTGTGATAGGTATACTACCCCTTTTCGACATAACACTTTTGAGATGTTGATATCAACCAAATCTAATCATTTTCAGGCAACTCGTACCTTGGTTTCTTTATTCCTGATTACACTGCGTACAACGAGATGTTGTCTCTGTTCCGTAACTTCAGTGCCATCCCGATTCCATTGTCTAAGCAAGATGGATACCACATGCACCCTGACAAGATCGCGGAAGAGATTGCTCGTGGCACCAGTGTCATTCTGACATCCAACCCTCGCAACCCTACAGGCCAGGTCCTGACAAACCCTGAGCTTGCACAAATTCAGGACATTTGTAAGACTTCGAGAAAAACTCATGTTTGCAAAAATTAATGGATTCCTACAGGCAGAGACCGTGCGACTTTGATCATGGACGAATTTTACGGCGGCTACAACTACACCAGTGATTGCGACGGTACCGTTGTCTCCGCTGCTGACAACATCGAAGATGTTGACGAAGATGGTATGTCTCAAAGAAAGCATAGCATAGCCATCCACTCTCTAACATAGAGCAGATGTCCTTATCATTGACGGCCTGACAAAGCGCTTCCGTCTTCCCGGTTGGAGAGTCGCCTGGATTGTCGGACCCAAAGAGTTCATCAAGGCTATCGGCTCTTGTGGATCTTACCTCGATGGAGGTACCAATGTTCCTTTCCAAGAGGCTGCCATTCCCATGCTTGAACCTACCAAAGTCAAGCACGAGATGCGTGCCTTGCAACATCATTTCCGCGAAAAGAGAGACTATGTCATTGGCAGACTGAAGGAGATGGGCTTCCACATTGCGATAGTGCCCAACTCGACCTTCTACTTGTGGCTGGACTTGTCTTCTCTCCCCGAGGGTATCAACGATGGTCTCAATTTCTTCAATGCCTGTCTCCACGAGAAGGTCATTGTCGTTCCTGGAATCTTCTTCGATCTCAACCCCAGCAAGAGAAGAGATCTTTTCGACTCTCCTTGCCACAAGAACGTCCGACTGAGCTACGGTCCAAGAATGGACGTCTTGAAGATGGGTCTCGACGGCATCGAGAGAGTCGTCAAGAAGTAAGTGTTTTGCTCCGTAAATTTCATCTTCTATAATCTGACACGACAACAGGCACCGCAACGATCGCACTCCTGCCAAGCAGGAAGGTCCTTCAGAGCATGTCGACAGTGGTCACGGCCAGCATGTTTGAGCTTTGTGCGATGATCCTAGTCACGGTTATACTAAGATTCTTTGACCTATGAGATTCCCAGACCCAGTACTAGATAAAGGAATACTTCTTTACATCAATTTTCATTACTTCAGTCGCTCGCTCGTTTTAGCACTGTGGAACATTGCGTCTTCTCCTTCTAATGTTTTCTCATCGTTGTCAGCTACGAAGACGTATTGATCTCTTGGCTTGGGTTAAGATATGAATTTTGAGTGCATATCGGAATCAAGATCATAGCTGAGATCTCGTTTCGCAAAGCCATGGGTCTTTGTTTGTTTCTCCGTTTCTTCAATTTCGTTCATGTACTGGTTCTTAAGAATGGCCCAATTATGACTAAGGACATTGGCATGTGCGGGCCCAGCGCGAACGGCAACATAATCCCAGCCTTTGAGTCGATGGAGGATACACTCTATGGCTGCTCCTGAACTCGTGAGCCTGAGGTTGTGCTTATGCCATAGGCAAGAGCCACACACTCTGCCGATCGAGCTGACCCGGCAGGTCTGATGATCTAATTCACTGTGTGAACTGGCTGCGACGACGCTGCGACGACGGGACCATCAAGGATGGATGGGTATATGCATCGCAGTGTGGGGAGTAGACGTGACTTGCAGAGTGACTCGAAGGCTTCTTGCAAGAGAATCAAACTGATGCCAGTTTTGCTTGAGGAGCAGAGAACATTGATGTGTTGTGGAGAATGAGGTGGAGCCTGCGGCCACCTTGCCCGAGATCGGCTCGACTCGATCCATGAGCTCCGCCTATCTTTCGGCTAAAATAGCTTGCAACGACATCTCTCATTGGCTGACATGCAACAGCAGTTGTCCAAAGGGCGTGTGTCCTCATATATAGAACCAGTCGAGTACATATTAACTTGTCTCCCTTGCCCATATTGTACCCCTTCATCAAATCAATACAAAGCTCGACAACAGCACCAAGAAGTGTATAATCTCGAGGAATCATGACCAGACTCACCGACTTTAAGCTTCTCTCCTTTGATGTCTATGGCACACTCATAGACTGGGAGACTGGCGTGATAAAAGCCCTTCAGCCTCTTCTCTCCAAGAACAAGAAGACCGACACCTACACTCGCAAGGACCTCCTGGAGATTTACCACCACCACGAAGCGTCCCAGCAGCAAAAGACACCAGATCTATCTTACTGTGACCTCCTCGCCACAATCCACCCTGCTATTGCCGCGGACCTGAAATGTGGATCTCCAACAGAAGCAGAGAACAAAGCATTCGGAGATTCAGTGGGGAAATGGCCTGCCTTCCCTGACACAGTGGACGCTCTTGTGCGTTTGGCAAAGCACTATAAACTAGTCGTGCTCTCAAATATTGACCGCAACTCCTTTTCCGCCACAAATTCTGGCCCGTTGCAAGGGTTCTCCTTCGATGCTATTATCACGGCCCAAGACATTGGCAGCTACAAGCCCTCGCTCAAGAATTTCGAGTTCATGTTGGAAAAAGTGAACGAAAAGTTCGAAGTCGAGCAGACACAGGTGCTGCAGACAGCGCAGAGTCAGTTTCACGATCATCACCCGGCTAAAAAGATGGAAATCAAGAGTTGTTGGATAGTGAGACCAGGAGCGGAGATGGGAAACAGGGAGCAAGAAGTCTTTGATTGGAAGTTCGATACACTTGGGGAGATGGCTGACGCTGTCGAAAAGGAAGCTCAAAAGTAGAGAAACTCGGCACTCTCGGCGGCGACAAGATGCGCTGTTGAAATTCACAAAATGTTCTGTGTGAGATTTAGTATCTTGTGAGGATTGGGGTTTGTGGAGCGCCATGAGAACTTTCAGCCTCAAATAAGGAGGCTGGCATAACTATTAATGTGTTGCGACGATCTAAGCACTTCCATGTTCGAAAACAAGGAGAGCATCAGGGGCTGCAAAAAGAAGAGCTACGTGTCAAACATCAAAGTCTTGTCTATTGCGGCTTCCCTTTGTCGCCTGAAGCCGGTCATGTTGATCTTGATGATGTACAGAAGGTCACACTAGTGGTGAGTGGGCGGCTCGAAGTGGCAGGAAAGGGTTGGTGACCTCGATCTAGAGCGCAGCCTTGATGGATCCAGGTTCGATCGTGTGGCCGCCGCCACTATCATTGGAAATAAGGTCTGCTCTCTTGAGTATCTTGTCGTGAGTGACCCAGTTGTACCTGAATTCCACTTGAGGATCCAAATCGGTCAACAAAATGAAGGAGACAACAAGGTCTCGTCTATACGGTAGATTTCTACATACATGACTAAAGCAAGGAATGCGATGCAATAAATAATACACTAAGCTGATTTCAAGCAGCAACAAGCTACTTCAGATCAGCCATTTCTTCTTCGAGCATGGTCTCAAAGCTGAAGGGCTCGAATGGAACACCATCACCAAGGAAATGCTTGCTCATGGCTTCGACCCAGTGCAATCTCAAACTGTGCAACATGGCAGAAGTACCTTCCATGACGACCAAAACGGCAACAGTGAGGAAGAACCAAACAACGAAGAAGAAAAAGATGACAAAGGAGCCGGCAACACCAGTGAAGGCGAAGGCGTTGGCTAGGGTCATGGACCACAGCACAATCGACAACTGCTGATGGGCAAGCGACAAGGCCCAGAGACGGAGATAAGAGGCTGTGTGAGAGACACAGTTGAGACAGAACTCAATGGTGTGAATGACCTGGTGAATCATGACCTCGGAGAACTCAAACTCCTCGTGCTCCTCGCTGTGGATGTCCTGGGTGATGATGGCGGCGCCACCATCTTCGCTAGCAAAGCTCTGTCTGCCGCCGTTCATGCCGTGGTGCTCGTCGTCGTCATCGTCGAGGGCACTAACTCTCTGGCTTTCACCGACAGCGCTGTATCCCATAGCTCTGGCACGGTTGTGCTCCCAGCGCAGGTAGAAAGGCTTCAAGAAGAGCATGATGGGTACACAGCATACTGCAGCAAGAAGCAAAATGACCTGGATAACAGCTTGGCCAGAGTACAGCTCTTCTTCGACAGTACCGGGTTGCAAGAACATGTAGATGAGCATGTTGAGCAGACCGGGAGGGTTGGCGCCGATAGCATACCAGTCGATAGACCACTTGTAGATGATGCAGAAGACGAGGTAGCCGAAGATGGACTGGAAGAAGATCATACCAGGAATGAAGTTGCCCCAGATGTCAATGGGAGTCTTGAAGTGCTTGGCGTTGACATAGGAAAGACAGAGGGAATAGGTCATGTGAGCCCAGCCGAGAAGAATACTGAGCTTCATCTTGTAACTGTTGGAGAAGAGAAGATCGTTGTCGGTATCGTGCCAGCGCCAGTCCATACCGAAGGGATAGGTGTAGCCTTCCTTGCGGACCATGGTGACGGTTTGGCCCTCCTTGAAGTCGGGAACCTCCCACATGGAAGGGAAGATGGCGAGCTCCTTGGAGAAGGCGTCGCAGTAGATGAGACCAGTGTACATGGAGAAGATACCCATCATGAGCATGATGTAGCGACCGAAGAAGGCCATGGAGAAGAGCTCGTCCTGCTTGGAGCGCAAGAGAGGCTTCTCCCAGTAGATCATGGCGCAGGCGGCGGCAGTCATGATGAAACCGTGACCGAAATCACCAAACATGACGGCGAAAAGGAAGGGGAAGGTGACGATGGTGGGCAGACCAGGGTTGACCTCAGTGTACTTGGCAGTACCGTAGGCGTCGATGATGGTTTGGAAACCGAGGGTGAATCTGTTGGTCTTGTTGTAGGTTGGGGGAGTCTTGGACGTCTTGATGGTGTTGACGATGGTGGGAACGGAGAGACCGGCGCGGTCGTTGACATCCTGCAGAGTCGACTTGACAAGACCGAGCGAGTTTGTAGGGCACCAGGCCTCTGCGATCAACGTCTTGCGCTGCTGGTCGTACGAGAAACGGTTGAGGGTCTGGTAGACGGCCTTTTCCTTGGAGACGATGATCATCCAGGCGGCCAGACTGCGGCCGATCATGGTCAGCTCGGCGTCCAGGGTGCGCTTGGTATTGGAGAGGACGTTTGCCAGGTCCTGCAGGCGAGTGTTGACCTCGTGCATCTGGTCACGGCGCAGTTCGCTGTTCTCGTCAACGTTGTAAATGTCGGCACCGAGGGACTCGGAGATCTTGCGGATCTTGTTGATGATCTCCTTGCCGTGGGCGAAGATGACGAAGACGCTCTTGTGCATCTCTTCGTTGTTCTCGGGGTTGATGATGGGCTCCTCGATCTCGCTCTGGTTCATGTACAAGTTACCGCGAAGGGTGCGCCACAGGATGCGCTCGAAGGCGGCCATGCGTTCACGAGGGATGACGCCGGCGACGAATCCAATGTTCATAACAGAGAAAGAGCGCTCGCCCGAGGCATCACCGTTGTGGGCCTGCTCCATGTCGGCGAGCAGCGGCGCGTCGTCATCGTGGTTCTCGTCGATGGATTGGCGGATCTCGTCAGTCTGTCCACGAGCCTGTGGTACGTGTTAGGATTATGTCCAGCAGCCGATATGATCCGTCACTCACGCGGTCAAAGAAGCCGCCGGCCTCGCGAAGGACCCAGCGCCACTCGGTCAGCTCCATCTCACGCTTCTTGAGCGTCTCGTAGCTGTCGTTCAGCGACTGGATTCTCTGCTCCAGTGTCTGACTGCGGTCGACCAGTTCGTCGATCTCGGATGCCGAAGGGGCGGCCAGGCGGTCGCCGAACTCGTACATGGATCGCATTGGGATGTCGGCCTTGTCCATCTGCGTCTTGAAGTAGCCTTTGCATGAATGTCTCAGTCTCTTGATCTTTGTGCTCAACGGGGGGCGGCTGGCTTACGCAGCTGGCGTTCGACATTGTCGAGTCTTCGGATCTCCTGGGTGAAAGTACGCTGGAAGGCGGTCGTGTCCGAGTTGAGCTGCGAGTGGATGTCAGTCCGGGTGGGTACGAGTCGGTGTAGGGCGACGCACGTCTCTGAAGTCCATGATGCCCAGTTCGCCCAGGGCGCTCACGACTTCGCGTCCGATCTCGTTGGCCATGTACAGCTGGGTCAGCGACATGTCCGACGAGCGGAACAGCGAATCCTTTGGTGCCGCCATCTTGACTAGCAGTCTTGTGTCGGGCGTGTTGTGGTTATCGCAGAGGCAACAAGCTCGACGCTGCCGGGTGTCGTTGACTGGCCGAAACCTGGAACATGACGACTTCCACGGGACATGCCTTCTGACAGGGTGATACCCCCAACATCCTTCACATCGACTACATATCTAATTCTTGCCTTGGTAATCGAGTTTGCTGGCATTGGAAGCTTGATTGAAGCTCTTGATGTAGTTCTCACTTATGCTCGTCAGTCTTGGGCTATTAGGTCAAGCCATTGTCGAGATGTGTGGCTTTTTTGCCTTTCTGACACTCGTATCTGAAAAGTGACCTTGGACCAACTACAACTGACCATGAATAATCACACATTAAGATTATGTTCCACCAAATACCAGCAGTTCGCTACGTCCTCGCTAGGCACTAGTTATATATATATACTCACCACTGAAAATATGTCGAGGTCATATGTAACAGGTGAACAACAGCCTCCTGCACTTTCACCTCCAATCTCGCAGCTTCAACCAGAGGTACAAATACTCGAAACTTGAATCATTGATTAATCGTACTACGTGAGAGTCACTTACAGCCAGTACCAGTACCTTCTCAGGACACCTGCCATTAGATCCTGCTTCTCAGGGGCGTAAGGCCGAAAGTCTTCCAGAATTCGCGGCTGTCGTAGCACCTGCCCAGCGTCTCCATGTCTCTAGGCAGTGCCTTGACTCCCTCCTCCTGCATCAACTCGTACACCCATCGGCTTTGCTTGCTGGGCTCCTCGTCAATGTGCTTTCCTTCCTTGGCCCATCCTGCCATGAGCGACCACCAACAATAGACTTGACCGTCAGTCAACATCCAACGTGAGCCTGACGCCTTGGCATGCTCCCACTTCTCAAAGATTGCAAGAATTGCTCGTGCCACATCCTCGCCGTGAATCAGATGCAAGCTTTTCTTGCTCTTGACCTGATCCTTGGTGGTTGCGACCCTACCAACCCAGTTCTTTGGCTGTCGCTCGCCACCCCACAATCCTGCAAGGTTGAGTACGCAGCCGCCCATAGACATCAGCTCGTCCTCGCTGATTGCTCGTGCGTTCTCCTTGTTGTAAGGCGAGTGCCGGTCGACCCATGTTGTTTCTTGATCGATTTGCCAGATGCCGGTTGATCCAAGCTGCAGAAATCGAACGTTGGCTGCTGGGTGCTGATGCGTGAAGTTGTACGACCACACTAGCCTATGAGCCTGGCCTTTTTCGTTGAGTGGGAAAGTGATCAGAATGTTGCGAGCAGCAGGCAGATTCTTGAAGTAGCTAGGATCTGGATCAGAAGGGTCGAACTTGAACTTGATAGTCCCGTCTCTTCCATCCGTGGTGGTGGCGGCGAACGTTATGTGGCGTGCTTTCAGCAGCGGTACCAGGAATGTCGAAGTCCAGCCGGCTCCAAGGATGAGAACGTCCATTTCTTGCATGTTTGTCTTGCTGATATATGTTTTTGATGTTGGATGTTTTTGGGAGAATGTGTCTGGAGCTGAAGCTTTATCCTCACGGCACGCGGGGCGGCTCTCCACCAGCCATGGAAATATGCTGCTGCCTACTTTTCAAAACATGTAACGAATAGCTATAGAACTGTATAGCACGATTACGAAACAAGACAATCTCAACTTAGAGTTAGCATCTAAGCAGCTCTCTTCGGATATTTCTTTGCCTTAGGACAAACTGGGAAACATCGACCTGTCGACTCCTTGCTAGAGCGATCTGCATCTCTAAAAACTGACTACCTTGGACGTATTCGTCAAACAATATGATTAGGGCAATTCATAAAGGGTTCTACCTAAGCTATAAATCTTACTACTACGTAGCAAGAGGGCAGGGTTGCTGCCTCGACCCGCCCTTATGTTCAATACTTTGCGCTAACTGTTCTGGGCTAGCTCTGAGTAGAGCTCTCGTCGATAGTGAAGAGCAAGATGAAATGGTGTGTTGATTACATGAATGTACAAATCTAAAGGCTACACAGACTAGATGCCCTCACCTCCCCTCTGCTTCCACTTGGTGACTGCGTCCTCGAAGAGCTTCTTTGCTGGCACATTTGCCCCGAGTCTGGCGCAGAGCAAGAACGCACCGCTGAGTTTCCGGTGCAGCGAATATGTCTCCTCTGGCGGGGGTGCCAATCTCTCCCTAACCATAAGACCAATCTTCTCTCTCACTCGATCCGTGATGGTTTGGTTCTTGAAGTCATAGTAGTCGCCCGTTCTGCCAGAGTCGAAAGGCTCGGCCAGCGTGAGAATCGAGTCGACGTGAGCAGTGAGCATGGCCTGGCTTTCTGCGCCGGTGAGATACCCCAGCTTGATAGAGAGGTCACGACAGGCATTTCGGTCGTGAGTAGAAGCTGCGATGAGCAACTGCACGTACGGCGTAACGAAACTCTCCGGGAATTCTCTCGAAGCTCCAAAATCGAGCAACTCCAGCCTGCGCTCGGAAGGAGCACTTCCTCTGTTGTAGAGGAAGTTGGTCCAGTTAGGGTCAGTCTGCATAAATCTCCACTCCATGAGCTCGCGGAGACAGAGACGCAGTACTTGTGTGCCTATCCAATCTCTCTCGTCCTGCGAAAGGTCGGGAAATTTCGTGACACCCTTGCCGTGCATGAGTTCAGCAGTCAACACTTCAGGACCGCATGCCTCGGGGAACACTTGTGGGACTCGGAAGGTATCAGATTCGTCCTCGAGGAGGGCTGCAAACCGAGTACCGCACTTGGCTTCACGCTCGTAATCGCACTCCCATCCTAGTTCCGTACGAGCGTTTGCGATCGTCTTGTCGAGGAACAGGCCAGGAGGTAGAAGTCGTGATGCTGTCAGGAGGAGGGAGAGATTGTTGAGATCGGAATCGATGCTACCGCGGACACCAGGGTACTGAATCTTGACAGCAACCTCACGACCGTTAGAGGCCAGTGTAGCACGATGGACCTGGCCAATTGATGCAGCGGCCATGGGGACGTCCTCGAAACTCGAGAAGAGGTCCTTCCAGTCAGCGCCCAAATTGGCAGCAAGTTGCTTGTTGCGCTGCCATGGAGGCATGTAGTCAGCACTGTCTTGTACGCGCTGAAGTACAGCATTGATGGCAGGAGGCAGCATCTTGGAGTCCTGGAAACTCATCATCTGGCCGAGCTTGAGCGCTGCACCACGCATGCGAGAAAGTTTAGCAACTAGCCGCTCCATGTTCGCTGGGCTGAGTAGTAACGAACCGCTCGCAGCAGCAGCGGCACCTCCGGTCACTCGTCGTAGACTTTCACCAACAGCACCAAAAGCCATGCTTGTGGCCAGACCTCCATACTGCCAAAGTCTTCCGAAGCGAGACGAAGGTACGGCAGATTCACGCAGTTGATAAGGAGTATTAGACGTGTCTGACTCGACAGCTGAAGATGTGGCAGCAGTAGCATCTGCAGCCATAGCATCAGCCAGCTCCTGAGTCTCCTTGTCGCTAGTCTGTGTCTTCATCTCAACAGCAGGAGCAGTCGACTCAGTGATGGGAATAGACGAAGCAGCGGCTTCTGACGCGCCTGGTCTTGTGCTGAATGTGTCGGCATTCTTGTCTTCGGCCTTGATGCTCTCCTGGATAGGCTGGGCCGAGCCCTTTCTGGCAGCCTTCATCTTGAGCTCGTAAGCCTTCCTTCTATCCTCTCTGGCCCCACCACTCAGCAATGAAGCAACTCTGGGGCTGTGGAAGATATCAGTGTTGATTCCGTCGGGGATTTCATCCTGTGCTGGAATAGCTTCTTGCTGTGGGATTGGCGGTTGAGCAGGGTGACCCTTAGAGGAGTAATAGACGTCCTGGTTGATCTGGCCATCCTTGACATGATCGTCACCACCCTGCGTATCTTCGACAGACTTGGGGATTTTGGTACGAGGTAACGATGACAGTTCGACTGACGACTCTGTTGGTCTGACATTGAAAGTGTCCTGTCCTGGTGTGGGCATTGACTGAGAGTGACCAGACACGGATGGGATTTGGAATTCAGCCTTACGCTGCATCTTGACGGTTTCGTCGGCATGACTATCCTGGGCAGCTGGGAGGGGAATTGTGGACGCGCCGGACTCTGTCGGGTGCAAGTCCTTGACGACGGACTGCTGTTCTGCAAGAGGATCCTTGGGGGCGTCCGTCACTGGCCTTTGACTAAAGGTATCTGTGCCCTGACGACTCGGTGACGGGTCGAGATTCGCGCCTTCGGGAGGAATGGTGCCGTCCGGTAGAGGGTGACGGCGTGCCTTCTCCTGGATAACATGCAAGTCGTCTGTCGGGGGTGCTTCCGCAGCAGCATTCTGTTCCGACCTATCCCAATGATGATCCTGACCCAAGCCCTCCTCATGTGTGTCCGTCCTGTCTGCGCCCTGGACTGTCTCTTGACTCGGTATCGGTTCCTCGTGTTGATTTGTCTGCGTGTAGGCAGGTCCAGTCTCATTGACCCTGCGCGAGAGAGCATAAGCAGCTCGTGCTGTGAGAGTGACGCGATCTGTCTGGTTCTTGACAGCCTTTGCCAGACTCGATGTCTGCGTAAAGAGTTCCCATTGCTGTGAGCGAATGTTGAAGTGGTGTTTCGCGATGGAGCCGGACGCGCTGAAAAGTCTGGCCGCATCTAGTAGCCGTCTACCCGCCATGATATCGTCTCAATTATCTGTTCGATAGCCTCACGTATGCATTCTTGGTGTCTGCTCGTCCTTCGCCTGTGTGTGTTCTTGTAGAGAATCAAAATCGCTGACGTCGATGTCACCAAAATGCGGGCAGCTTCAAAGCTTCGACCATGCCTGCAACTGTTTCTCGACCATGGAATGACATGTGAAAATTGTGGAAATGGCAGTCTTGACTCGAGAGTAGGTCTAATAGAGGACTGTTAGAGTGATTAGCAATAGGCACGATATTCCAAGTCTCTATTGAGATTGTCTTCGTCACTCAACACATCATCTTGTCTTTTGCTCTTGTCCTCTTCGCCCTCGCATCCTCCGTCCACTAAATCCCCTCTTCTATCTTCTGATCACGTACCTCATCATCACATTCGAACATGAAGATCGGTTGCCTCCAAATCGCCCCCAAATTGGGTGAGGTACAGGAGAATATCCGCAAAGCAGACTCTTTGCTGGAGGGCACCTCATCCTCTGAACTCGATCTTCTAGTCTTACCAGAAATGGCATTTTCAGGTAGGTCGTATGCCGATTCGTCTTTGCGCCAGATTGAGATCTTAAGTTTGTCCCTTCCCATAGGTTACAATTTTGCCAGTCTGGAAGCCATTACACCTTTTCTGGAGCCGACAAGCAATGGACCTTCAGCAGAGTGGGCAAGAAGTACAGCCGCACGGTTGAACTGTGTTGTTGCGGTTGGATACCCAGAAATCACACCAGATGGTAAACGATACAATACAGTGGTCAGCATATCGCCAGATGGATCAGTGGCGGCAAGCTACAGGAAAACCTTCCTCTACTACACAGACGAAACATGGGCATCTGAAGGCGACACTGGTTTCTACAATGGCACACTCGGTTCACTTGGTCAAGCGTGTATGGGTATCTGCATGGACATCAATCCTCGTCGCTTCGAAGCACCTTGGTCGGCATATGAGTTTGCGAATCACTGTGTGGATTCAGATACGCCTTTGGTCGTGTTGTCCATGGCTTGGTTGACTAGACTCGTTCCTCAGCAGCTGCTGGAGACTGGTTCGCAGCCAGATCTTGAGACCCTGAGTTACTGGTTGGAGAGGTTCGTACCAGTGGTACAGAGTGAAAGAGAAGGAGGTATTGTGGTGGTCATGGCTAACAGATGTGGCACTGAACCTGGCATGGTAGCAGGAGTCAGTCAGGGTGTTGATGACGAGGGTCAAGAGGTTGTGGGGTATGCCGGAACGAGCTGCGTGTTTGTGGTCGAGCAGGGAGAGGTCAGGATCTTTGACATCTTGGGAAAGGCCGAGGAAAGGCTACTGAAGATCGATACTACAGAGGTGAGTTGATCAGTGGCTGGAGACACAACGCCTCAAACTTTGCTGATTTGAAGTAGCCTCCTCAGTTTGCGTTGCGCGCCAGAGTGTCGTGATGAAGCATGTTCGTAGCGGTAGTCTAGATCTATGCGGACATTGTTGGCTCTGGGAGCACTCGAATATTGAAAGCACGATAAAATGCTCGTAGAACACCTCACGGAATCACAAAACACGCAGAGAGCAGACTCAAAAGGGTGTCAAGGCATTTCATCATGTAATTTCCATCAACCAGAAGTTTTTTGTTTTGTGATACGCATCCCCTAGCAAACAACTAGCGCCATGTTTTGATTCTTGATTGTCATTCCCTGCGTGATTCACAAGCCCCACGATGATGGAAAAAAAGGAAACCCTTTCCTCCTTCCGTTGAGAGATAGGGAACACGGGCCCAATAGCGAAACAGTCGGCTTCTTTCAGAAGCAGGTCGGCAGTGACGAAGTCGACATCGAGGGAAAATGTTGGCTGCTTGATATCGTGGGCGAGTCGCTTAGATACCGATGCGGGTCTTGCGCCAGTGACGTCTCTTGGCGTTGTATCTGAAGAAGGGTCCGTTAGTCTTGGGGTTCTGCATGTTCGTGTGCGCTTGCGTGGCTGGTCGTTGGTGTGTTCGGTGATTTTCAAGGCGTTCGTTCGCAGTTTCCGTCGCGTCCATCGTTTCCAAGCTCTTTTCGTGTCGTTCTCTCGGGGGCAGGACCTGGATCAATCGTACCTGATGGTGTTGTTGGTGCGCAGACGGATCCACTGGGGGATGGGACGGTTCTGCTTCTGGGCCTTGGCCAGCTTCTGCTTGGTGCGGAAAGACTTGTGGGACTGTGTGGTTACATGTTGTCAGCAAGACTGTCGTCGTGTGTCTGCAGCACTGGCGGGACTCCTCACAGGCATCTTGACTGTCTTTGTCGTCGGAATCGTGAGAAAACGAGTTCAGAAGACGGTGCAAATTGGCGTGCGATGCTCGGCTTGGGACTTGCCGCGATTTAGCCCGAATTCGATGTGGAAGGTGCGTGCGTCACCTTGGCGCTTGCCGAACTTGGCGGCAAATCCCGTCACAGCAGGCGCGACCGACGCCCGCCGCTGCCCTAGCTGTGAACATCAGTTTCCATCACTCACTGTCGCCTTTCGCATAACTCGATCGCATCCCTGCTAACACTCTCCACTCCTCCGGAAAAGCCGTCGCATACACTACCACCATCATACTGCGTGCCCATCATGCCCAAAGCAGAAGTCGGCAGCACAAAATGGCTCTCCAACAACATGAAGTCCAAGGGCCTGCAGAGGTTGCGCTGGTACTGTCAGGTCTGCCAGCGTCAAATGCGCGATGAGAACGGCTTCAAGCAACACACTCTATCCGAAGGACATGTGCGCGCAATGCTGCTGGTCGGCGAGGATCCCAAGAAATATATTGCTCAATACTCGGAAACTTTCAAGAAGGACTTTTTGACTCTGCTCAGGACGTCTCATGGCGAGAAAAAAGTCTATGCCAACCACTTCTACCAGGAATACATCCACGACAAGGAGCACATCCACATGAACTCCACAAAATGGCCTAGCTTGACCGAGTTTGTCAAGTATCTTGGACGAGAAGGCATATGCAGAGTGGAAGAGGGAGATCGAGGTCTGGAAATCGCATGGGTCGACGACAGCCCCGAAGCTTTAAGACGCAGGGAGATGGTCCGCAAGAAGGAAGCTATGGAAAAGGGCGACGAAGAACGTGAGACACGTATGCTCGAAGCCCAGATCAAGCGCGCACAAGAAAAGAAGCGGCAACAAGAGGAAGAAGATCGTATGAACCACAGACACCAGGACGAAGAGGCCAAACCCAAGAAGTCTCAGGAAGGCCCCTTGTCGTTCAGCCTAGGATTGGCATCTAAACCGACGGCCACAGACTCCACAGAACCAGCCATCGAGAAGGTGCCATCTCCGACTCAGAAATCTGCCGAAACCAAAGCCGAACCCATTCTGGAGTTTAAGACTGAAGATGAGAAGCCGGCCGAAGCTCCTGCTGCACCTTTAGCTACACCCAAACTTTCTCTCGACCTTGGTTCCAAGCCCAAGAGAGTCAACGTCTTTGCGGCTGCGTCCAAATCCAAGTCCAACCCTCTCAAGGAGAAGAAGCCCACGCAGATGGTCGAGGAGCCCAAGAAGATGAGCGCGGCAGAGCGCATCATGAGGGAAGAGATGGACAGGAAGCGCATGCGGGATGAACGCCAATCTGGCGGAGGTAAGCGACCTCGTCTTGGTTGAAGCAGCATTCTACGTCCTGCATTTTAGGTTCTGCGATTTTAGCGAGGCGCAATGGGAATAGGGATTTGGCATGACTCACGACTGCATAATTGGTAGGCAAGGTAGGAAGGAATGGACAGGATCAAGTCTCAGAAATCAGAGTCTTCCTCGTGAATGGTTTGAGCCAGCAAACCATATCTACCCGCACGCGGAGTGTCGAGCACACTGGACATTGACAAGGTAGGAGAGAGCATAGCGTTGACGTCTTTGCGTCTTCGTGAAGCACGGTACTGCTTCGATGTAGGACCCTTGATAGCAGGCTCGCTGGCGAGGTGTAGATTCGAGTGCAAGAATGAATAGACGAGGTGCAGCAGCAAGCCACAAGAGATGCCCGTGATAGAAGCGACACCCAGATAAATGTAGATTGTCTTGGCAATGGGTTAGCATATTAAAATAGGAAGGATGCGGGGTACCTAGCGAGCAAGGCATGGGGTAGATGACCTCGAATTTCTGCAAGAATCGCAAGGGAACCAGAGCGCAGTAAGCAAGCAGCTGAGTGAAGAGGACCAGTGGCTGTAGCAAGAAGAGCAGGAGGCTGGTGATTGGCGACAGCAGAGTCTTGAGGGTCAAGGCAATCAAAGCGAGTAGAAAGTAGACAGGGTATATGAGGTAATAGAGGGCAGTGAGTGACCACGAGACATATGGATTCATGCTGGAGGCCGACGACTCGGGTGATGTCTGTGACGGAGACAATGCAAGACGTCGATGTCAGCGTGGACGAAGCTACTCGATGCAAGAGACGAGCTAGACGATGGATTGGCGTGTCGAGGGGCGCTGTCGTCGCCTTTGGAGCTTGCGTGCTCGGACCTGCCTGTCTTTGCGGAGAAAGCACGAGCGGGAGCGTCCCGATGGCTGCCATTTCCACACGCTCCCTAGGACCAAACGATCACCCTCGACAGCCACGGCGCTTTTCACTCTTCCATGGGCAACACTCCGTCGTCCAACAAAGCCGACAAGGGCAGCCAGCCCGCCTCGCCCGCCCATGCTCTGCACCACCACCACCATCATGAGCCCCCTCGACGCGAGCCGCGACGCCGCGAATCCATCCCGGCCCTGACGTCCAAGACGGCCGCTGCATCGCCCTCGCTCGACACGACGTCGGCCAGCGGGCAGGCCATCTTCCCCTCGGCCTACTCGCCCTCGCAGCCGCGCTCCGCCCCCGCTCCTACCCACCAGCGCAATCGCTCCAACACGACAAACACGCCCAAGCAGGACTCGCCCTCGGCACCCCGCCGCTACAAGAGCCTCAAGTCGCCCAGTCCGCCAGAAGAGCCCCGTCTGTCGCCTGCATCACAGCCTGTCAACGTGCCCCAATCACAACGGCCTCCTCGCTCCGTCTCTCCTGCCACCGAAGCTGCCTACCACCTCCCGCCAGCCAGCTTCTCGCGACCCCCACGTCTGCCCCTTCCAATTGAGCAAGAGGACCACACTCCTGGCTCCCCCATCACCTCGGCCGTCTTGCCCGAAGATGATCCAGAACAAGTCGACCTCCCCCGACGATCGAGTGTCGTGAGCAGTACCATCGACGATGACGACGAAGAGCCCGATGGCTTCGAGGGCTACGAGACGGATGCCGGTGGTCCAAAGGTGCCCACCCTGATAGAATGGCGCAATGCTCAACCCGGTGATCGTGTCTACGTGACAGGCACTTTTACAAACTGGGAACGCAAGTTTCGTCTGCACAAGGAGTAAGTGTTATGAGTGGTGGCGTGACCAATTCCAACTGCATGCGCATCCCAAGAGAATCTTTGAACTGACTCGATACCACAGTGGTCCTAGCAGACATAAAAATGCCTTGTCGGCCACGCTTCAACTACCACCCGGCACCCATCACATCAAGTTCATCGCCAATGGCGACATGATGACCTCGAACGATCTGCCCACTACCGTCGACTACACCAACATTCTAGTCAACTACATCGAGGTGTCGCTGGATCAGCTACCTCTAGTTCAGCCTGGCAAACCTGTGCTTCCTGGACCGCCTCCGGTCAAGCCTCAAGAGCCTTCGCGACCCATGGACATTAGACCCAAGCCAGCAGCACAGGCAGAGAACGATGCTCTGCCTTCTAGACAACCACGAAACACTCCTCCCAAGTCAAGCCACGAGCCACCTGCACCCAAGTCAACCACGGGAACACCCGCTCAGCCTCCTGCAGACGAGCCCAAGCCACGCCAGCAACCGCCCTTGGTCCGACAACAGAGCAGAGAATGGACACAAACCATTCCAGCCTACCTCACAGATCTCGATTCCTGGTATCCACCACCCTCGGCAAGAGACGATGCTCAATCACCCTCTGGCTCTGCCGCGAGATACAGATTTGAGCGCGCGAATGCAGCTGCCGAGTCTCAGCCAGCACCCCCGTCCCTTCCCATGTTTCTCAGCAAGAGTATTCTGAACGGTACTACACCGACAAAAGATGACAGCAGTGTGTTGATTATGCCAAATCACACCGTACTGAACCACCTGGCAACGACCAATATCAAGCAAGGCGTGCTGGCCACGAGTGCAACAACCAGGTATAAGAGAAAGGTACGCTCAATTTTCCTACTGCCCATGCGCGAACTCATCAAGGCTAACTCTGGTGCTACAGTTCCTGACGACCATCATGTACAAACCGCGCAGCGACGGTGAAGAATAAGCAAGATGAATGAGGAAAGAACTCTTAGATTCAAATGCATTGTACATAATTTAATCTTCTCGCTTCTCTTTTTCTTTCTAGAGTTTGTGGGCTAAGGACACTTTTTCATCTTCTCGAAATGGCATACAAAGAGAGCACAGGATCAAGGTACAATATTCAATTACCACTTTCTCCATCGAAGAAGCACTGGCCCGTTGCCATCGAAGACCAGCATTGGCTGATCGTAGGGAACTACTATGCATGTGGACTGGCAATCGCCAAACCCCGTCTTCTTCACGGAGAAATGCAAGATGTCTGGGTCGTGGGATCAGAACTCCAACGAAGGTCGTATTGGCGAACCTATCTTCAAGCAGAGGAGCAGTAGCAGTGGTGCCGAGTTTGATGATCTGTGGTTGGGATTTCTGTCGCTACTCCTCTTTTGCCTTGCTTTGCATCTACTTGAGACTTTTGATGACTCGCCATGATCTTAGGCACTCATGCCCATATCCCAGAATCCACACTCCATCTGTGTGATCGAGTCAGCAGAGGTCAACATAACGTTGGCTGACTTATCTTGCCTTGGTTGCGTGGATGAAGATCTTGACCAGTTCTTCAATTCTAGAGGGGGATTGCTTGGAAATATGTCCCTCGACCAATTCTGCCGCAATTTGTTATTCTTGTCATCATGATCTCATTAGAAAGTAAGTCTTACCCATGCCTTTGCCAACGGCTTGAGTGTAGTCGTCAGCGATGTAGTTATCAATCCATTGGCGGTAACGATTTGCATTCTTGGGCGCAGAAGGGTCTTGGAGGGCGGAGAGACGCTTCGCAATATGGTGGTAGCCGAGGAGGCAAGGGAACATGGCTATTTGGAGAGCGAGCCAGTCTTCTGATGCGCCGATATCGAGGATGTAGCGGCTGTATGCCATACAGGCTACGTAGTCCAAGTCAGATTGGTTTCGTAGAGCGGCAGAAATGGTAGAGTACAGACCTTGGTGCTCTTCAGAATTGCGTAATTCGTCCATTGTAACGCCCAGGTCTAGACACTCAGAGACGTGCAACTTGGTCTCTGTATGGATGTGCGTGACAATGCCAGCAGACTGCGGTTTGGTTAGTCTAGTCGGCCGAGGTAGTCATTGTATACAACGTACTGCTGCAACGCCCTCTAGAGTCTTGGCCTTGTATCCAGCAAGTGCATTGGCTCGAGCAAATTGTGTCTGTCTCGATAGTAAATATTGAACTTCTCACTCATGTACTCTTGAGCTTACCAAGTAAAGGTAGTCTTGAACCATGTAGAACTTGAAGCTCTCCACAGGCAGAGTACCATCGCCCATCTTCTCGACAAACTCGTGCTGGGTGAACTGCTTCCAGATTTTTTGGACATCTTCTCGTTCTAGCAACCAGTCCACGAAGCCACCTCTGTATTTGACATAAGTAAAATTGCAAGATATTACAGCCAGTTCGACTCACGGTGGGAAGGGCATGATATTGAGAGAATGGAAGTGGTTGATCGGACCAGAGCCTTTACCAAGATCGACACTCGTCTTGATGCCAGCTTCAACATAGCGACCAGCTGCACGTACTGCTCGCTCCATACTCAGACCGTTAGCAACGTTGCAAGCGATTGCGGCTACATACATGTTAGCATATCCTCAAGTTTACGCGAAGGCGCAACATACACGCAAGCGAGCATCCAGTGCCGTGAGTGTTTCTTGCAACCTGATACTTGGACTCGAAAACACAAAAGTCCCCGTCCGTGTAGAGTACGTTGACCAGGACCTCCTTCTCGTCATCTGTAGAAGCAACTTCGTAGTTCTTCTTCAATGGGATGTGCCCGCCTTTGATCAGCACGCTTTTGGGACCGAGATCAGCGACGGCTTTAGCCAAGCGCTTCATGCCGTCGAGGTCTTTGATCTCATCGACTTTGTTGCCAGATTCCTCGAGCAGCAGGAGTGCTTCCGGAATATTGGGCGTGATCAGACCCGTGACAGGTAGGAGCTCTGTGCAGAGTGTCTTGATGGCTTCCTCTTTCAGGAGTCTTGCTCCGCTGGTCGCTACCATGACCTTGTATTTGTCAGTCAAGTAGTATGATATCCAAGCAAGTGAGCCTACCGGATCAACAATGCTGCATGCGGGTTTGTATTTCCTCAACGCATTTGCAACGACCTGTATAGTGCCAGCAGAGGCCAGCATACCTTGACACAATCAGCTCAAGTTGCGACATAGTGGACAATTTGGTTCTTTGAGAGTGGATCGATCTATAAACAAGAACAAAGAGATCAATTTACCAGTCTTGACTACATCAATACCAACATCTTCAGCACAGGCGTCGATACATTTCTTCACAAATTCTGATGGTGTTTTGTGAATGCCAGTGACGCCCTGTGTGTTCTGTGCGGTCAAGGCAGTAGTTGCAGTCATAGCATAACAGCCATGGGCCGCAATGACTTTCTGGTCGGCCTCGAGGCCTCTGTCAGATAAATAAATATTAGTCGTCAGCGACACATTTACACGGGGTATGTCCTTACGCGCCACCAGAACTGTCAGACCCTGCGACGACAAGAATCCGTCTTGCATGTGCCATCTTTGTGGATTGTCTGATGATAGTTGTGAAAAGAACGCGTTGGTTGAAGGTCGAGCTTGCGGTTGCCGTCATCGGGGTGAAACCACCGAGCCGCTTCCGAAACGCTCTGTCATTTAGCCCTATCCAATACAACCTTTTTGAAATCATGAAATAGATGGTTGTTTATATGCTATACAGGCATCTCAATCTGAATCTGACTCGTCAAATTCTGAAACATCAGGATCTGCTCAGACATTAGTTCGGAATTGAATTTTATGAAGACGAAGCTGACTTACCTCTGACAAGCTGATACTCAAAACGACCTTGCACCTTGGTAGCTAGAGTATCACGAACTAAGTCCTGCTCCTCGCTACTCAGAGCCGCGTCTAGTGAAGCCATGTCGATCGAGATGGCCAGACCGCGGTTACCTGGTCCAAGTTTATCAATAAAGTCAAGAAGACCATCCGCTGTGAAGACCGATAAACCAGTAAAGGAAACACTTTTCAAGTTTGCCAGGTTTGACAGGGAGTTTAGCGTTCGATCACCCAATAACCAACCACTGACGAGGAGGTCTTCCAAGTTCAGCAGGTTTTCTCCGAGAAGCTGCAGCTGATCGTCTTGGAAGTAGTCAGATGATCGAGTGAGTTTGAGGTATCGCAAGTCTCTCAACTCGCACAGAGATTCGCAAAGCTGATTGCGAGCAACAGGCTCTAGAGGGTCAGGATCGGCCTTCAGCAGCAAACTCTGGAGTTTCGTCTGCAATCCGATGGCTGCATGGAACTCTTGATGCTCTCGTAGCGCGTACATACAGTCATCTTTGGCGTTGATCTGCAGGTCCTCAAGGTCGATACCCTCCTCGCTCAACACTGGTGCCAGAATGTCTGGAGCTGAAACAAAATAAGTCAAGTTGACTTCACGCAGTTTTGTGCACTGCTTCAGCCACTCTACCATGCCGTCCAAAGTATCTTTCTGCATTTCCTTGAGATCGTGCGGTGGTTGTGTGTCGGTCAGTTTGAGTGTCTCGATCACTGTACAATCCCCCATCATCCCTAACCCTTCAATTCCTTTGTCCGGAACCGCGAGTGCTAAGAACTTCAAAGACGCTCCATGCGTGTTCAGTGCCTGGCAAGTTTGAGTGCCGATGCCGCATTCTCCAATATTTTCAAAATATTGTAGTGTGTCTTTTGGCATGCGATTTAGGAACCGTGCGAGTTGTCTATCAGAATCGTCGCCAACCCTGTTGCACGGTGTTAGCATAGTCTTTACAGATAGCCATGTTTACTCACCACTGATAGATGCTGATTCGGTTGAGATGTGGACAGTGCTTATGCAGGAGCTCCTGAACGGCTTCATCGCCTAGTGTTTTACCGTCCCATAGTTCAAGCGATCGCAGCCTACTCAAATCGGGCGCCCAACGTGGCAATGCATTAGAAAGGACTTGAAGTACTGTCAATATTCTTTCATCAGTGTGTGCAGTTTGGACCTACTGTTGTATTCGCCATGAACGATAGGTTCAGTGAGTTCCTCGAGCATGGGTGCAGCCTTAACAATTGCTGAGTTTTTCTTTGGTCAGTCAGGTATTCATTTGAGGAGCTGCATAACTGCGACACACCATCTCCAATCGCAGCAACTGCCGCACGCATGTTACTCGATTTCAAGGCACGGTTCTTGCCTCTAGTCTGGCTAGTGATGTTGAACCTCGCAAGAGAACCGGAGTAGAAGTTCCTACAACAGTGTAAGCCTGAGATTAATCTCGAGCGGCATGTTCAGACTTACTGCTGGATTCTACCTCTGAATTTATCGTCGTCCAATAAATCATAGAGATCTCGTAGGTCGAGTACTCTCAAGTAATGGCAATACGGGAATAGTGTCTCCTCAGTGCATGAGAGCAATATGGTCCGCCACAAGATTGACCATCTCTGAACAGCTTGTTCCTGTTCTTGCAGTGGCAATGATTCGTTACCTCCACTCTTGACTGGCGCATTGTGACTCGCACTGAGGCCTGTCAGCAATTCCGATCATGATTTATGTCAGGCGATATCAGTACCGGTAGAGATTCGCCAGAGCTCCGGAGCCAGCCAGATGTTTGCTAGCCACAGCACAATTATACAAGCTCGAGAAATCATTGCGTGCAGCAAGCTCGTCGAAGAGAAGCTGCCACACATCAGGTGGCAATCTCACATTCGTTGTGACTGTCCCGTCGTCGAGAGACATATTCTCGGCTGGTACTGTTGTAACGATAGGACTCTAGGTTAGAATAGGACAAAATAGATAGGTAGTTTAGTCGCGGCCGAAACAGGAAGGCACGTCATCACAAACGCGTCTTGATCGCGTCTTCCTCCAAAGGCATCAGCTCTTGGCAGTCCATACCCAAACTATTTTCTTTTGCCATTCGGATCAAGTTTTCATCTTGAACAGAATAAAACAAAATGTCTGCTCTCAGTTTTGCATTTTCGCCAGAGGCTACGGCCAAGGTGCACGATGCTTTGGTCTGTTTGGCGAAATTTGGCGAGACGGTTTGTATGGAAGCTCGTGGCGATATGGTAAATGCATGATATTATGTCCATCGATTCTCGGCACACTGACATTTCTCTTACAGCTCACTCTGACCACACTAAATTCATCAAGAACCTCATATGCTTCTTTCGCCCTGGATGCGAAGACATTTTTTCTGTCGTACGACTTCGCTTTTGGACAAGGAGCTAGATTCACGTGTCAACTCTATAACAAGGTCGGTGTCAGGATGAAACATTATTGAGACAGTCACTTACATATCTCAAGGCTCTCCTTGCCGTGTTCAAAAGCCGCATATCAGACCCTCGTGGTGGCGACACATCAATAGACCGATGTGAAGTCAGTGTGGAAGATAAGCCAAACAAGGTACAGTGCCGTCTGGTCGTCAAGATGGTTTGCCGGCATGGTAAGATCTATCGTTGACCAACGAAGTCCAAGAGCGAGCTGACCGAAACTAAGGGGTCACCAAAACCTATCGGTTGACTTACGAATCAGTGGAAGTATCGCACGCTCTCTTCGACAAATACAACGCGCCGAACGGATGGAAGATCTCTTCTCGTATCTTCCGCGAGTACATCGAGTTCTTCGGAACGAAAACAGAACAGCTTGATTTGCTAGTCAAAGAGGAAAAGGCCATCTTCACCAGCTTTACAGAGAAGATTATGGACGGTAAAGGTAAAGAACTACCCCCTTTTGCTTCGAGGCCTAGCACTGATACGTGTCACAGAGATCCTCAAGCAACCACTAGAAACAGCTATCTCTCTGCACATTCAGGATTTCGATGACTTTCACGCTGAAGAAGACGTCCATATAGTCATCAACGTCAAGGACTTCAAGGCCATTGTGACGCACGCCGAGACTTTGAAGGCACCAATGTCTGCTCAATTTTCTCGTCCTGGACGGCCATTGCTGTTCAGATACACAGACAAAGGATTGACTTGTGAATTCATACTGATGACAACCGGTGTCGCCCAAGCTGTTCCACCTGCAACAGCACCAAAAGTGGCGTCCACCCGCCCAGGTGGTCAAGCTTCAAGACAGCCTTCAGCTGTACCACTTCGACCGTCGAGACAATCAACAGTAGATCCGGACGTGTCTACGAGACAGCCATCTGTGGCATCAGGCATGCCCTCAAGGCAGTCTTCGCACGCGGCGATACAGACTGTCGAAGGCAGAAACACTGAAATGGCACCTCCACCGAGACCTGCTTCTGTTGTTGGTCCGCAGCGAAGGGTTCTGGGTAGTCTCGGACGCCAAACTTCTCAAGCTACGACTTCAAACGGGGACCCTGACCCAGAAAGCCTGTTCATGCCGCATGGCGACCAAGATGACAGGAGGTTCGATCCAGCAGATTTTGACCAAGAGCCAGAAGAGGAGATGCTGGGCTGGGACGCCAATGCAGATATAGTGAGTAAAGGCGCCTTTCTGGCCGACCCATGCTGACTTTCCCAAGACTGGCGGTCTCCATCCGACCTTCCGCGATGCCATTACTTATGAGCCACCACCACTCAGCCAGAGTTTCAACAGAAGCACACAAGGTCTACCACCTACGCAGAGACTTTCTCAGGTAATTCCTATGTTGCCTTTTGAAATCTTGTGGCTAATTCGTGTCGCAGATGAATGGACTGTTCGACTGATGTTCCGAAATCAATTTGCTCCGGTCTTGCTGTCTGGTCTGGCCTCAGAATTGCTTCATATGGTAACAATCCAGCTCGTCGCGCAGCCAGCACTGATGAGTTGGACGGTTCTACCTACGTCAAGCTCGTTCCATCGACCTTTGACGTCGCGTTGCTCATCGGTAGGCAAGCCGCAATTACCGTGCTCACCCCAACCCCAAGCGAGCACCTTGCCAGAAGTTGTCAGAGCAAGCATGTGCTCACTGCCAGCTGCCATGGCGGTCACTGATAGATCTGCAGGCGGGAGCTGCCCATGATCATTCCTACCCCAAGCAACAAGCATGTTGTTAGATAGCAGAACGTAAACACCACCCCACGTGGCTTGTACATCAATCCAATCTCGAACTGTCCGAGGAGTGTTTGACTTGATGTTGAATCTGTCGCGCTTTGCCAGACCGAGCAATTGTAGCTGTCCGTCAGCAGGATCGCCAAAAACACATGTAAAGTCTTTGCCACAGACAGCACGGGTGACTGAAAATGGTACATCATCAAGTCTACGAGGTTGCCAGACAATGCCAAGAGGATTTCCGAACTCGCCGTGTAGTCCGTTGCCCCAGCCATAGACCTGCCCATTTGACAAGACTACTACGACATGGCCCATGCAGGCGGCCAAGTCGATGATGCGTGTACCTGTAGGCGGAAAATCTGCAATCTGCTGTGGACAGTCTGCTTTCATTACGCTCTGCCCGAGGCCCAATTCTCCTTTGGTGCCACTGCCGCAGACGTGGACAGATTGAGCAGACGCAAATATAGACGCGTCCCAAGTGGCTGCAATGAATTCCATCCTAGGCAGACTGGTTGGGATGAAGGACGAAATGGAAACTACTTCTGTAGGTTGTGCACATCTTCCATCAGTATTCTCACCAGTGGCATAGACGGTGCCGGATTTGGTAAGAATCAAGGTGTGGTTCCCGCCAGCTTTGATGGATTGAATCGGGGCGTCGAGCTTTCCGACGTCGACAAGTGTTGGCGCTGAGAGATCCTCATCGTGGCCGATTCCAAGTTGACACGAGCCATTCGAGCCCAAGGCATAGGCAGACATTGTCATTTTATGATTGAATAGTTTGGCGAAAAAGTGATGGTCGATGGATGCCAAGACCCGAGGGCGCACGGCTAAATCGCGGCAAGTTCCAAGCCGAGCAATCGCACCTGCCAGGAATTTCATTTCGCACATGCCGCCTCGCGACTAGACGAACGAACGACAACGACGACTTCGACAACCCACACAAACTCCCGCCAACATGTCGTCCTCCCAGAGCGTCCAGTGCTTCGGCAAGAAGAAGACCGCCACCGCTGTTGCCCACTGCAAGCAGGGCCAGGGCCTCATCAAGGTCAACGGCCAGCCCATTTCGCTCGTCCAGCCCGAGATCCTCAGATTCAAGGTCTACGAGCCTGTCCTCATCCTCGGCCTCGACAAGTTCGGTACGCGATTACCTATTTTCCCGGAAAGACAGAAAGAGCAATGGATGTAAAGAGCTTGGGATACAAGGACGGAAGAATGGATCAGGAGACGTTGCACGCGGCGTGGAATCTTGCATAGGACAAATCGCTGACAGGTTTTTCTCTCTACAGCCGGTGTTGACATCAGAGTCCGCGTTACCGGTGGTGGTCACACTTCCCAGGTCTACGCCATCCGCCAGGCCATTGCCAAGTCCATCGTACGTTCTATCTCAGCCAACTCCCATCACGATCCGATCGCAGAACAGAAAGAGGAGGGATTCGAGCATTGCAGCTCAGAATACAAGGGCCCCTGCGACATGACTCAGCGCGATACGCACAACTCAAACACACGATGTCAGGATCTAGACTAACGCGCATTCAAGATCGCCTACTACCAGAAGTTCGTCGATGAGCACTCCAAGAACCAGCTGAAGCAGGCTCTTGTCGCCTACGACCGCACACTCCTCGTCGCCGACAACAGAAGATGCGAGCCCAAGAAGTTCGGTGGTAAGGGTGCCCGCTCGCGCTTCCAGAAGTCTTACCGTTAAACAATTCTCCTCTGCCGGGGAGGAAGGTGTTGTTTACGGTGTGTGGCATTCGCATTGGTGGCCCTCGACTGGTGGGTTGCTGGGGGTTTGTGATGACTCCCCTCTTTTCCATTGGCGCGCGTGTGTGACTGGGGGAAAAGGGAAAATGTTAAAGGGGATCCAAGACTTTTTCATGATGGCATAGGCAAGAATATTCCAAAAGCGATACTTTTGCTGTTGTCCAGCTCCAACAACACCCCATCATCCCTGCGCGCGATGCAGCTGTCCACGTCGTTAGCGAGCCAGACAAGAAGAAACGAAAATCGCTGTTGTGTTGTCGAAAAAGCAAGCAAACCCAAAACGAGACAAAAGACCTTTTTACTTTCATGCGAGAATGCGCCTTGTGGAACTGTTGATTGATTTGATGCTATAGCTACTTGACGTGAATCTTTAAACCATCGCACAGCAGTGGCCAGCACTTGCTCTCTCGACAGAGTTAGTCTGGCGCCGTTGTTTGACACGGCCATCAATGTATCTCCATGACTGCTCCGCTTTCCGAGCCTTGTTTTGGTCGGTAACATCGTCTACTTCAGTCATGTCTTCTGTCTTGACCCAATTATATGGCTGTCGTCCAGACGCTATCGCAGAGTGACGACGGCAGCGCGAATGCTGTAGGACCTTACCGGTGGATTCTGTTCGTCGTGCCGAAGTCGTGCGGAACGGGGTTGGGCATGCTTCCCGAGACACGGGCGACGAGCTTCTGCAAGACCAAAGGTGTGTTGCAATTTGTTGTGTGAGATGGCAAGCCGAGCAGCCGTTTAGTTCAGCCTTCGTCGGCTGTCGAGTCGTTGGGTGAATCGTCTGCACCATCGGTCTGGGCCGTAGTAGAGCGCCTCGAGGCACCAGTGCCGTTTGTACTGTTCCTGTTCTGAAGTGCCGCTTTCTCGCCGACTGGCGGGGCATGCTCCCAATCCTTCTTGCAGACCGGGCAGCGCTCGTTGTTGTTTTGTGCTCTGAAAGCCACACGTTTGCAATGATGATGTAGTCTACCAGAACAGTCGAGATCAGGACATCTTTCTCCCTAGATGGGTCGTTAGCAATGTTGGAGTCGGAAAAGAAAGAGCAAAGTATACCATGGTGATTATGGCCTTGCAAGCGGAGCAGTTCTTGATCCTCTCATCTTCGTCATCGTTGTACGTTTCGACTAGCCAGCCGCGTAATTCCATCAGAGCGCGCGGGGTCAGGGTGTAATAGTCCTTGTTGCTGACCTCGAACCAGCCCTCGTCGACCATGGCCTGCAGCATTCTTTGAGCTTGCATCATGGTCAGGCTTTGGGATGTGGCAGCTTGGGTAGCTTCAGCATCTTGAGATTGGGCAGGCGGGGCTTTTGCTAGTCTCAAGGCGTCGGTGGATCTGACGGCAAGCACCTCGCTGCGATATGTGTTGTTTGTCTCAAACATGGCATCGAGACAGCGTTTGACAAAAGCAATCTCGTCGGGAGTATGGGTGGTTGCAAGCTGTGTAATCGAGTCGGACGAGACATTTACGAGAGCATAGATACGGGAGCGGTCGTGCTGGGAGATGGAGTCTCTGATTTCCAGGTCGAAGCGAGAGATGGCGGCATTGGTCACGTTGATGTAGGTCGAGACGTCTTGCTCGGTGATGTCGGCGGGCTGAATGTCGCGGCCATCTTGAGCTTGTACGCGTGAGCGGGCTGCAACGAGTCTTGTTTGGGAGGCTGGCTACCTTGGGCTTTCTCAATGGCAGCAACAATGGGTCGAGCTTGCTCGAAGGTAAGCGTGGCACGAGACAGGAAAGACTGCAAGAAGGCGCGGTGGCTATTGTTGTAGACGTTGTCGTTCTCGTCGCCGCCGTCGGACATGGTGGCTACCTGCTGTGTGCTAGCAGAAAAGAGGGACCTCTCAGGAAGACGCGTTCCAATCTTGGCCGCGTCCACTTCCCTTTTGGGCTTGCAGCTGCGGCCACCCACTTCCTTAAACCAAACTCTCCGTCTTGCCAGTTCTAATTCTCCATCTCTTTGGCCACAGTAAGTCTTTGACGCCGCTTTTCCGTATTCTCTTTGTCAGAAGCACAAACATTGCCCGTGTCTCGTTGTCTTTTCACACAATCTTGCGACTGCGTCTCAACATGCAGTCATTCTCACACCCTTTATTCTTCAACACGTCCAATCTTGATAAGAGGAAGCCGCCCAAACTCTTCAGTGGCATTGATACTGCTCGCGACATCCACCTGCATCTGAATCCCAAAACCAAATCAAGACGGCCCAAGCCTTTCGCTGTTGCTTCCTTCACTCTTCCTTATCGCAACCTGCCCATGAATCACTCCAATGACAAATCCACCAAGACTAAATCCAAAAAGAAATCCAAAAAGAAGACCGCTCAAAACAAGCAACCTGCCCAGAAGACAACCCAAGCTCAACCTCTCCGTCTGCCAGCCGCCCTCCCAACGCGAACCATGGCCCAACCACAGAGGAACGAGCCCGGCATCTCTGAAAGAAGAGGTATCAGATGGGTGTGTATCTCGATCGCCTCATGATGCGTAGACGCTCACATGTCTTCCCAGCTACCTGATGATCACCAACTTGAAGAGCCAACCTCTACACTGGTCTTGACGAGTTCGCAAGGGCGATTTGTCGACGTTCGCATCTTCTGCAACCCAGGAGAGATATTGCCTAACCAAGGTGAGTCGAAAGTTTACAATATTTATCGAGTTTTGTACTTTGAGCAGAGCCTCTGTCTTACTGTCGCCATCACAGCCTTGGTCTCCCGTTCATCGCCTGTTTTAGCATTGACTGACGATCTCACAGGCGGCCCCTCCAGTCTCCTCGACTGGGGAATTGCTGGCACATCAACAAGCACTGTCATCCAAGGACCATCACTAGATCATCCATCCAACCCGCCCCCACCAGCAGATGGCTCATTAAGATCTGTCTGCCATTCCACATTCTCCCACTGGATTGACAGTCGCACCGATACACCTGGGCCTGACCAGGGTGATATGTACCCCCTACCAAACAACACAACTCTTGAACTCGGCGCAATGTACAATCCTTTGACACATTCGGAACAACCCTATGAAGAAGTATGGGTTGACTTCTCCGCCTCTGCTGTAGAAGGAACACGTTGGAGTGTCGTGATCGATCTCGACGACCCTGAGCACAAAGCCAAAGGCCGTGTTGTTCGTGTGGGTGAAAATTGCCAAGCCATACTGAAGGTTGGTGAGCAAACGACTGTCGAGCGCTGGAAGATCGAGGCGCCAGAAAAAGACACCAACAAACGTGGTTGGCGACGCCTTGCTAGATTGGGTGATCTGTATTTACCCGTCTCGTTGGCATTTACCCCCGAGAGAGTGATCGAGGGCAACACTCTGATTTATGGAGATTACAAGTGGATGGTCAAGGAGGTGTACTCTTGGTAGACGACATGCGCACGCGGAATTCAGCGTGACCCTCTTGCTAAAAGGAAGCACAACTACTCCAAGGAATTCTAGGCTTGCCTGCGCTACAATGTTTCGTCGAGGCGCCCGGAGCCTCGCCATGATATCTTAGGCATCCGGCATCAGCAACAACATAAACTGAGAGCCGTGCGAACCCCATTCGTTGCTTCAGAATAGAATTGTTGTGTCAAGAGATTACATAGATACACGATAATAGTCCCGTGCGGTCTAGGGCGAGCCTGTAATTGCCAAAGGAACTTGATTTTTTAGACTACTGGCGCAACGCGTCGTTTATATACCACTTCCGCCAAGCAAGGCTGCTTCTCCGGCTTCGCAATAACATCCTTTCCTACTAGAACTAAAGCACCTGCTCTTAGTATTGTTCCGGCTAAGTAATTAATAATATAAAGAAAAAACAATTAGTTAGGCTTTAGAAAAGCCTTAGTTATAAAGCTATAGGCTTACCTAAGGCATAACTTAACTAGTTATAAACTAGAAACTGCTTAATCTTAACTATAATAGTAGTTAGTTACTTTTTCTTTTCTTTTTTCCTTTTTTCTATGCCTTAAAATTATTATTATAGCTAAAATATTATTTATAACTATAATCTTAGGCTTAGATCTTATTTTTTTATATGCTTCTTTTTTATAACTACCTTATATCTTATAATAGTAGTGCCTAAATTTATATAGAATACCCTTAGTTATTATTATTTGCTTAATTTTTACGCTTTAGATAGCTATAACTTTAGTTATAGTTACTAGTATATAAAATCTAAGGTATAAAATAATACCTTCTTACTACTTTAAACCTTTTTTATAATAATAACTTTTAACCTTAAATAAGCTTTTTAATCTTACTTAAGTACTTTCTTTTTTAATAGTTATATACTACTTTACCTTTTTATATACTATTTCTTTTTTTTCTTTATTAGTTATAAAGCTTTTTTATTACCTATATACTAATTTCTTACTATTCTAGCCTATAATATACTTTTTCTATATATAACTACTTTTATAATAGCTTCTTACTTCTTTTCTTTCTTAACCTTTCTTCTTATAATAATATAGTAGCTATTATAGGTCCTTTTACTAGCTCTCTTACTAGTACTAGCCGCCATAGCGGTAATAGCGGTAATAGCGGTAAGCTACTATATAAGCTAACTAGTAAGGGCGGTCCTAAGGGTTACTATACCTTTATTAAAGATCTAGAAAAGGCTTATAAGTAATTTTCTTAATTTTCTAGCTTTTTATTATAGTAACTAACTTATAATAGGTATAAAAGTATAGAAACTAGACCTAGAATTTGCCTACCTATTCTACTATTTAGCCTTAATCCTTATAGATGCTAGAAAAAGAGTCTGCCTTAGTATTATAAAAGAATTCTTTATAAGTTTATTTAACCGGAACTTTTTCTTTTTTAATAATATATCTATCTTTAGAAATAATAAGTTAGATATATATAAGACCTTCTTAGCCTATGCCTTAACCTTGTTTCTTAGCTATATTTCTTATTAACATATAGTTAATTCTAGCCGATTTACTTATACCGCGTAAAGAAAGAAAAACGGCAATTTTACTAATTATATAACCGTCTTAGTTATAAAAGAAAATCTATTTAAAGGGGCTTATACTAACTACGCCTTTCCTAACCGCTATAAGCGTTACTCCTACTACTAAGAAGATTAGGTTATTACTTATTCTTATGTTATACCTTTAGAATCTTTTTAACGTTGCTAGGATATATAGGTTATTATTAATGTTTTAAGACACCTTTTTATAACTTTACCTATATCTAGAAGTTCTATTATAAGCCCTTTTATACCTATAAGTCCTATAACTATTATAGATTTAATTAGTAGCATATTTCTTACCCTATCTTATAATATAACTTCTATATATAGATTTCTTATTACCTCTAGTTCTTTTTTAAAACCTACTTCTTTTATTATAAGTCCTAATTTTCCGCCTTACATCTATTTTGCATAAATAATAGATGCTTTTTCTATAAAATAGGCTAACTATATTATTAACGGCCTTACTAGTTAGTATAAGGACGTATATAGCGCCTTTACCTAGTCTTTAAGTAATATAAGAGTTACCTTTAAGATACTAGTTAACCTAGCATATAATATAGGCCGTTGTCTTAAGATCTAAAACGCTATTAGTAATAAGGACCTTTTTAACTTTAGCCTAACTAAGATTAGCCCTTATGACTTTATTACTATAATATCCTATAAATAGGTAACTACTAGTATAGCTTTAATCTATATCTAGGTCTTAATGTTTCTATTTATAGAGTATAACTAGTAGTAGGCTATAAACTATAGCGGTAATAATAGATCCTTATAATAGAAAGGTTATAAGGTTAATATAGCATTTTAAAAGGTAGTTATAGTAGTTATAATGGAGATTAACTTAGTTTTAGCGTAGATTTCCTTTATTATAGGGGGTTTTTAAGGTTTTTTTAAGGTAGTAAAATAATGCTAACCCTTTTTTCCTTATAATTTATACTAATAGATTAGGCTATAGCCTTTTTATAGATAACTAGTAGTTAAAAGTAGCTTATAATAATATTTTCCTTATAAATTACGTTCTAAACTTCTTAGTAGGAGTTCTTATTATATATAAGAAATACTAGTTCTTTTCTTTAGCCTAAGAAGGCTTAGAAATGTCTATTACATTAGTTATAATTAGTACTAAGTTTTCCGTTTGCTTTAAAGACTTTATTATAGCGGCTTTCTACTACTTACGACGGCTAAATTCCTACCTTAGCTTATTACTATTCTTAATTTAATTTTATAATATCTATTCTTAGTATTACTTATGTTACTTATCTGCCTCTATAAGGGCTTTTTAGATAGTAATCTCTACTAGCGCTATCTAAGCGTCCTTTTAACTACTAGACTTCTTATTAGCTTTTAGTCTTCTTAACTTTTAAACGCTATAAAAGATTTTAAGGTTCTTAATCTTAGTTATAGTCCTTATAACTTTATTTTTCTTTTCTACTAGGAATCTTTATATATCTAGACAATAGTTTAATCTTAGGATAAAGTTCTATAGTCTTTTCTATTTAGCTTCTAATAGAGTAGACTATATTTTAATATTAGAAACTATTAATTCTTTGCTATTAAGTACATTAAGTACCGTTAAACTAGTTAGTTTAACTTATAACTTTTCTATAAGTAGATTTAGATAATTCTAAAAGCTAGCTATAGTTATATAATTAGCCTTTATTAGCTAATTACTATAAGTTAGATGCTATAGCACCCTTTCTTTAGGTATTTATAACGTATATATTCCTAACTAATATACCTTTAGAATTTTATAAGGCCTAGTCTATTTAGAAATAAGTTTTATAGCCTTTAGGTTTTATAATAGAACCTACTTATTCTTCTTAAAAGTAGGCCCGTTATAGTTCTTAAGAATCTAAGAATTTATAAGTTTTATATAGACTACTTATTATAAGAGCTTTTTATTTATAAGGTACCTTATATGTTTTATAACTATAAGTCTCTTTTTATAATCTATAATAGTAATATTAAAAGGGCAAGGTTAATTCTCGTCCTCTAAAATACATAGGTAGCGGCTATATAGTAAGTAATAAGGGCTAAAACTTATGCTAAAATGCATTTAGGTTTAGTAGTAGAAGATAGCTTTTAGTAAGAAGTCTTTCTATATTATAACCTTATATCTAATATATATCCTAGTAAGAATTAAGCCTAAAATACTATTAAGGTTTTTATTCTTACTATTTATATACGGATAGTAAGAAGAAAATAACTAATACCTTATTTTAAGCTTATTATAAAGATATTATACTACTTTTAATATAAAATTAGCACTATTATCGGATAGAATCTCTTTTAGTAATCTATATATATAATAGATTTTCTTATATATAAACTTAGTAGTAGTCTTATTATCTATAGACTTAACTACCTTTATAATAGGCTAATTTATTATATAATTAATAGTAGTAAGCATATATTGCTTTTTACTAAAAAAAAAAGGTATAGGTCTAATAACGTCTAATGCCTAGCATTTAAATAGTTATAACTTTATATTAATTTAATAGAAGCGTATCTTATTTTTCTTACTACTCTTTTTCTATATAATCTAATAAATAGAATAGTGCTTACTAAAATACTAAATATTCTTTTTAATAGATAGCTACTATGCTCTAGACTTAACATGTCTAAGTAAGCTAGAAAAGCTAAAATGGCCGTAGTTATAATGCATATACTCTAGAAAATCTATATAGAATTCTAGTATAAGATAGAATATAACTTTTTTATTGTCTAGTAAAATATATTAAAACTCTAGTATTCTATTATTATTAATAATAGCATAGTTAACTACTTTTTCTTATATAAGCTTTTATAAGCGTTTTTTCTATAAAAGTATGCTAGATAAGTAAAAGGCAATTATTACGTCTATAAAGTTAGTTTTCTTATCTACTTAAAAGCATATAGCATTAATACGCTCTATAATATTTATAGGGGTACTTTCTATAAAGTTAGGGCACTATAATATTATGTTAGAAATAATAGCTTTAGCTTCTTTTCTATACTAAATCTTAATATTATACTTAGAGAATTTTTTAAACTACCTTATAACTTTCTTACTAGGAATTTTTATAGTTTATAAGTACTTTAGACTTTTATAATTAGTTAGAATAACTATCTTATATCCATTCTAAATATATATAGTCTATATATATAGTACTTTCTTAATTATAAGACCTTTTTTCTTATAGATAAAATAATTTAGTTTAGTAGCTTTAAGTTTTTGCCTACTAAATATAATAGGATATAACTTATTATTCTTGCTATTTTAATAGAGAACTAATCTAATAGCCCATTTAAAAGCGTTAGTTTTAATATAGAAAGGCTTTAAAGTATTAGGTATAACTAGAACTAGTCTAGTTATAAGATTCTTTTTTAACTTATTAAAGAAATGCATATACTATAAGTTTTACCTAATAGGTCTTTTTTTAATAGTATAAGTATTAATATCTTTTTTTTTTAATAGGTTAAAAAAAAAAGCTATAAGCTTTATAAAGCTATAAATATAGCGGCAATAGTAACTTATAAGTCCTAAAAACTAATAAACTTATTATGCATTTTAAGGTATAGGCTAATTTTAAATAACTTTAACCTTATCTTATATAGGTTATATATAGTTTAGTATAATAAGATGTCTATAGAACTTAACTTCTTATATTTCTATAATATACTTCTTTATAGAAATAAAGAGTTTTTCTTATTATAATACTTTAAATACTTTATATAAGTGCTTTACGTGCTTTTCCTTTATTTTAAAATAAATTAGAATATTATTAAGGTATATAATAACTAACTTGCCTAAGAAAAAACGTAGAACTTTATTTATTAAGGTCTAGAAAGTTATAAAAGCGTTATAAAGGCTAAAAGGCATAATAAGAAACTTATACTTTTTCTACTAAGTATTAAATATAGTCTTTATAATAGAGTCTAGTTCTATTAAAAGTTGCTAGAATCTAGAAATAAGATTAAGCTTAGAAAACTAAGCGGCTCTAGTAAGTACGTTAAGGTAATTTTATATAAGAGGTAGGGGGTATCTATTTTTCTTTATAAGTTTGTTTAGAGCATAAAAGTTAACGTATATTTTCTACTTATTACTAGGTTTAGGTATAAAGAAAATAGGACTTTTCTATAAAGAAAAGAATTTCTAGATAAGACCTTATTATAATAGCATATTAATTTATTTTTACTATTCTTATAACTACATTAGATTTAATAAATATACCTATATGTTTATAGGCTTTAAGTCTCTAATATTAATTAAATAGACAATATCTTTTTACTTTAGTAGCCTAGTAGGTAATTTTTTTCTAAATACTAATAGGTACTTTTATAGAACTATAATAAAGATAGAAAGAGTTATAATAATAGGTTTAACCTTAGTTATAGGGGTAGAAAAGAAGCATAATGCTATAAGTAGTAAAAAGGCTTTTCTTATGTTAAGTTATCTATTTATTATAGGATTAGTAAGTATATAGAGTAGCTCTTTTTTATTCTTAATCTTAGAATTTTATAAGTTAAAGATCCTTAATTAGGATTTAAGAACATAAGGAATAAAAGAGTTTTCTTATAGTAGTTATACCGTTCTAATCTACTAGTTAATAGTAGGGTTATATCTTATAAACTAGAATAATCCTAGAATAACATTATATTCTTTAAAATCTATAAGTTAAGCTTTAAGAACACCGGTCTAGTCCTCTAGGAAGTAGGGTAATTTAAGTCCTTTTCTTATTATAATAGTTTGCCTATTTAGTAAAATAATTAACTTTATTATAATAGAAATAATAGAACTTTTTTAAAAGGTCCTAGCTTTTAAAGCTAATATATAAATTCTAGATGCTATAGTATTAAGAGTAAAAACAATCTTATAGACATTATTATAAGGTCTAATAGTTTTATATAGTATAAAAAGACCGCTATCTATTATAGTAAAGTACTTAGTCTTCTTTTCCATTAAAGATCTAGTAGTTACGTTTATATCTATACTTATAACTAGGTTTTCTTCTTTAATAAAGGCCTTAAAAGATAAGAAAGTAGCCTTAGTTATAACCTTACCTACTTATTTTTTAAAAGGCATTTATTAGAATAGTAGCCTTTTTTATTATAGGCGTAGTAAGTAACTTTTAACTTATCTTTCTTACCTTTATCTTTACTAAAATTCCTACCTTTTTTTTTCTTACCTATAGCATTAAGAGATTTAATAGTTATATTTAGTTTCTTACTCTAGTTCTTTTAGCAATTTTAAAAATAAACCTTATCTAGTATAATAGCTTAATTAATGTATTTAAAAGTAAGAGTGTTTAAGGGTAAATAAAGCTATATGTCTAAAGCATCTTTTATATCTTTTTAAAGGCTATTCCTATACCTTTAAAGTATATGTTCTATAGATAGGATAAGGATAATCTTATATAAAAGGGTTTATAAGTCCCTTATAAAAGCCCTAGCTAAACTAGTCTATTTTATATATTTAAAGCGTCTCTTCTTAATTTCTATCTAGTCTAAATCGGTATAATAGTATTAGATTTTTAATAGTTACTTAGTAAAAGAAATAGTAGTAAGCTTCTTTTACTAGTAATTAAATAGATCTTTCTTAAGATAGAAAAAAGTAAGGCGGTTCTTTTCTCTATTAGATATAGGTCTATAAAAGATAAAGTCTTCTTATAGCCTAATCTAGTTTTTAACCTAAGTAATCTAGTTATTAACTTTCTTATTCTTTATCTTTTTTTTAAAAATAGAAGGTTTCTAAATAGGTACTTTAAAATAATACTTATATCTACCTACTATAGTTATAGTGCTAGTTATAGGCGGAGTATCTTATTATATATAGTTAGGATCCTTAGAAGGAGGTATATATTACGGCTATAGTTATAAAGGGGGTTATATAGGAAAAATAGGATAATATTTCCCTACCTAGTGCTAGGTAATAATAGTAGCTTATGCTCTCTATTTATAGTTAAGTTAAATAATAAGTTCTACTAGTTAATTATAGTTATACTAGGTTAGGTCTATATCTAGGGGTTTAGGCTATTATAGAAAAATAGTAGGACCCTTAGGTTAAGGGGCACTAGTTATAGGGTTAATTATAATACCCCCTATCTATTAATAGACAATTATAGGGTTAGTTATAGGCCTTCCGGCGTAAGGGGGGCCATTTATATAGCCTCCGGCCTAAGAATAGCTAGTTATATGCCCTTTAGCCTAGGGATAGCTAGTTATATAACCTTTAGTTTAAGAATAACTAGTTATAGGGTTAAAAGAGGGGTTAAGTTCTATTATAAAAGTAAAAAGAGGTATAAGCGGGGGATATAAAGAAGTTTTAAAGAGGCTTAAGTACTATATTAGTTATATAATGCTATCTAGTCTACTTATAAAAAGAAATATCCTTCTTATATTAATTAAAGCTCCTTTAGCTAGAAAGACTACTTAGATCTATCTTATAATTCTTAGTAGACGTATTATTATCTCTTTAGTAGAGTAAGAGAAATAACTTAGCTAAGATATAATTAAATTATAGGTTCTATCTTTTTTATTATAGATAGTTATAGGTAGTTATAGGGGTTTATAATCTTCTTACCTAATAGATTAGAGGCGTAGTTATAACTTAGAAAGCTAATATTAGCTTATTTCTATAGCTATAATATATTATACATAATAGAAATAAGGTATATCTATAATATTGGCGTTATATAAACTAAGGTAGTTATAAGTCTATATTTTAAGGGCTATAAAAGGCACCTTAGGCCGTAGAGGCCTTTTAGAGCTTAGCTACTAGATGTAATTGCTAAAGGAACTTGATTTTTTAGACTACTAGCATAACGCGTCGTTTATATACCACTTCCGCCAAGTAAGGCTGCTTCTCCGGCTTCGCAATAACAAGCCGAAGATCCATGTTTCGACCCTGACCCTGACCGACTAAGCATTTCTTCTAATTTCCAATGAATCAACAATACATCGCTATTTCCGTCATTCTAGTACGATGCTTGTCATGCTATTCTAAAAAATGGACTGGGCGACGTGTGCCGAAGCCACTCCTTTACTGTCCCCCTTTTCTTCCTGCATCCTCCCACCATAATCGTACAACTCTCGTCTCCTAGTCTAAGTGACCTTCTTTCCAACAGCCTCGGCTTCTTGTCTCAGTTTTGCAGGAATGGGCAATCCCTTTCTCTTCCTCTCTTGAATCTCGGCCGTAATCTCCTCGACCATCTCATCCCAAGCACGGCCAGGGTCATCCGGCAATCCCAAAGTCGGGTTCCTGCTCTCCTTCTCCAGATCCTTCTTGACCTGTTCCTCGCTGGGTTTGGAATGCTGCTTGACCTTTTGCTGCAAGAACTGCTTTCCGGGAGACAGAAGGAAGAGAGACGAGGCGGTGACGCCGATGACGGTGTAGAAGTAGACGCGCTGCCAGATCAAGAGGGAGTTGCCGAAGCCGAGGAAGATGAAGGGCGCGACAGTGAAGGAGAAGGCGAGTTGGGTGCATAGCCAAGTGAAGATATCGTAGTAGCGCTTCGAAGGCAGAGCCTTTGTGCCATCCGGGCTCATGAAGAAGGGCCGAATCAAACGGCGTGAATCTGTTTGTAAAGGTTAGTCGTCGCAGTTCTTTCTCGCAAAATGGGTATCGGGACTCACTCTTTGCCGAATTCTGGATGAAGCTCGCGAGCACAAAGGCAAGGTAGTAGCCAGGGTAAAATCCGTGCCAGAATGCACTGGTGACAAAGGTAGCCATACTAGCTCTGAAACCAGGTTTCTTGCCCTTGGGAGTGACTCGCAGATACATGTAGTTCCTCAACCACAAATTTGTGTTGATGTTCCAGTTGCCGAGGTAGGCATGGCTGTTCTGAGCCAGCTCAATGGCAAGAGGCTTGACGTTTTGCAGTCTGTTCCAGTCGGCCTTTCCGGTCTTGGGATCGATACCCTTGTAACCGATACCAGAGAGGATGCAAGCGCCTTCGGTGAGCGACCAGACACCGTAGTACTTCATGCGAGTAGTGACACCTAGCATATGCAAGATCCAGACGCGACGAAGAATACCATACTCCTTGTAAACGTCGGAGAGCAAGAAGTCGGTGTAGTAGTAGCCAGAGAACTGGAGGAAAGCAAAAATCCAGAGAAGACCAAAGGCTGCTTTCCATGCTGCAGGTGTACCACTACGAGGAATCTTGCGTTGCTTACGAGTTGGCGGCGCCTTGGAAGGATCAACGCCATCAGGAAGCTCAAACATGGTGGTCTCGATCCATCTTCTGTAGTCCACGTAATCAAAGGCAGGACCTGCGAATAGCGATGGGAAGAAGAACACGAAACCGGCATAATCAAGCAGACCGGGCAACTTTCTCAACGCGCGATCCTTTTGATGGTCGGTTAGAGAGGCTTCAGGTAGTGTGCCATCGTAGACATTCCAGCAGAAGGCCGTCAGTTTCATAACCAAGACCATTTGAGCACCGGTGATGTCGATAGTGCTAGGGTCATTAAGGATCTGACGATAAATGTGGTTGACAGACATGTGTCCCATGAGAAACACGAAGCCAACCCATGGCATATAGGGCCCCTGTATGTATGCCGCAATTGAATATGCACCAACGGAGCTGATCAAGATGGTACGCAGACCGGCCCACAAGTCGAACAGGCCGACGAGATAGAACATAGAAACACTTTCGAAGTCAGTAGAGTAGAGCAAAAAGGGCCACAAGATAATGCATACGCAATGATGAAGGCATTCTTCTGCGCAGGTCTCGAGTCGGGGATACGTTTGAGTACTCCAGCCAGAGGATATGACAACAGAAATGAGAAGATGAGTTTTACTATACAATGTCAGTCGGTATGACATTAAGCTCAGTTCACCAGTACATACACTCGTCGGGTGCAGCGCCCAGTTTGCCAGCCACGTAGACAAATGCTATAAGCTCAAGTCAGTAAAGCTACTCTTTTGTCCATTCGGAGCGAGGGTTCACGTTGCACTCACGGGCGTTGATGTAGGGCAACATCTTGAAGCTTGTTCGGTGAGATCAGTGCAGATAGACCTCAACAACACGAGCTCGAGCGATCAAGAGAGAAGTAGGCACGAAAGAGTGTTTCGAAGGGACTCCAAGAAGTTTGGCTTCTTGCACACGTGGATTGTGGATAGGTTGTTTGCTTCACAAGATGACGTAGCACCAGTTATGACCAACTTGTGCATGTCATGTGCACTTTGACCCGTACATGGAACATTGGAAGCAGAGGCACATGAAGCAATGGAGTAGTAAAGTTCAAGTCACTGGACGTGGAAGAGTTGAGAAGGGTAAAAGGCAACATGCTCATATGCGACTATACATGCTGGCGACGCGGCCATTGCAAAGCATGAAGCAGTGCTTTCATAAGTATTTCTATGGGAAGCCTCGATCAACATGGGCTGTTTCTGGGGCAGCACTCGTCATCATTCTCCAACGTCTTCTGTATGCGCTTCTTGCTTTGTGAAAGAAAACTGATCCATGTGTCAAGCAAACACTGCTGCTCTTTTGTCGGACGAAGCAGAGATTAGGGGTTTCGGAGGGGTGAGACGCTTAGCGACCCTTGGCGACTCTGGAGACGATGCTCTCGTACTCGATGTCGTCGGGGTCGTTGGCCTGAATGTCGGCGGCGAGGCCGTTGAGGGAGCGCTTGATGGCTTCCTTGGACGACGAGTACATCATGCGGGGCTAGATTCGGAGCGGTCAGTAAGTGTGGCCGGACATGGTCGGAGGAGACAAGGGCCTCACGTATTGCGATGCATCATCGGGGACCCAGGCGATGAAGGTAATCTTGCTTCTGCAGTGGGCGTCAGTATGCGGCGACAAGACGACTTGGTGACTGCGCACCTCTTGCCCTCGCCAGCGGTGTCGTACTCGACATCGTAGACGGCGTATCTGCCACCAATGCCCTCGTTGCCTCTTCGGTCCTTGCTCTTTGCGTTGAGGAGCTTCTCGCGGAAGACGGAGTAGTTGGCTTCGGTGGACGAGTCCTCGACGACAATCTCCTTCCAGTCGTCCGAGATCTTGTAGATGATCCACTTGGTCGACTTGCCGAGCTTGAGGTCGTTGAATGCGGTGATGCACTCAGGTGCAACGGAAACACTGTCGGTGGCTTGTCAGCGCCGTGGTTCGTGCTTTGGGCCGCCGTCACGGCGGGAGTTGAGGGCCAAGGTGGACATACCCTGATTGGGCCTAGAGGTGGTCGTGTTAGCATAGTGACGAATGAAGTAGCTGCGGAGGGACATACCATTTTGATTATCTGTCCAGCAGGTCTAAGACACGATGATGGCTGTCGGGGCGGTGTCAGCCGTCGGTGTTAAGTAGGGCCAGGTGGAGGCAACAGCATTGTAGCAAGAGCACATTGGCAAGACAGGCTGCCATTGTACGCGTGTACAAGCGAGGGCGGCAACGTACCGGATAGGAGCGTAGGCGGGAGAGAGTGCAGTCGTGTTGTGGTAGACAACAACTTGCGGTGCTGGCGTGTGAGCTTGCTGCCCCTCCCGTGGCCCCCGTTCTCTCCGCGACTTCCTCTCCTGGTCTATGCACGTGACATGACACTGTATCATGACGACGCCAATTCAGCCTCATTTCACTCGACCTGCCTTTTGCATGCGTGTACACTCTCAGATGAACGACTGTCTATGTATCTCATCACAACCGATCGAGCAGAGAGTAAAGGAAGAACATCTATTCGTACAGATATATATCGCTGACCCATCCTCTGCTATGCAATCTAAGAGAGGAGAAATGTTTGTACATTAACGACACGGCAGAAATGCCACAGGGCTTTTAGCTACAATACATAAAAACGTGAGTGCCTGTCAAGGGCGAAAGGAAATTTGGGGTATCATCGACTCTTCCAAGGTGCGGTTGGCTTAGAACATGCCGCCGCCCATACCGCCCATGCCGCCGCCCATGCCACCCATAGGAGGCATGCCAGCACCCTTCTCCTCGGGTGCCTCGACAATGGCCACCTCGGTGGTACCGAGGAGCGAGGCAACACCGGAAGCGTCTCTGAGACCGGTGCGGACGACCTTGAAGGGGTCGAGGATACCGGCAGCGATCATGTCGACGTACTCGCCCTTGGCGCTGTCAAAGCCCTTGTTGAAGTCCTGACCGAACTCATCCATGATCTTGCCAACGATCACGCTGCCCTCGGCACCAGCGTTCTCGACAATGGCGCGAGCGGGGCGTGTGATGGCGTTCTTGACAATGCTGATACCGAGCTGCTGGTCGAAGTTGGAAGGCTTGAGGTCGTTGAGGGCGTTGGCGGCGGCCTTGATCATGGCAGTACCACCACCGGGGAGAATACCCTCCTCGACGGCAGCGCGAGTGGCGTTGAGAGCGTCAACGAGACGGTCCTTCTTCTCACCGACCTCAACCTCGGAGGAGCCACCGACCTTGATGACGGCAACACCACCGGAAAGCTTGGCGAGACGCTCCTGGAGCTTCTCCTTCTCGTAGTCGGAAGTGGTGGGGTCGGCAATGACGCCACGAATCTGCTCGCAACGCTGAGCAACCTGGTCCTTGCTGCCTTCACCGTTGAGGATGACTGTGTCCTCCTTGGTGATGGTGATGGAACCGGTGGAACCGAGCATCTCGGGGGTGGCCTTGTCGAGCTTGATGTCGAGCTCGTCGGTGAAGACGGTACCGTTGGTCAGAACAGCAAGATCGCCGAGGATGGACTTGCGGTTGTCACCGAAGCCGGGAGCCTTGACGGCGGCGACCTGGAGCTGGCCACGGAGCTTGTTGAGAATGCAGACAGCAAGAGCCTCACCGTCGATATCTTCGGCGATGATGACGAGAGGGCGGCGGAGCTGCTGGGAAGCCTCAAGAGCGGGGACAATGTCCTGGACAGCAGAAATCTTCTTCTCGGAGAGGAGGATGAGGGGCTTCTCGAACTCGACCTTCTGCGACTTGGTGTCGGTAATGAAGTAAGGCGAGATGAAACCGCGGTCGAACTTCATGCCCTCGGTGATCTCAAGCTCGTCCTCAATGGTCTTGCCCTCCTTGACGGTGATAACACCCTCCTTGCCAACCTTCTCCATGGCGCTGGAGAGGAGAGCACCAATGTGGGTGTCGCCGTTGGCGGAAATGGTGGCGACCTGAGCGATCTCAGTGCTGGTGGTGACATCGCGCTTGTGGGCCTGGAGGTATTGGATAACGGCCTCGGTAGCGGCCTGAATACCACGTCTCAGGTCCATGGGGTTGCATCCAGCAGCGACGTTCTTGACGGTCTCGGAGAAGATGGCGCGAGCGAGGACAGTGGCGGTGGTGGTACCGTCACCAGCAACCTCGTTGGTCTTGCTGGCGACATCCTGGAGGAGGCGGGCACCGAGGTTCTCGAACTTGTCCTTGAGGACAACAGCCTTGGCGACAGTGACACCGTCTGGAATAGGTGTTAGCCATCAATTGGTCGCACGAGGATTCTTCAGGGAGGGGAGATGCATACCCTTGGTGATCTTGGGCGAGCCGTAGCTGGACTCGATGAGGACGTTGCGACCCTTGGGACCCAGGGTAGTGGCGACGGCTCTGGCGAGGGTGTCGATACCGTTGAGCAGAGCCTGTCTGCCCTCGACGCCGAACTTGAGCTCCTAAAGACGGTGGTCAGCGCGTGGCATAGACAAGTGTGCGGGCATGCGGTACCTTGTGTGCGAAACGCTGCTGTTGCAGGGAAACAGAACGCAGCTTGGAGGCCGAAAGGGCAGAGGCCCTGGCACGAGAGGTGAAAGCGCGCTGCATGTTGGAGGCAAATGAACAAAAATGCAAAGATCAGATATGAACCCGTTTGCTCCTGTTACTCCACAAAGCAAATGGCAGACGAGATGAGAGTGGGAAGACGGCGACGTCGTGTGGAAAAATATACGACAGCTCGTCCGAGGTTACCAGACACATTCTGGATGCTTCGGTTGGTCCGAGCGCCCGCATCTTGCGCTCCTTGCCCGATGCCGCCAGCGACTCCAACGTCCATCCATCAACTCTTCATCTATCTGGGGCCAGCTCTCTGATTTCTGTCTTGCAAGCATGTGCACATTTGTGATGCGATGCCAGTCCTGCCCAATCCTCGTGCGTCTGATGTAACAGCCAGAGACATAGCCATTGTGCTGGTGTCAGATGTCACAAAAGGCATGGAGCCGATTGAATGCTTCAGGTGATACATTCCTCGTACTCCCATAAGACCGCTTCAAGGTCTTGCGCGGAAAGCCGCGTCTGGCGACCTTGTATGTAGCTAGTCTCACGGTTTGATCCTCCTGGAGAGAGCTGTCGTTTGCGTCTCTTTGGCCGTCGCTCAATTTCGTTCTTTGTCTCTTCAATTCACATTTCCGGCCACAGTCGTCACTTCTCTTCTTTCATTACTTCACATGGCCACATCACTCACTATGCCCAATTCTCTCGCACAACACAAACCCCAAATATTGCTGCCAAAAGAACAACCACTATTGAGACATCTTGATCCCCAATCCGGCACAATGCAACTAAAAGGCCTTCATCATCGGCAAAGCTGTCCCGGAAGCGCTTACTACGTCTGCCAGAATGGTTTTAGAGGCTGTTGTTCCATCGATCCTTGCAATCCTGGCGCCACATGTCCAGACTCCAGCAGCACTCTGTCTATCTCTTCAGCCACGACACGCAGACCAAGCCTAACTTCTACATCGACAGCCACCTCGGCTCCGACTCGAATGTCCTCCCCAGTCACGATGTCATCTACTTCAGCTAGTACCACCTCGACTAGCGCCATACCCACAGCGACGAGTTTGACATGTCCAGCCGCAAACATGACAACGTACGTTGACCCCAATAAAGTCCAGTACTCTATCCGTTGCAATGTCGACAATTCCTACAACTCTTTCAACTCCACGGCTGTCAGTACAGGAGGATTCGGCAAATGTTTTTCGGCATGCGATAACTTTGCAGCCTGCGCGGGGTTCACATTCGTAGGAACTGATTCAGGGACTTGCTATTTGAAATCCAATCTCCCAGCAGATGGCTATTCGAGTACTGCGGGAAGCAACTATGTGACAGTCGCCTTGCTCAATCGCAATGCTCAAGTTGTTCCACCAGCAGATGCCCTACCTACAAACTCGTCCGACCCGTCGCGTGGCTCCAAGGGCATACCTATCGGCGCTATTGTTGGAGGTGTGATTGGTGGCTTAGCTCTTCTTATCCTTCTTGCTCTGCTCGTATTCTTCTGCCTGCGCAGTCGGCGTAGAAAGAGAGAGGAGAGGAGAGAAGCCACCCAGAGCCTTCCACGAGGTCCAATGGAGCCTCATCCGAAGGGCGAGTCACTATTTGCAGCACTCGGAGGTAAGTCGGTTCGAATTCTGTTCAGGACTATCGCTAAACCAGATACAGGGTTTTATCAAGGACATACGACAGCGCCGAAGCAAGTACCACTCGACGAGTCTCAGCTCACCAGAGAAGATTCTGTGAACGGATTTCTGGCAGCCAAGTACGACAAGCCTGCACCAGGATCAGTTACCCATAACCCAACTGGTCCAGCAGAAGTGGAAGGCAGACCCATATATCCTTCGGCGAACATCGGCCCTGCTCCAGTCGAACTAGACGCAAGTCCTATAATGGCACCAAAGACACCAATGTCACCACAAGTTGACGAATCACCCGTCCTAGGAAGATATACTTCGAACGTCTACAGTAATCACGGGCAGAACAGCCTTGCTGATGAAGTGCGCAGGAGACAGCATAGTCGACACATCATGAGCTGGAACAACTATGATGATAGAAGTGTGATTTCACCACCTTCATCCATGACCATGTCTCCCAGGATTGGCTCTCCTGATGTAAGTCCCATGATGAACAGCTCAAGAGACTCAACTGCGAGCAAGTCGCCACCTGAGAGATACCAAGGACACTTCATCTAGGATTGAACATGCCTGCCTTTTACCCAGCTTTCTTCTCATGCTCGGGACGGCCAAACAGATAAGAAGGGATGCCGCAACTATTAGACATCAATGCACATAAATTCGGAGAGTTACATCCACGTTCCTACAGTATAAGTCTTCATTGAGCCTACAACATCGATCGTCCCTCGCCTATCTAATCTGCATGAAGCACCGATATCGATCTGCATTTACGACGCTCGTTTGATCTCAATCTGGACTCTGGCGGAGCAATTTCTTATCGTCCCACTGATTACCGAGACAATTATTAGACCAAGCCTTCTGCAGAAGCTTAACGAAAGCGTTATCACACAGAGAAGCATCCGGCTCAAGTGTCAAGCCCACTGGTTCCCGCACCTTTATCTACTATGCAGTAGATAGTGTTGTCAATAGCCGCACCCCCACTGTCGGGAGCCCCCACAATACCGTCTATGCATGCATAGCAAACATACACTATCCTTGAGGTGAAATCAGATTTATGAATGAGACGCTGTATACCAAATGACCACGATCAGGGCTTAATTATTCTCCTTGAAAGGTGGACATGACTGAATAAGCTTCTTTCGACGATCAAAAACGTGTCTAGCGAGAGCAACCACTGTACGAGTGAGCTGTGGGTGAATCTACCAGTTGGCCCCTCGAAGCGGGGTGAGGCCCTCCGAACGCGGCACAATCGGCGACGTCTGCTCGCGTGCTTTCGCCATGAGCGCCCACCTGCCTTGATTTCCACCCATGCTATCGACCTTCTCAATTCGTGCATCTCAAGTGACCGCTTGACTGTCCACACAAGCATAGAGGAAGCTTCCAACACGGGAGCTTGTCTAGGTAATTCCGGCTTTCGCCAGCTAGTCGTTCGATGGCGTCTATGATCATTCTATCCTCCTTCCCAACAGAGCACTAGCTGGCATTTCCCTATATCCGCTTTCCAAGGGCTGTACAGCTTACATATCATCCGGACACATCATGCTCCAGGGCAATATGGCGGGAAGCTCAGCCATAGTTTATCGTGTAGTCCCTGGCGACGACCCCTTGAACTTTACTATCTCTAAGAGGAAGGAGGAGCACTTGAGTATGGTTTATAAGAACTACGCACAACCACGGCATAGTCAAGGTTCATTCCAACTCCCATTGTCTTTCGCGTTTGATCCTGCTAGAGGCACATTTTGCCTTCTCGTTCTTCCATTACCATGCATCTCTCTTTGCTTAGCTTGAGTGTGTTGGTTTCCTGCGTCCTCGCCTCACCTACGGGGAACTATGTCATCCATGAGAAGCGTGATGCTGCTCCCATGGGTTGGAGCAAGGGCGAGCGTCTCGATCGACGTGCTTTGATCCCCATGAAGATTGCATTGACGCAGCGCAACCTCGATCGGGGCGCAGAATACCTGCATGAAGTCAGCCATCCCGAGTCCGCCAAGTACGGCCAGCACTGGACTGCACAACAAGTGGCAGACCATTTCGCACCTAGTGATGAGACTGTCTCTTCTGTCATGGACTGGCTTATCGCTTCTGGAATCTCTTCCGATAGTGTCAAGTTGAGTCAGGGCAAAGGGTGGATCAACCTCGAAGCCTCGGTCGACCAAGCAGAGTCCTTACTTAATACTAAGTACCACGTTTACGAGCACGATACTACTGGTCATCCTCATATCGGCTGCGACGAGTACAGTCTTCCCAAGCACCTCAAGGACCACATCGATTTTGTCACTCCCTCCCTGCACTTCGATACCAGAGTCACAGAGCGATCTGACAAAGTTGAGAAGCGTGATGTGACACCCGACACTGGCAAGGAGATTGGTCAACCTGGCAGCTGGAGTACGCCCCATCTGGGCAAGTACATCAACAAGTCCCAGTTCATCACGGAGCTCGAGCAATGTGATGAGCAGATCACCCCCAACTGTCTCAAGGCTCTTTACAGTATTGGCAAGAGCACCGGCAAAAGCGTCAAGAACAGTTATGGCATTGTCGAGTACACTCCCCAAGCCTACGTCCCATCTGATCTCGATCTGTTCTTTGCCAACTTCTCGGAGAAGCAAGTCGGAGACAGACCTATTACAGATTTGATCGATGGAGCGGTTGTTCAACAGACTAACATGAGCTTCAACTTCAATGGTGAGAGTAACCTCGATTTGGAGTATGCCATGACCTTGGTATACCCAGAGAAAGTCACTTTATACCAAGTTGGTGATTTGGTATGAGATCCTTGTGCATGCCATCTCTTGGAAAAACGCTAACATCTTGCTCTAGGTTGAGGGTGCATCATTCAACAACTTCCTTGACGCCATCGATGCCTCTTATTGCACATACGAAGGTGGTGATGACCCCACTCAAGACGCCATCTACCCTGATACAGCTGCGGGAGGCTACAAAGGCAAAGAGAACTGCGGAACATTCGCACCTGCCAAGGTCATCAGCACGTCTTATGGCTACAACGAGGCTGACCTCACGCCATTCTACGAGAAGCGTCAATGCGATGAGTACATGAAGCTTGGTCTCATGGGTACCTCTGTCCTCTACAGCTCGGGTGATTACGGTGTTGCTGGCAACGGCGGCCAGTGTTTGAACGCCAACGGCACCTACAACTCTGGCAAGAGCGGTCGCTTCAACCCTTCGTTCCCTGCCACATGCCCTTACGTCACAGCCGTCGGAGCCACCCAGGTCATTCCGGGCACAAACATCATCACCGCTCTCGCCAGCGGCACTCAACCCGAGGAAGCCTGCGAGACTGTCATCTACTCAGGTGGTGGTTTCAGCAACGTTTTTGACCTCCCCAGCTACCAGTCTTCGGCCGTCAAGTCGTGGTTCAAGAACTTCCCCCCGCCGTACGGTGCTGATCGCTTCAACAACACTCAGAAGACTCGCGGCTTCCCTGATGTCAGTGCAAACGGTGCCAACTATGTCGTTGCCATCGATGGCACTTTTGCTCTGGTCTACGGAACTTCTGCATCGTCGCCCACCTTTGGCTCTGTCCTGACCATCATCAACGAGAGGCGTCTCCAGGCTGGCAAGAGCAGTATTGGTTTCATCAACCCCACGCTTTATGCTCATCCCGAGGTGTTGAACGATATCACTCAGGGAGGTAACCAGGGCTGCGGTACTCCTGGTTTCACGGCCAGCAAGGGCTGGGACCCAGTCACTGGTCTTGGTACACCGTCATTCCCTAAGATGCTGGCTTTGTTCTTGAGTCTGCCCTGATGAGAGAAAGCGCGATAAGTAGTATGAGCGTAGAGGCTTGGATTCGAGTCTGTCCGGAATGGTGTCGATAGTAAATGAATAATGACGATTGACTTTGATGATGCTTTTCTAGCTAGTGACTCGACTCCTCACAGCAACCACTCGTAAGAATGATGTGCGAGGTTTGATAGGTTCTTGAGTGACTCTCAATGGACGAGGCCGTCGTTATCATAGCATGGTGCATTTTCACAGCGGTAACAATCCGAAGTTGTAGTATTGGGATTGCACATCGGAATCCACAGCATAGGCGACTATACAGGCACAGATGAAGTCAAACCACAGGTCACTATACATTCACACATCAGGTCAAGGGAAACCATGTTGCTCCAACAGTATTCTTCATTCTCAAGTCAACGCTATGATGATGCGCAAGTACTGTAACTGCCAAGTACTTCTAGGAAAATTGCAAACATAAACCCGATAAAAAAACTCCTACGCACGTGTTCTCTTGCCTCATTAAAAACCCACTGGGAAAAAGATGCCGTCCAGCAGGGAAAAAGAGTTACAAGAAACACGTCGCGAGACACAAGCATCTTTAAAGATGACAAGGTCAGTATCCTTCAACTCTGATGTATGCTCTTCTGCCACGGGGGTGGCGGGTAGTGTTTTGCGTGAAAGCATTCTCGATACGGCGGATGGTGTAGTCATCGGCGCGTCTGAGAGCTTCTTCTCTACTCATGTGCCCTGTTGATGGAGTGGTGGGTGGCGGCGAGTGGAGGGATGTTGTTGTTGTGGAGGTAGAATCAATGCTCATCTCATCCCAGGCGTCGCTTGTCCATCCGAAGATTTCGTTGTGGACGCGACGTTGTTGTTTGGCTTTGCTGCTGTCGTGAGAGCAGGATTTTTGGTGGTTGTCAGTGGTAAGAGTTGTGTTGCTGGACCTGTTGATGGCGGCACGCAGCTTTGTTTGTGTGTTCAGGAGCCACTTTGTAAAGCGGCAGACTTTCTTGGCCTTGAGGCCTTCACCTGAGACGGCAGCGCGTGTTTTGTGGAGAGGGTTGATAGTTGCCATTTTGTTTGCAGGAGAGGAGAAGTAGATGGTAGGGTACGGTATACGAAAGGGGAGGTTGGTAAACCTAGCTTCGATATACCTGAGCTTTGAGTTGATGGATTCACAAGAGTTTTCTCGACTTGTAGCAGTTACGAAGAATCGCTGTTGGATGAGAGAAGGAGAGGAGAAGGGTGGAGCTGAGCGCTCTTTATATCTGTAATCAGTCATGGAAGTCGAAAAGATCACACGCCTGTTGTATGAGAGAAATTCTGTTCATTCGCGATGTTGGCCTCTGGTTTGACCAGTGCAAAGCCTGGATTCCCTAAGCTGACCGGCACGCGAGTGGAATCGAGGTATATAGAAGAATTTTTCTGCCAGGCAGCAACTTGTAGCCAACGAAACACGACCAACCTGAAAATGAAACCACGACGGTAACAAGACACGACAGGAGGTCTGAGTTAATAGGAGTGACTTGCCTCCTGATCGAAGGCCCTCGAGTACTCGATGATATTCGATGGTCGGGTTCCTGAATTCATCCATGTATCAGCTTGGACGAAATGCCGCGAAATACCTCAAGTGCTAGTAGGTGCCAGGATGATGACTCTTCCATTAGCTATGTCGAGAGATATCTTCTCACAAACAAAACATTGTGACTGGCTTCAGAAATCAGCGTGAAGACTCGGAGATTCTTGTTGCCCCTTCCACATTATCAACCCAGTCAGAGATATTAATCATGTCGAACTCGGAGCGCATCTCAGGTCAAGACATGACAAGCTCGAGCCCGACTTTCACGGCCCCAAGTATGGAATCTGTACAGGAGACTATAGTCGGAGCGTCGCAGGCAGCACAAGATCCCTTCCAGTCGGCGTTCGACACACCGCAATCAAGTGTGGAGCATCTTGTGTCCAGACAGGCACGGCAACAGACTCGAGCGGCCAGATTCGTGGAGTGCGCCTGTGTGAGCGGCGGGCCGTGTGTTGGGTCAGGAGGCCAAACTACGTGCGACGGCGCTTCAAGTCCTCCGAGGTTGAAAGTACCGAGCAAAGGCAAGAAAACGAAGGGCATCAGAAATGTCACCAAGGTGCTGAAGAAGGCATGGAAAAGATGGTGGTGATGGTCGACTCGTCTCCTATGGCCTTTCGTCGAGGAAGTCGTTGCCCTCAGACATTTATGAAGGTGACGGCACCATGAATGCTGGTGTTCTCACGCCGGAATGACAGATTATTTTGATCATGATGACAATAAGGAAAGATGAAGATATGGTTGGAGCAGAAGATGATGGTCGGTGTTTTCGGCAACCATCAAAGCCTCGACGTCACTGTTGATCTGCAGCTCCGGCGAGCACAAAGCAGCTCTCAGCATTTCTCTCGCACGACAAGACAGCACACATCATGTCGTTCCGCCTGAGCACACGCAGCACCAGTCTACGGGTGCCACTCGCCCGTCCCACGACGACGTCCATCACACGCCGTCACCTCAGCGCCTACGGCTACGAGCAAGCCAAAGCACTAGCCTTCACCAACTATGGCGAGCCAAAAGACGTCCTCCGCCTGCACGGCCACAGCATCTCTCCCGCCCACAAAGACCTCGTAACCCTCCGCTTCCTCGCCTCGCCCATCAACCCAGCAGACGTCAACCAGATCCAGGGCGTCTACCCCACCAAACCCACCTTCAGCACCACTCTCGGAGCTCCCGAACCCACCGCCGTAGGAGGCAATGAGGGTGTCGCCGAAATCATCTCGGCCGGAGGAAGCGTCAAGGGCTTCCAGAGAGGCGACTGGGTCATCATGCGCAGCCCCGGCTTCGGCACCTGGCGCACCCACGCCCAAACCACCACCGAGAACCTCCTCAAGATCGAAGACAAGTCAGGCCTCACTCCCCTGCAGGCCGGCACCGTCAGCGTCAACCCCTGTACCGCCTACCGCATGCTCAAAGACTTTGTGCCCCTCAAAGAAGGCGACTGGTTTATCCAGAACGGTGCCAATTCAGGTGTGGGCAGAGCAGCAATCCAACTCGCCAAACTCTGGGGCTACCGCAGCATCAACATCATTCGCGACCGTTCCGACCCCGAGGCAACCCAAGCAATGAAGCAAGAGTTGAAAGACCTGGGCGCAGACATTGTCCTCACAGACACTGAAGCAATGGACAAGTCCTTCCGCAACGTCATCAAGGAAGCCACAAATGGTGGTCGCGAACAAATCTCTCTGGCCTTGAACTGCGTAGGCGGTAAACTCGTCAACAGCATGGCCAAGATCCTCGCCGATAACTCACACATTGTGACTTATGGCGCCATGTCGCGCGAACCCGTCACCGTGCCCGCCGGCCTCCAGATCTTCAAGAACATCTCATACGACGGCTTCTGGGTCAGCAGATGGTCAGACGCAAATCCAGAAGACAAGAAAAAGACGGTCGAACATGTATTGGATCTTGTACGACAAGGCAAATTCAAGGATACGCCTTTTGATGAGGTGAAATGGGAGTGGGAGACCAAGGGTGATGAGTTGATCAAAGCCGTCCAAGGCACGTTGCAAGGCTTTAGATCTGGCAAGGGCGTCTTTGTCTTTGGCAAGACCTAAAAGAATGAACCTTACGAATACAAGAATACTATTGTTGATAATAAAAGGAGATGCTTTTCTCTCACTCGTCCAAAGCATATTTCACACTCCTTTTCAGCAACTCGTCCTATCTCTCTAGGCAAGGCTGCCACATTTTTCTTCTTATGAATCACTTCAGCTCTCGCAAAAGTGGTTTGTCGCAAGCTAGAGATACCACTCAACTAACCATTCGCGATCGTGACCTCGTAGACGACGGATGAGTCGGCGACCGGGGGTGTCGATGCTATGACTTAGTAGATTGCCGACGGCACACGGCAGACGCACAATGTCCAGGTTGTTCTCGAGGCAATCCTCTATAAAAGAAGATGTTGAAGGATGAGAAAGGACACTTGCAAGATGGAATAGGCTTTTTATACTACTTCTAGCGGCCAAGTCTTCCTTGCTTGCACCCCTTGCTTCCTTGTAATGAACCCCTCTGTTGAAAATGCACGTTGCTCTTTTTAGATTTTCATCAATGAGAAGATAAAGTAGATTTTGTTGAAGTAAAAAAGCTTTCTAGAATACCAATGATGATGACCATGTCCCAGGCTTCTGGCGACTACGGATATGGGAATGAGGAAAGACAAGAAAAAGATCATTGCAATCATGATTGAAAACGCCAACGCAGAAAACAAGTCAAGAGCTCGTTCAAGCAGGCAGACCAGCAGCAATGGCATCCTCCTTCTTGGGACGAGGACGACCCGAAAGCGTGTCCACAATGCTCACCAGGTCCATCCAGAACTCGTTCTTGGGGCGACGGTCCTTCCAGTCGGTCTCCTCCTTCTCAACCTTCTCCATTCCTGAGAACTGCACTTGGGCACCGGTGATTCCGATGACCGAGCACGACAGAGGGTCTTGGGCGATCTCATCCTTGGACTTTCCGGCAAAGGACTCAATGTGCTGCATACTCTTGACACCGAAACGGACGGCACGGACACGGTCCATGGGCGAGGGAATACCACCCTGCTGCACGTGTCCGGGGACGGCGAAGCGCGAGTCGAATTTGCCGCCGCTCTCTTCGCGGATGATGTTGGCAATGATCTCTGTCGTGTAAGTCTTGGAGGCCTTTTCGTTGCGGAGGATGATCTTTCCGCTGCGGTTCTGGCCCTTGTCCTTGGCGAATTGCTCTTTCAAGTGCTCAATGTCTGAAGCGATCATCTTGAGGTGGATGCCCTCTTCGGGTGTGTAGACGGCAACGGCACCAATGGAAAGACCAGCGATGGTGGCAATGTAACCGGAAGCACCACCCTGTGTCTCAACGACGAAGACACGGCGACGCGAGGCAGCGGCGGATTGCTTGATGGCATCGCAGTAGTCGATCAGAGCGTTCAAACAGGTGTCGCTACCAATGGAGTACTCGGTACCAGGGACGTTGTTGGAGACGGTTGCGGGAAGAACGACGATGGGGATCTTAAAGGCGTCGTAGTCGCGTCTGGCCTTGCGAAGCTCGGACACGGCAGTGAAGGCCTCGAAGCCACCAACAACGAAGAGGGCATCGATCTTGTGGTGCTTCAGGGCATCAGAGACACCGTCATAGTCCTCGGAAGGAGTAGCACGGTTTGTTCCGATTTCAGAACCACCCTTGCTGGCCCAGTTCTCGGCATCGAGCCACTTGATCTCGCGAACAGAGCTTTCCTCATCCTTGTAGTGGCGAGCGAGACCAGGGAAACCGTTGTGGAGGGCGAGGGGAGTATGGCCGCGGGTGAGACAGTAGGCAGTGGCGGCGCGGGTGGCAGCGTTCATACCGCCAGCGGGGGCTCCAACGTGGATGATACCGACACGCATGCGCTGTGTTTGTGTTAGCTGAGCTCACTGTATGTAACACAAAATAGTTTCTTACCTTCTCCTGGGGAAGAAGCAACTCCTGCTTGTCGGTCGAGACAGTGGTCGTGTATGCAGTCCAGTACTCGTCGAACTCGGCACCTCTGAGCTTCATGGCCGACTTGAAGTCCTTGCGCTCGATAGCCTCGGCGACCGACTGGGTCAGCTTGACAGCCTCCATCAATGACTTGCGCACAATCTTGTTTTCGACAATGCAAATGACAGGACTGGGTGTCTCGGGAGTCGAGTCAAGGACGGCCTTGACAGCCTCGACACCCTGCAGGGTGGACAACATGCGGTCGTAGGCAACGGCAGTACCACCACGCTGGACGTGGCCAAGAGTGGTGACTCTGGTGTCGAGGCCAAGCTTGCCAGCAAGCAGGTCCTTCACCTTGTTGGGCGAGATGGCGTTGAGCTGACGGTCGTGGGCGCCCTCAGCAACGATGACGATGGTCTTTCTCTTTCCGAGCTTGCGGTGACGCTGCACGACGTCGCACATCTCAGTCTCCCAGTTCTCTGATGGCGGGTTCTCGGGAAGGAAGACAAAGTCGGCACCAGTCGACACACCAGCCATCAGGGCGAGCCAACCACAGTGTCTGCCCATGACCTCGACGACGAAGGCACGCTGGTGAGAGAAAGCGGTAGCATCGATGTAGTCGACAGCCTGGCAGATGCGCTGCAGCGACGAATAGCATCCAATGGTGGCATCGGTGCCGGCCAAGTCGTTGTCGATGGAGCCGACCAGACCGACAATGTTGAGGTGTCTGAAGGGCTCGACTGCCTCCTTCTTGAAGGTGCCGTTGGACACGAGCTCGTCAACCAGACTGGGCCACTCGCCTCTGAACCTGTCTGCACCGGTCAAACTGCCGTCACCACCACAGACAACCAAGGCATCAATGCCCTTGTCAATCATGTTCTTGGCTGCCTGCAGTCTGCCGGGGCGTTCCTTGAATGACATGCATCTTGCTGTTCCGATGAGAGTACCGCCTTCTGAGAGCCATCCACGGACGTCTTCCCAGCGCATCTGCTTGATCATGTCTCCGCCCTGGACGAGACCTTCGTAGCCTTCATAGACGGCGAATGCATCGCAGCCCGAGGCGATGGTTTGACGAACGACTGCACGCACAGCACCAGACATTCCCTGAGAGTCACCTCCAGAGGTCATGACGGCAATGCGCTTCTTGCCCGCGGGCATTGCGGCGGGAGCGAGGTTGACCTGGGCCATGATAGAGGCCGCTTGTGTTGTGTGTTTTTGATGCGGATGTGAAGAGGCTTGTATAGATTCGAGAGTGTGAGAAGCTGTACCAGACAGAGAGCTCGGTCAGCTGTATTTGTAGAGTCGTCGAGACACGTGGTGGAGAGATGGTAGTGAATGCAAGAAAAAGAGGCCTCAGCCAGACCGAGAGGTGAAATCTTGAGAGCCCCAAGAATCCGCTCATACCGCGGGCAGCGTGATACGTCACTCTCAACACATTGGCCAGTGCCAGTCAACATCACGGTCCGACTGCGGTCTTACACCCCAAGAATCTCACCACTTGTTTGTGACACCGCCCAGAAGACACTCCATGTCACCTCAGGGGATCCTCGTCGTTCTTTCACTGCCATGCTGCTTGATTCGTCTGCCTATCTACCGCCTCTGCCCCTCCATGCGGGCGCCAGAGAAAAAAAGTCGATGGACCCTGAAAGTCGCGGCAGCTAAATTTATTCTCGGAATCATGCTCCGTCCCAGACGTGCTGTTTGACCATCTCCCAGAAGCCGTTTTGTTTCATCTCGTCCTCGCTCTTCCACTCGAATTTCTCTCTGGGCGTGCGTAACACAAGACTGTCCTGTGTTACATTTTTATTCCCGTAGACCTCAATGCTGATCTTATCGTTGCTGTTGGTCCTGCTGAGAATGCCACACCTATCGTTAAGACTCCAATTCGCCAGCTTGTCCGCGATTCCATAACCCAGAGCGTTTGCGATTGCTGTGTTCAAGTAGTCTCTAAGCTCGCGCATCTCCGGTATCTCGACTCGCGATAGTCCTATTGGCGAGGTCACCAACATGGCACTGCCGAAAGCAGGCGCTGAGATGGATGTACGCAATTCGATACCGAAATCGAGAGCCTCTGGCAGATGCGCTATTCTCAGTGATATCTTCATACGCGAATGCAGAGGCGTCAAACCTCTCTGCATGAGAGTATCTATAGTTTCTGCAGATCTCAAAAGTGCTGGATCGAACGCAGCTGTCTCGATTGTCGTGGCGACAGATGCAGCATCGAGAAGCTTTTTGATGCGCTCAAGATAGGCGCCAATGTCATCAAGCATGGAGCGGTGTTGCAGCAAGGTCAGCACAGGTCTCATGATGCTTGCTACTGGTGTGGCCTTTCTAACGCTTGACATCGGAGAAGGCATTTCAGATCGGCGTGTCAGTCTCTCGCGATGAGTGTATGAAAGGAACAGACGAAGAGCCAGTGCGATAGTCTGGGCCCATTTGTCTTCCGGCTGCTTTGCCTGTGATCTTGTCTCGATCTCAGTCAATGGTAATAGGTCAATCAAGACTTCTTGCGCATCTGATGTGGATGTTGCCGCAGTCGAAGACAGTCTTGTCGGAAGACGAACGGTCGATTCGCGCATATCAACGCCATATGATGCCAGACTTCGCGATTCTCGGATGATTTCATGGAACAACTCCTCCTCATACAGTGAGTCTCGAGCGTGACGAATGCGAGCTTCAAGAGTAGCCTCTGACTCGGCTGAAACGTCTGGCATCTGCGAGACGCCAACAATATTGCTGCCCTTTTGAATGCGCACTCGTAAAACTTTGCTGTTGTTTCCGAAGCCCTTGTCGAGAAGAACATTGCCATCATCGTCTGACCTCAGTGCAGCGAGTCCACGGTCTCTGAACTCTCCGAGAGCTTCCAAAAAGCCGAATCGGACGCCCAGATTGTGTTTCTCGCGAGGCAGACGAGAAATTGACCAGCCTTTGTCACTGACAGATAAGACTTGGTCCCAATAATGTGTCTCTCGCCTGACGTCGTTCTCCAAGCGGGTCGCAGCACCCAACAAAGAATCAGCGGATGCTTGAAGGGATTGCATTCTCCAGCCACGAGCGATTGTGTCGTCCACCTTCTCTTGCTCTGTGTTGGGAGGCACGTTCTGCCATACATCCATAGCGAGGGTTCCAGGCTTGATGAACTGCTTAAGATGGGGTGACATAGTAAGGTCGGCCTGTTTGGGGGCGTCTTTGGAGATGAGAAGAGAGACAAAGTCCAGAGCGATGAGTGCTTCGTTGCGCGCGGAGCTGGAAGGGTCAATCAATTGGCTTGCTCGCAACCGATGCTCTCAAAAGAACGTACTCGACATGCTGCCTCATCTCGGCCCTTGCTGCCCATAGTTGCTCTCGACGATCTTTTTCCTCGATTGCGTCAGCCTCTGCACCATCTTCCTCGTCGTCTGTCTCGGAGCTTTCTTCGTCGTTCTCGTTGGCAGCTATCTCGGCCTGCAAGCCTTGCTCGGTAATGTGTCGGAAGTGGCCACGCTCATCGTGGATGCGTCCAAGGATAGACAGTAGCGAGTCTGCTTCGTTGTCTTCGCGCGGTTGCAGCAACGAAGAGGGCAGAGTGATGTCGGCCATGATGAGTTGGAATCAGGAAAGCTTCGGCGTCGGCACAAGCGTCAGCGGTTCCTGAGCAAGAGATCGGCGCCACCGCTTCTACCCGTCGTTTAGCGCTGTGGGGTGCAGCATCACATGCCTATCACCAATCAACAACCTGCTGGCAGTCTTGTCGGCCAACTCCGACTCTCTGTCACTCTGTCATACCTCGCTGCCATCTCCTTCACTTCCTTATAACTTGCCCTCTGCGACCTATTATTGTCAACAGCGAACCTGCCATACAACGCCAACATGACCACTAGATACCGTGTCGAGTGTATGTTTACCATTGCCTGTCACATGCTGAGATTCGACACTGACTATATCTAGATGCCCTCAAGGTTCGTATGTCGTTATATCAACATCATGAAACTTACTGACACTTTTTTCAAGACTCATCGCCGTGATCAATTGGTGGGTTTATGGTCTGGTCGACTCAGCTTACCTGGCCTTACTAAACCCGTGTCAGATCGAATGGATCAAAGGGCTCCTCGCTGTCCCGTTCGTACTCCTATCTCAGCCTACCGCATTATTTGGGCAAGACGGAATACACGGCACGGACGAGATGGCTCGCAATGCTCACGAACGGTATGCTCAAATCATGAGTGATGTTGAAGGGCTCATCAACGACCACATCTCACGCCAAAAAGAAGGCACACATACCCACTCTAAGCTCAAACTGCTAGTTCCGACTGTTGGTGTCTTCTTCACTCCTCTCATGCTTAGGGATGCATTTGAATGGCAAGACCAAAGACGATACATAAGTTCAAGAAGATTTGTGGCTCCCAGTTTCAACGACATCCGTCTGATTCTAAACACTGCCCAAGTCATGTCTTTGGTCAAACACAGCCGTCTGGACCTTGTCACTTTCGATGGTGATGTTACACTGTACGATGATGGCCAGTCCCTGACAGATGACAATCCGGCCATCCCTCGCATCTTAGAGCTGATGAGAAATGGCACTCGCATCGGCATCGTGACTGCGGCTGGCTACACCGAAGCCTCCAAGTACTATGGTAGACTACACGGTCTGCTCGATGCCATAGCTACATCAGATCTCTCAGACGATGTCAAGAAGAACCTCATCGTCCTTGGAGGAGAGGCGAGTTACCTGTTCCAATTCACCAGTGAAAGCCTGGATAGACTCGTTGCAATCCCGCGCAAGCAGTGGTCGCTCCAGGAGATGCAATCCTGGACCCAAGAGGATGTCACAGAGCTGCTGGATATTGCAGAAAAGTCTCTCCGCAGTTGTGTTGACGCCATGAGGCTCAAGGCTGACATACTCCGCAAAGAAAGAGCAGTGGGCATAATCCCCGTCGAGGGCTTCAAGCTCTCGCGAGAACAGCTAGAGGAGACTGTCCTTGTCTGCCAAAAGACACTGGTATGTGTTACGTCGACATGCTTCGTCCGACGTTTGCTTACATAGATTAGGAAATGACTCCTGTTGGCAAGAGGCTGCCGTTCTGCGCCTTTAACGGTAAGATTGATATACAGGCCTGAAGGTACAATCACTGACACGCTCACAGGCGGAAGTGACGTCTTCATCGATATTGGTGACAAGTCCTGGGGTGTTCTGAGTTGCCAGAGGTACTTTGGCGGAATAGAAGGAAACAAATCTCTCCATGTTGGCGACCAATTCTTGTCGATCGGAGCGAATGATTTCAAGGCCCGGTTTGTGGATTCTCAGCACTATTTTGCGGAACATGCTGACAGACAATAGGCTTGCATGTACGACAGCATGGATTGCTAGCCCCGCAGAGACAGTCGCGCTCTTGGATGAGATTTCTCAGCTTTCGACGGCTCCTGAGTCACTCCCACAAGACGCCAACTTCGAGGACTAGAGGAAGATGATGTGAATGGGCGATATGTCTTTACCTTTGATGTTAGCTCAACATATGGGAACGTTCCTATCAGATGTTCGTATAATGTATATTCATATTCGACATGTTCTTACGATAAGTATCAGCGAGTAATATGGAGTCCAAACGGCCTGTACAACTACACATATGTTTCGGGATCAAAAATCACCTCAGAGAGAGTCGATGAGGCGTAGGCGGTTTCTGTAAAGTGTTGTGTGTGTGTTGCCGCAGTCGACATTCCACTCTCGATGGTCGCGAGTCCGGACACGCGAACGGATGGTCTGTGCATCAAAAGTTCGACGAGAAGAGATGGCACTTTGGACATTTCGCCTTCTGTTCCAGAACTGAGCAACTGCGCATACTTCAATGTCAGAGTGCAGAAACAGCTTGCTGAGATGCATTCGTGCAATTGCTGCCGAGTCCGTTACGGGACCGCGACCGTATCTCCAGAAGCGCATTGCGCCACATGCGCGATCATCTCAAGCCGTCCGCCAGTATACCTCAGAGTCCAAGGGAGACGCCAACCGGCCCAACGACAGCACGCAAGCTAGAGATTTGGATGAGACCACATCCGATGGCCAACAGAGCAAACGCCCAAGTCTGATCCACGGAGTGCCACAAAAGACGTATGACTCGAAAAAGAGCTGGATCGCCAACAATGCACATCGCAAAGTGCGCACACCCAACGAAGACCACGAAGATGCCAAAGTGCCCAACATGAACTTGGCTCTAGAGAAGAAGATCAAAAAAGAGCTACAGTACCTGCCAGACCCGCTCAAGCTCGCCGACCATGTCCGTGGCGTTCTCCAAAAGGGTGACGTCGAGAAGGCTCTTGGTCTCACGCGTATTGCCAGCAGGGACATGGAGTGCATCGTCAGTTGGAACCACATCATCGGCCACTTGTTGTCCGAGAAGCAGGTCAACGCTGCCTTGAAGATCTACAACGAGGTAAGACTGTTTTCGATCAGAAACATAGCCATGCGCTGACGACCGCACAGATGAAGAAGCGCGCCCAGTTTCCCGACTCGCATACCTACGTGATCCTCCTTCGTGGCCTCTCCGAGCCTCCAGTCGCCGCAGACACCCTCGGCAGAGCCCTTGCCATCTATCATTCCCTCGGCGCCGAGAACTCGAGAGTAAAGCCAACAACCATACACACCAATGCTGCGCTGCGAGTATGCGCACGCGCAAATGATATGGACTCTCTTTGGGGCATAGCCTCCAAGATCCCGGAGAAAGGCGCTGGCGCCGCCGACGCTTACACGTACACTACAATCTTGAACGCCATCAGAGAACACGCCCTGCTTGAAGGCGGCAACAGAACAGACGACAGTGAAATTGCTGCGCTGAGGGCGACAGCCATCCAGCAGGGCCGAAGGATCTGGGGAGACATCGTTGGAAGATGGCGGTCTGGAGACATTGCCGTCAATGAAGAGATGGTTGGTGCTATGGGTCGCCTCTTGCTCATTGGTCTGCAGCCAAGAGACTGTGACGATGTCCTCTCCCTCATCGAACAGACCATGGGAATCCCTCGGCTCGTTCCCAAATTAGGCAGCAAGATGAGAAAGGCTGAGCATCTGCCTAGTCGTATGCATCACGAGGCGAAGATAGATAGGATGAACGCTACGGAAGGTGAGGAACCCGAGAGTGAATTCGACCAAGCACTCTTGCTCGACAACCGAGGCAAGCAGTCGGTCACGCTGGTCAAAGCAGGCAACAACTCTCTATCTCTCATCCTCGAGGCTTGCAGAGCGACATTCGCTTACAGAGAGTCATACGCATACTGGGACTTGCTAACCAACAAGTCCACCTATGCTCTCAAGCCCGACATGGACAACATTCACACTTTCATGCGTGTCCTTCGACAATCGCGTGCGTCTGGTCGTGCTCTCGGCTTGGTGAAAGACACGATACCGGCATACGGCTGGACACCCCATCGCAAGACCTTCCGCATTGCTATGAGTACTTGCAGTCGCGACAAGAAGAATCCCCAAGTAATGGCGCATGCCAACAAGCTCGTAGAGTTGAGCGAGCACTATCAGATTGAGCCCGATCCGAAGATGCTGATCCAATACCTGGCACTGGCCATTTCCAAACAAGACGGTGAAGTCATCGCTCAGACGATCGACCGTCTGTCAGACTCTATCGCAAAGTTCAGGTCCATGCTCTCCTTCGGAAAGTTCAGCTCGGGCAAGATGAAGGCCATGGATAAACAAGACGTTGTGGCCTTGATGAGGACGGTCATTGGTGCCATAGATCAATTGACGAACAAGCAATTGGTTCCCCGGGATCAGATGCAGGGATGGTTGGAGAAGCGATCAAGACTGAACGCATTTGTCACGAGGCTGATGGACAGAATGGAGGGGAAGAACATCATTCCCAAGGAGAAGCTTGTCGAGTTGAGGAGAGATAGCAGGCAACTGAGGCATCTTCGCCAGAACGTGGTGAAGAAACAAAAGAAGGCAGACGGCACGTGGGTGAAGGACAAGAAGGAGCTTGGGCAAAGGCCTTTGCAAGACTTGCCGTTCGAGGGATGAAGAAGGTAGTCCACCGTTTGCCCTGTAACACAAGTCGTGCACTGTACAATATCATTCACCTCTTACAAGCAAAAGACGTTCCGTGCCTTTGCCATGATGTTGAGAAGTTTGGAAGAGGACAGGGTCCAACGTCCGGGTCAGCGTCGCATCGAGAAGGCGACAAAGTCGAGGCTTGGCAATCAAAGTTCTTCTAGCGTTTGCTAGCGCGGCAGAAAGTCGCCGCCCTGTCGCAAAAACGCAGCAGCCAACCACTTTTATCAAGCCTGCGCGCGCCTTCCTCACTTTTCTCTCCTTCATCCTCCACACTCTCTCTTTCATCAAACCCCCTTCTTCTATCCACATCTCTGTTTCGTTTGGACTTGTCGCATCACACGAGCGCAAACTTCATCTCTCAACTCTTCGACAACCTCACCCTCACACCCACACACACATCATGTCTTACGGCGGTGGTGGTTACGGCGGCTCGCGTGGCGGCGGCGGCGGCGGCTACGGCGGTGGCAGCTATGGCGGGTACGACAATTCGAGATCCTACGGACAAAGCTCTTATGGCGACTATTCAACCAGTCGCTCTTATGACGGGTATGATTCTTAAAAAGTTTCTGCTCAGCTCTGCTTGCTCCTATCCTTATCTCTATCCACCCACAACTTCTCCATCAAATGCTAACGTACAACAGTGGCAGATCTGGCGGCTACGGCGGCGGCAGCCAAGGTGGTTACTCTGGCGGTGGCCAGGGTGGTTACGGCGGTGGCAGCCAGGGCGGCTACGGTGGTGGCAGCTATGGCGGCGGCCAAGGCGGCGACAGAATGGGCCAGCTTGGTGCCGGCCTCAAGAGCCAGCAGTGGGGTATGTCTTCTCGTCTACGCAGTCACCGACACCAGCAAGCTAACCAGATCACAGACATGAGCACCCTCCCCAAGTTTGAGAAGTCGTTCTACAAGGAGGCACCTTCCGTCACCGAGCGCTCCCAAGCCGAAGTCGACGAGTTCCGCAAGACTCACCAAATCGCCGTCCAGGGCAAGAACGTTCCCAAGCCTGTCGAGACCTTCGACGAGGCTGGTTTCCCCGGCTATGTCATCAACGAGGTCAAGGCCCAGGGCTTTGCCAACCCTACTCCCATTCAGTGCCAAGGTTGGCCCATGGCTCTCTCTGGTCGCGACGTGACCGGTATTGCCGAGACCGGTTCCGGAAAGACCCTCACCTACTGTCTTCCTTCGATCGTTCACATCAACGCCCAGCCTCTCCTTTCCCCCGGTGACGGTCCCATCGTCCTCATTCTCGCTCCCACTCGTGAGCTCGCTGTCCAGATCCAGGCCGAAGTTAACAAGTTCGGCAAGTCTTCGCGCATCCGCAACACCTGTGTCTACGGTGGTGTCCCCAAGGGTCAGCAAATCAGAGATCTCGCTCGCGGTGTCGAGGTGTGTATCGCCACTCCCGGTCGTCTGATCGACATGCTCGAGTCTGGCAAGACCAACCTCCGTCGTGTCACCTACCTCGTTCTCGACGAGGCTGATCGTATGCTCGACATGGGTTTCGAGCCCCAGATCCGCAAGATCATTGGCCAGATTCGCCCCGACCGTCAGACTTGCATGTGGTCCGCTACCTGGCCTAAGGAGGTTCGCGCTCTCGCCCAGGACTTCCAGCACGACTTCATCCAGGTCAACGTTGGTTCCATGGACCTTTCCGCCAACCACCGCATCACCCAGGTCGTCGAGGTCGTCTCCGAGTTCGAGAAGCGCGACAAGATGATCAAGCACCTCGAGAAGATCATGGAGGACAAGGACAACAAGTGCCTCATCTTCACCGGCACCAAGCGTGTCGCCGACGAAATCACCCGCTTCCTCAGACAAGACGGCTGGCCGGCTCTGTCTATCCACGGTGACAAGCAACAGCAGGAGCGTGACTGGGTTCTCAACGAATTCAAGCAGGGCAAGAGCCCCATCATGGTTGCCACTGATGTGGCTTCGCGTGGTATCGGTATGATTGAACATCCCCCTCTCCATCACTCACAGCACCTTCCCTTCCCCTGTCCTCCACTACACTGCCAATTCTCCCCTCCCCCATTGCTCGCACTTGCGTGATCTGAAAGTGGTGCTCTACGCCGAGCACTCGTGCGCCTTTTGCATACGTAACCATGTTCCCTATAGGCCGTCCAGTTTACTGGTTCCTTACTCCGGATCCTTGGGAGAAACTTGCTCGATCCGAGGCCTTTGTCTTTTCATTATGGCTTCGCATCGTACCTCTCGCCCTCTACTTTGCGCTTTGTGCGCCTTTTTGCCCAGTAGAGAGTGAGATGCAGGTATTTTCGCCGCGCAGCGCTGCATTGTAGTTTTGTTACGCGCTTCCAAGGCATCCGAGACGGTAGGACCTCGAAGATATCCTGCATGATATCTTCTACGGCCTGTGACATGTGATTGCTATGATTGCTTTCTGCTTTTTCTACAAAGCTTCGACTCCTATGGAGCGCACAGAGTGTTGTCAATATCAGTATTGCACACCTCTTCATCAGATTACGCGACCGACAAAGGCTCGCTTTTGATACACACTGTTCTCTTAACAGACATGCTAACCCTTACTCTCAAAGATGTTCGCAACATTACCCACGTTCTCAACTACGACTACCCCAACAACTCTGAGGATTACATCCACAGAATCGGCCGTACCGGTCGTGCAGGTGCCATGGGTACCGCCATCACCTTCTTCACCACTGAGAGTATGTTTTCACCTATCCTTGACCGTATTACGAAGTTTTTGCTGACATAGTTTCCCCAGACTCCAAGCAGGCTCGCGACCTTGTTAACGTCTTGGCCGAGGCTAAGCAGAACATCGACCCCCGTCTCGCTGAGATGGTCCGCTACGGTGGTGGCGGCGGTGGCCACGGTCGCTGGGGCGGTGGTCGTGGACGTGGTGGCGGTGGCCGCGGCCGTGGTGGCGGCTTCACCAGCTCCAACAACGCTCCCCTTGGTCGTGACTCTCGCTGGTAGATGATGATACCCTTATTCGTGCTTTTCGTCTTATGCCTCTTTCTGGTCTTCTCGGCGTTTCATGGTTTTCCTGGTATGGAGCCAACCCAAAAGAAAGAATTGTGTTTTATAGTCTTTGGTTTTTTCTACTCAACGGTCCATGCTAATCATGGCGGGCATGGAGTTTTCACGACGAGTTTATAGGTTCTTGAGCATACGGTTTAGATTGCGTTGCTAGCCATTATGTCTTTTCATTGATCATACATTGGTCAGACGAATAGAAGTTTTACTTGACATATACCTGCCCTGCTTGCACATCCGAAGCTCTGTCTCATCGACGGATCTCGCTCGCATATTCTCACGTACTCACTTTGGTACCTTCGATTGCAGCATATTGCTGCCAGCGTCCACATACATATGGTCGTACATGGGCAGTACACTGGACATCGAGATCAAGTGAAGGGTCACAAGAACACATTGATCTGATAGCTACGTGAGAGCAACCCTATTACCAGATATGGTAAATTCGACTGCTTTTGACACTATTTTCCATTTGACTCCGCCACATGGACTTTGTAATGGCAGTGCAACCCATTCTCTCCAGATGTTCACTTGGATGTCTCACGGTTGTGTGGTGTTACCGTGACTTTCCTTGTAGCAAGTATTGATCATCGCTTGTGGTTCCGTGGCAGGGAACATCGAAATGGATTTTGTGGCGTAACTCGACAACCACCTATCATTCTGCTGCAAGACCTCTCTAAAGCATCCCTATACCCGCAAAGTGACCTTCATTTATGTCTGTGAGAGCGAAGGGGTCGTCGTTGCCTCAATTGGCGCATTTGGAGCTCATGGAGTGTCGGTGGGTATATCACCCTGACCCCAACGATTCTCCCTTGAACGTTGAACACGTGGATCCTTACTGCACAGCGCTCTGTTGCAATCTATCTTTCAGGTGTAAGGAGAAAACAGGCGATAGGACAGGCCGCGGGGAAAGATAGACACATGGCAAGTGCAACTCCATCCACGCCTTGGACCAAAGGACGGTGGTTCGCTATAGGCATTCGCCCAGACCACGGTATCATGATCTACTTGCTATTTCCTAAAGATAAGTGGAGTAGCACACACCAAGTATAGGTCGGTTTGGTCTACGTGCCATATGCCTATCTATCCGTCTGACATGCCGCTTTCTCGTCATGATCATTACTCTTGAGTTGAGATGGAGGCCGTCGGCCTGCACAAGAGATCTTCAGTGTGGAGCACACTCTATCTCGAAACACTGCACTCATCGCAACAAACAATCAGCGATAAATGCCCGCAAGAGGCGATACTGGAGTAGGTCAAATACGACAGAAACGATACGTGTTGGACGCGCCTCCAATGTTGTGCCCATCACCAAAGGCCTAAGTGGATAAGCCGGGCAACAGAAGTGGAGGATAGAGTTTCGAGCAAGCATCAGCAACCGTGGCATCACTCCCTCGCCTAGAATTCACATACATCATGACACCTTCTTTCCTTTTTGTTGCATGAACAACAATGATAAAGCAAATCATCCAGAAACGGCAACCGTGGAATAAAACGAACCGTGGAAGACTAGAACGTCGAACCGCGAATAAACAAAAACCTTGAAAAGAGACTCGCGAGAAGGGGAAAAAGCATCAGCAAGGTTGCAAGAATTAGGGTTCATCTGCAAAGCAGGGTTTGGCACAAGTCATGCAATTTAATTCTCCGATGTGGTTCACGTTCTCTGTCTCCCTCGCACCTTGTTTGCTACTCCGAGTAGGTCGTTCTCGGCAAGCGTTGCAGTATTTTTTTGCTTGTCCTCGATCATATGCATCCAGAGTCTCGGCAAAGAGGATGAAGGCCAAAAAAAGCACTCACTAAACGAATTATGTTTAGGGGAGAATGCTACGTGCGTAGGAGAGAAGGGCTAAAAGGGCAAAAGAAGAATGGATGGGGAACACGGGAAGGAACGAAGGAATGGAGTTCTTCCCGAGTTTGTCCGGTCAGGTCTAAGCGGGTCGCAGAGCGCATGCGATGACGATGTGCAAAGACAAGCATGCAACCACATAACCTGATAACATTTGGCTTCTCATTCATTTACGGCCGCAAGGGTGACAAGAGTGAGACATCATACATACGATGTTCGTATCCTTCAGACATCTCATCGGGGCATGAGTATACATTGGGAAGGTAGACAAGACTGGTGGCGCAAGTCTTTGGATCATGTCTGCAAAGCAGAGCGGGGGCAAGCAGATGCAATGCGAAGATAATCAGGATAGAAAAAGGGTGGATGCATGCTTCTTGCTGCAGAGAACACGAAGACTCATGGGGTATCTCGAAGCGTACCTATGAAGCAGTCGGAACCCTACTCCGCGCGATGGCGGGGAAATCCTAGGCCTTTGTTGTGTTGAAGATTAATAACCACAGTCGGGGAAAAGCGCACTTTGCAAGGTGGAGAGGTGATTGGGGCTGAGGCATCTTCTCCATGCGCATTACATGCAAGGAAAGCACATTGCATGCGGAATTGTTGCGCGAGTGTGCGGTTCAAAGATGGATACGTGATTGGAGAGGCACATAAGACGAGCATTGAAAGTCTATTTGATTGCTCTGCTCGCATATGGCGGCTAGACGAACGACTCCCTTGAAACATCAATGTGTTGGAGACCCGACAAACTGTTTCCAAAACACGTTGCGCTTCCTTTGTCGCAGGCTTTGGCACGTTGGTATTTGCTATGGTAATGCCAAGTAGAGTCTTGAACAGAAACCACGGATTGGACAAGTCCAACTGACTGTTTCTCACCGCTGGATATGCAATGGATCGGATGAATTCAGACACATGACGGTAGCATCGGAGGGTGTCCAAAAGCTTAATAGATGAGAATACACGAAATGTGTGTCTGGAACATCCTACCGTCAAACGCGGTTCGAGGTAATCGGAAACGATATAATCCGTACTGTTGCTCTTTGACACGCGCAATGCACTGAGTAGATGCAGACAGCCAACGAAAGCCATGCTACAGCAAATTCGGCCCGACACATGTATATACGGGAAGCAGTGCCATTTCTGAGAAGGCCAGAGCCCGCCACATTATACAGATAATGGAATGCAGCATGACATATGCGTGTATAAGGAGATGCAAAACCTGGACACTGTAACTCGCGGTTACAGAAGGCTTCAGACGGCACGCGATGATGTTTGGGAGTGGTGATCCGACGGATGCATGTGGAGGACGTAAGCAAGCGGCATCAGGGTCGAAAATGGTAGACCATTCTACGGGACTCTTTTTTCTTGGAGAAGCTTGACTCGGCCAGAGATGTAGATTGTACTTTTGCCTTCTGTAGATCAGATCGAGTGTTCCTGAGGGCTATTAAGAACCCGCGGGTCTTCAACGTCCAGAATCCAAATCGAGTGATGCAGGTACGTTCATTGTAAAGAACAGAAGATGTATGCTTTCGTCGCTCATGAGTGGTTGGAGGGTATACATGGTGTTGCCCCACCGGAAATGTACAATGCTTAGGTCTGATGTATCATGCCGTCTTTGCTGCTCGAGCAGTGTGATTCTAGACTGTACCTTTGGTATCGATGGCATGAGACCAGGAGAATGGTGGCCTCGCGATTTGCGAAAGGAAATTGGACCGCCTTGCATGAGCATGAGGTGGCATGTCAGCAACTTGTGAGACAACTGTTGAATCTGCCAAACATGGTCGCACCTCATCAAAATCCCTCTTCGTAGTCATGTAAGTCTTCGGTGAGAAACTGGTCATGGATGAGTATAAATCAGGAGGACTAGTTTTCATTTGTGCATATATTGTCCCAATGAATATCATGGCCGACAGCTGGAAAACTATTGTGGACCATTCTATAACCAGTATATTGTCAATCTCCATATGTGAGCGACATCCAACAGATCGTTGGCCATCGACAAGACGACGTCGATCGAGGATTGGAGGTTGGCGATATCGCAAGGCAGCGCCATCGACGAAGGACGACATTATTAGAACTCGATAGGCGTGCTGGCCAAGCGGGGAGAAGGGCCTGAAGACCGTGTCCGGAACATGTGTTGGTGTGTGGTAATAGATGGAGCACCATAATGCATGCAAAGCCACCGCAGGGACATTGAGCACTGCCGCCAGAGACATTTAGAATCCACGGCATGAGGGTCTGAAAGTGCAGAAAGTCGCGGACCGATGTCCTTGTTGCCACCGTCCTGACATTTGGCAAGCTAGGCCACAAGGAAGATATCGAAAACGAGGCAGTGTAAAGGACTTCGAGATCCAGACACCGCCACACAGAGTCCTCACTCCACTCGAAATATCAAGCTGTAGTGTCTGTTATTACACGGTATATAGACAGCAAAATATCGGCAGAGACAAGTTGATAAATCAAGTGGCTAGTAATGATTGATTGCAGGGTCATCGCTGACTTTGACCGGTCTTGCTGTGGTCAAAAAGACCTGCATGAAAAAGAGGTGGATCCAAATTTTGCTTGAACGATGCGCAAAGTGGAAACCGATTGTTAATCTGGAGTCGGGACGGACCTTAATACGCAATTGTAGTACTTGAAGTACGCTTGATGGCTTTGAGACCTTTCTCGCTGTGATAGAGTACTTGGATTCAACAAAGAGGCGATCAAACATGGCTCTTCGAAATCCTGGGTCCTTGCATGTGGATGCATACTGACAGGCGCGCCGTCGCTGCCATCTCCCGCATCGCCTATTCCAAAAGGCGCCTAGAGGCCGTGGTACTGTAGCATTTGTACTGTGCTACTCGATACGTCTCACGCTATCGTCGTTGAACAATATCCATAGGGCAGGTGTGCAGATTTTATGACGCGCTCTGCATCTCTGCATTGCTTGCATGTGCGCAATCAAATAGAGTTTCTTGGGTCTCCGAGCAGTGGGTGAATGTGTGGTCTGGTTTGTATTTCGTACATGATGGCTCGGCGGTGATTTCAAAGCTCCGGGTTTGTTGATCGCAGTGTGCGAAAGTCGTACGGCTCCATTCTGTCTCATACACAGGGTCTATCACGGTGATTCTCTGCAGAATTTCAGGCCAAAGAATTACTGTAGTCTGCTCGGCCGCGGATAAAATTCTTCGAGTAGAGTGTTTGAGCGCGCGGTCTGCATGGCTCGTCTGCAAGACTCGACTCGGCTCTTTCAGGCGCGCCTGGATGACATGATGAGAGGGGCATGAAAGAGACTGAGACACTGATACTGTATCTCGAGAGTACCATCCAACGACTATTTCAGATCTCGCGTTAGCATGCCGATTTTCAGAACCAATAAGGTGGTCAGTGTTGTTGCGAACTTGCAGATGTTGAGGACGCGGCGCGCTAAAAGGCAAGCTTAGGTGCAGTGGGCAGTCGTCTCGGCGGACGGCTACACGGGTAGAGCCATTGACCAGAAGCCCTGAAATCTCGAGTCCAGCCTCCAGGTCCCGGAGGGGCAGATCGATAGCACCGGCCTCTTGCGCCGGCCCTCTCAGAATCACGCTTCGAGTAGCATCCAAGATTTCTTCGATGCAGCTGTAAGGACTAGCGTCAGTTGAAGCAATTAGGCCACACGTGCTAGATGCATGTAAAGCTGACTGCCTTGCAGCTGGTCATGTGTAGCTTGTTTTACAAGTCAAAGAAGGGTCTGACAGCTCTTTACTCCATCTCACCCCTTTTCTGTCTTCTGTCGTACCGAGAGCAAGTCGGCATTCTCAATGACCAATTCAACTTTCATTGTTGAAACATGTCAGCTCCCGTTGATTTCCTCACCGCCACAAAATTTGTGCCCGTCGCCCGGGACCGCGGCCTGGGCCACATCTTGTGACCAGCCAATGGCGCAGCAATAAAGTAGAATATCAACAATGCCGAAGCGTTTTTGAGCAATAGTAATCGATGAATATGGTCAAATGCCGTGTTTCTTTGAGAGAGATATCGTCGTAAGTGATAGCATATCTGACATATTTGACACGTCGACGTCTAAGCGAAATGCAGCATTCGCGTTCACAATTTCATTCCGGGAGAAATGGTGGATATTGATTCGTGGTATGCCCCCCAATTGGGCAGGCGCAATCTCACATCGATCGAGGATAAGCTTGGACAGCAACTTGGCTTCTCTACTTTGAGCATCCTCAGGTGAGGTGGGGAAAATGGAAAAGCGTGGTAACGATATCCCCGGTTTCATTTTCAGCAACAGTCAATTCCCGGGTAAAGAGTCTGCCAGGGTTGACTCAAGACGGAGGCCGGGCTCTGTAGGAAAGTACGATGACGTCCAGCACGGAATCGACATGGGAATCATAGCAGACACTTTGTCCGTTCAATTTGTCTACTCTTACGTTGTACGAGTCAGTACGACAGCACCATGGGCTGAAGTTGAGATCAAGTTTTCCCCGCATTGCGCTATTGAGAATTGGTGGCTTCGCTTGCGCAGTGATCCACAGCCATTCTCAAACACATCCAGGTCGAAATGGTATAACAGCGAATTTGGGCCGAGAGGAATGGCATTCGAACAATCGTGTAAGCTTTTGGGGCATGACGGGAGGTAGCTGGTGAAAAATTGGCATTGCCAAAAGATGACAAAACTGCATGGTAGACGACTACTGGTTCATGTTTGCATTGAGAGACAGATAGAAACCAAACCTCAAGAGTTTGTCGAGTCCTTCTAGACCGGCACCGGAGAAAGGCAGGCATGAAGTGGATTCGCGTAGAAGTAGGAGACGGTCAAAGCATCGGCATCTCAAGCCTTTCGCACGCACAGAGCGACTCATGCCTGACTACCCATGTGGGCTAGCGCTCTCGGACCATGAAATGCATTCGAGTGCCGTTAATATCTTCAGTGTAACAGTCTCACTGTGCAATGCATGAGTGACGTCGGGAATAGAGAGGACGACGGCAAGCGATATGCATTGTTGAGGATCGAGACGTAGCAATAAATTGGCCAGAGGTGGAAGAGTCGAAGGTGATAGAGTGGCAGTTGTCCGGACAGAATGCGTCTCGTCCGTGATTCGATATTGCGACAGAGAAAGAGCGCGGGCGTGAGATAGCGATTGTCCCTTTCTAAATGTGGGCAGGTGCATCACCATGCAGGGCTGCGCGTGTGCGGACTCGCACAATGGGTTTACAGACCAAGTCCGAAGACGAGTAGACGAAGAAGCTCCCTCGGGCGCTCTTCTCAGAGTCAGAGGCTTCTGCTTACGCACGAGAGCCGCCGGAGGGTCGAGTCGCTGCAGCGCACCAAGTAGGGACGAGCAGGTCGAGGACCGAAGTATTCGTCTTTTGCAACCTGTCACATTCTGGATCCATCCAGCGACCCTGAGGCTGTCTGTCGTTCGTCGCTTGGTCGTCGTCGGTCTCCCAGCGCTCCGGCACCACCCACCCCTCTCTTTGCTGCTGCTTTTCTTGGCCTCGTGCCGCGACACCTTGCACGTCTGATGCCGACACACGAGCCACCGTCCGTTTTTCGCAGAGATCATCATCAAATAGAGTTGGCGCCGTCTCACGCACGATTTGAGGCAGCTGGTCCACCCTTGTCGTTAGGCTCACTCTATCGTAACGTTAATCCATCGACGCAGACAGCCCTTGTTGCCCCCTGGTCTTGTCGCCGCCCGGGCTTGCCGTACTGATCTGTCAAAAACGCGCACCGTCTCCCGCCGTTTTTTATCGCCCAGCGTCAGGCCAGTCCGTCTTCGGGAATCTTTTGTGCACTACACCGCTCTACTCGCGCGCCAGATCGTCCTTTTGGTGGAGCTTGTCGGCTTATGCACATCACATTTCCTTGGGCAAAAACACAACCTTTCTTTGGCCGCTCGCTAACTACCTGCCTGTCCGCAACGCGCCGCCGCCAGCGTTTTCGTCTACCCTCCAAGTCCCCTCACTAGCAGTAGTGCTTAACCCTCGACCGCGACTCTGCTTTTGGCGTAGCATGTCCCCGACTTACACCACTTCACCAGCTCAGCCCGCTACCGACACGTCTCTAAGCGCGCTACTCGCGTCGCAACAGATGAACGGCCATCCGCAGTCAATGGACGCTCGCCAGCAGGAATACCAACACCAAGCTCCGCTCAAGCAAGAGTACTCGCAGCAGCCAGGTTTGAATTCGCCCTACGCTTCCTCGTCCTATACCGGCAACCTTTCTGAGACCCTGTCCTCCCCAGACCAGAACCAAGCTGCCCAGTACCACCCCGACGTAAGAACTCCGTCTCTCTGCTTCTCTCCTGCCAGCTCCGACTACTCACGCGCTTCTCAGTCTGCGCGTTCTGCCTCGTTCCCCGAGTACCAACAGCAACCCCAAGGCCAGCCGCAACAGGGCCAGCGACCATACCCCGAGCAGGGCGCTCCCCGTTACCAGCAGCCAGGTGGCCACCCACACGCCGCAATGGCTCAATCAAGTCGGTCCATGCCTCTTGCCAGCGCGTTGCGCGACACGCGTTCTGACTCGGCCATTGCCATAGATCCCACGATAGCGGCACAGAACCCGCAATACCCCCAGCAACACGCATACTCTCCATACCCTCCCCAGCACGAGATGCACCAATACCCTGGGCAGCCCGGCCAGCCCATGTACGCGCCGCGCCCCGAATGGGGAGCCTACCACGCTCAACCTATGCACTACCCCGTGTCAGCCGCCGGTGGACCGCCAGGAATGGCGGCCGCCGTCCCCAGACCTCCAGGTGTAAGTCATGGCTTTGTAAGACTCCTTTGACGCGTCGGAACGCGTTTTTCTGACCTGGCGCAGGGCGGACACCCAATGTCTACCGTTTACTCGTTTGTCCCGATTCCCGGGGCGCAGCAGCACAAGCGTCCGCGTCGACGATATGAAGAGATTGAGCGCATGTACAAGTGCGGATGGAATGGCTGTGAGAAGGCATATGGCACGCTAAACCATCTGAATGCGCACGTTACTATGCAGTCGCACGGCGCAAAGCGCACTCCCGAAGGTATGCAAGCACTGCAAAAAAACATTGTCCAAATGGCACGCATTTTTGCGTCGCAGTGTCGCATTATTTCCTTAGTGCTTACCCCGACCGCTGGGTTGGTTAAACCACCCTCCTTGTTGCGGAAGCTAGCACACCAGCCATGCTTAAATCCTCCTAGCGCATGCACCCCGTAACACAAGCTGCACGTGGAAGAACCGCGCTAACTCGTCATGTCTAGAATTCAAAGAAATCCGCAAGGAGTGGAAGGCCAAAAAGAAGGAGGAGGAAAATGCTCGCAAGCAGGAAGAGGAGCGTCAGCGCCAGGAGGCCGGTCGCGCTGCCCAGGAAGCCGGCACCCCGACTCAGCCCGCCCCTGCACAGTATCCGCAACAACACATGATGCCTCCTCAGCCCATGAGCAGTGCTCAACTGCCGCCCATCGGCTACGCTCCCGCCGCTCCACCTACTCCTCAGCAATACACTCCGTCACAGCAACAAGTAGACGGAGCACAGTCATACCCGGCCGGCCAGATGTACACTAATGGTGGCTACCCCCAGAGCCCATATGCCCAGCAGGGCGGCCAAATCTACCAGCAACGTTAGATACTCACGCCCATCATCACATCGCTGAGACTAACAGGACCACAGATCCTGAACAACCCCAGAATCAGGCATATCGACACAACCAGTAATTTTCTTCCCTTGTCTACGACAAATCGGCATCGACGCGGACCGCGCACTGGCATCCATAATTCTTTCTATCCAGGTCCGCTCAAATTCTCAAATGAACGCAGCTGCTGCTATCGCTCTTGCGATCCAGCTTGCACGGTCTTCGAAGAAGCATTTTTTCCGCATCATCGCAATTGCAACATTCATCCCGTTCGGTGGGCGGTAGCACTGCTTTTTCATGATACCATCACATGAGCGATGTTTTCTAATCAACGTCTCTCCAATTTTTCGCTTTCGGCTGGTGTCGTTTTAGGCGTATCGTGTTCGACCTCGGCTCTCGGTGCTCGATCACGCACCAGATTCGGAGAAGTCGAAGAGAAGCAGTCTCAAGTGTAGTTGTATCTTTGGCATGCCCGATGGGCCTTTTCGTTATTGCTTTTGTTTTTCCTGCGAAGCATGAGGTATCTGGGTGGTTTCGTTTCAGTTTATGTTTCCTATGGTTGGCGGAGAGCGAAATGTCGATGTGTGACGAGTTCAGATTTTCCCACATTGCAAAATGAACAAAAATGAACAAAAACAATCAGAATCAAATCAAGTTGTTTCGAGGTGCCAGCATGCTTTAAGTAGTCGTGGGACGGTAGGGTAACCTAAGAAATGGTCAGAGGCACCAACAGGAGCCGTCGTCCGTTTTGAAACCCGCCATGGTTAGCAAACTATCACGACCTTATTCACTAGATCCCCACGTGTTTGTGGCACACTATCTCCAAGTAACTGATCAGCCGTTTCATACAGGCCGACTAACTAAACACGCACACTGATGCGTAAGCCAGCAGCGGACCATTCAGTGTTTGACCTAGTCAAAAGGAAACCAACGAGCCGACAGGCGATTGTCCGAGGGGACCCTGGCGGCAGTCGAAACATGCTGGTTAGTTTTCGCTGGCGCCGGTTGACCAGCAGTAGGTACTGTACCTAGTGAAACCAGGAATCGTCTTTGGCGCGATCTGAAGTCAAAAGATAGAGGGGCCTAAAACAATTAAGCATGAATATAAGCAGCAGGCAATCGACAGACGACGGATGTACCGTGCCCAGCGGCGGTCCGGCGCGCAAGTGTCTGGCAAGGAACGAGCTGAACAGCACGACACTAGGCAAAGCAAACTCCAATCTACTTTCTTTTAGCACTCCCTCTAGCCTCCGCGACTACGGCACCGTCTTACCTGCTCTACTAAGGCCTCTTCTGAACCCTTGTCTGCGCCGCTGCTGTCAAACGCTTGCCTAGGATCTACCCGCGCAAACATCTGAACTACCCCGTTGGTGCCTTCTAGCTGACCAAAAAATCTCTTGTTTACAACGACCCCCCCGGCGTCTCTGCGAATCGTGATCGATCTTGGTGCCTGCTGCGCCACACACACCAAAACAGAGCCCGCTGGCGCAAAATCTCGAATGGTCGTCTCCAACAGCGAGTTATGCTATAGCTGTGACTTCAGCTCAGATTCAAAACAGCGGCCGTCTCGGTCGCTCTGTACCAACAAATAATCACGTGTACCTGCTTGCCATCTCCTCGGCTTTCCAGCTGTATTGCAAAAGGCTTGACAGAAGACAAAATAAAGGCAAAAACAATCACCACATCAGAGGCACCCGACTTCAAGACAAGCCGTCGAGCCTAGCGCCCAATGCCCTTCCCAGTGAAAATATAGGTTCCATCGCAAAGCATCACACCGGGCACTTGTCTCGCCCTGGCTTTCCGGCTGCCACAGAAAACATCACTGACCATCAACGGCAATGTGCTAGAGCTGTATCGATCGACCCAGAAATCTGGCTCGCCTTGCGGGACTGCCGGACTCCGATCAGAATCTCGAACGGAATGTGCTCCGATGTTCCTCCTTTCGACACCTTTGTTGCACCTTAAGAAGTTGACTGAAATCCTTGCTCTAAAGTTATGAGATCTTGTACTCGCTTCGCTTCATCAAGTTTTGTGACCATGTCCATCGTGCGGTTTTCATAATCTCAAGGATTCTCCAGACGAGCATCGCATGGTTTCTCCAACCTACACAGTCTGCAGACTCGGCACACCATGGACGAAGCGAAAAGAGCGGTAGATAAATCGCGTCTTAGAACTTGGTTGCAGAAAGGGGCTGCCTTGATGAAGGGGAAAGGATGCTTACGTCTGGACGAAGAACGAGTGCCCAAGCATGTTGGTATATGTGCATATTAATAGGAAAGAGTATACTGAACATGTTATGTATGATATGGGTCAAGACCAATTGATTACAGTGTGACCATGTGGAACTCACATGGGCTGGACACTCCTCTGGAATCTTGGAGGCTGTCTGAAGAACTTCTCAGGCTCATCTCTAGCCCCGTCTTTCCAGTACTCGTACTCCATCCATGCATTTTCAGGCATCTGTGCTTCTGTAGCCTCCAGAAACTTTCCCAACTCTGGTGCCAGAGGAATAACGCCAGTCTCAAGAACGTATTGATCCCACATCTTGATCATACGAGCCAGCCGCTCGGGATCTTTCTCGGCAAGATCATGGACTTCGCCAGGATCCTTGGAGAGGTGGTACAATTGCCACTTTTCGGGACCTTTGGGCTTGGGAATGAAGACAATTTTCCAATCGCCGCAACGGACGGCTGCGCGACCGCAAGTCTCCCAACCTGTAATGTGATCCTCAGGATGAGTCGAGTGGGTCCGGCCTTCAATGAAAGAAAGCATGCTCTGGCCACGCATGGGTACAATCTCACGACCCTTGTAAATAGGTGCTGGATGCGTGACACCTGCCATCTCGAGGATTGTGGGACAAAGGTCCATCACAGTGGCAAAGTCATGAGTGATGCTGCCCTTTTCGGCGCTGACATGAGAACCGGAACTGGCGACCTCTACGGGACCATCGATGAAGCCATCAGAACGAGTCTCGACGTTTGCAGGAAAGCGTACGACGAAGGGTACACGAACACCACCTTCTGTAGTGAAGGCTTTGTAGAGACGACTTGGTGCTGTCGCTGCCTGAGCCCATCGTGGTCCATACCAGACAAAACTGTCACCGCGACCAATGTTCTCGATACTGTTATTGTAGTATGTTTTCAGGTGCTGCATCATTTCACCCTGTACGAGAGGGTACGCTTCGTAAGCTGCACCTTCGGCTCCGTTGTCAGACATGAAACAGACCATCGTATTGTCAAGTTCTCCAATCTCTTCGAGGTAATCGACGACCTTGCCAACATTAGCATCGATGCATTCGACCATAGCAGCAAAGACTTCCATGGCCTTGGATGATTTTGCTTTTTCTTCAGGTGTCAGAGCGTCCCAAGTTTTCACTTCGTCCGCAATTACTTCGTGTGCTTCGACATCACGAGTAATGAGACCAATCTCTTGCATTCTTTGCAAGCGCGTCTGTCTCAAAACGTCTGGTCCATCATCGTAGACGCCTTTGTAGTGAGCGATGTATTCGTCAGGAGCTTGAAGAGGCCAGTGGGGCGCCGTGAACGGGAGATATCCGAAGAAAGGTCTATCATCTTTCTTATCATGCCGTTCTTTCAGATATGCTAGCATTTTGTCTCCATAGCCGTTACTGCTGTACCACCCATCAGGGAGCTTCTTCACATATTCACCATCCTCTGAATGAAGAGCAATGAACGACATAGTCATGAATTCAGGGATTTTGTCAGGTGTCTGGAGTTGAGGCTCGTAAGCGTAATGGTTTGAGCACGCTGGAAGATGCGCAAAGCTTTTTTCGAAACCTCTTGCTTTTGGACTACGCTCTGGTGTCAGGCCAAGGTGCCATTTGCCGGAAAGCAAGGTCAGATAGCCGGCGTCTTGCAGGATTTCTGGCAGTGTAGCAACTTTCTCGTTGAGGTAGCCTTCGTATCCCGGCATACCTCTCTGGGGTGCAGTATCAAATCGTGTTGAATTGCCTTCTGCTGGTGCGTTTTGTCCAGATATGTTGGTCCATTCGATGAGATTTCCTAGGCCTGCGATATGATGGTCTGTTCCGGTCATGATCCTGTAGAGATGATCAGCACACTGTTTTGTTGGCCTTCTCTGAATGTCTCCGTAGTGATACAAGAGAACATATTGATTTATGCATCGTTATGGCATGTTCTTGACGTCCTTGTACAACTCTAGATCCATCTCCGAGAGACGACATACATGGCACGTGAGGGTGAGCAGGCTGCCGCTGCGTGAAAGTCCGTGAACCGGATACCATTACTTGCTATCTTGTCGATGTTTGGAGTTCTGATCTCTCCACCAAAGCAAGAGAGGTCGCTGAAGCCGAGATCATCTGCCACAATGACAAGAAAGTTGGGGCGCTTCTGAGCGCCATCGGTTGCGCTTGAAGACTGAGAGGCGGCCATGCTTGCGAGGTGCTTTGGCAAGCGAGCATGTAACGTATACTTCGTCGCTGTGGTGGAGGGGAAAAGAAACGGAAAAGACGAAACGCACAAACAAAGGCAGAGCAACTCATCGTCTCGAATTCGGCAAGCAATGATAGCACCCCTCAGGGATCATTGTAGGATCTGCAAGTGCGGGGAGGATGGCATGTTGAAGCTAAATTGAGTCCGCAGTAGTCGGCCAGTGAACGTCTCGATGTGGTGAGGCCTCACGAGACCAATGTCTGTTGTTTTCCATCTTTGTGTCGAATGACGTGCTTTCGATGGCCAATTGCCTGATGTCTTATCCACAGACTTAATATGGGGCGACAACTACTTTAACGCAACAGCCGAAATGTGACAGATATGTCAGAGCGAAGCTGACAGACAAACAAGGTCAAACAAGTTGAGCGATCATATGTGCCTGAGAATGCAATCATTGTTGAAGGTCAAAAGGTTGATGTAAGGTTGGCAGAGCAATTGTCCTGAGGTGTGTCCTGACCGCAATTCTACCGGAATGGCAACACCAAGCCACACGACTTCGCGCTCTGTACGGTCGCGACTTCTTCACAACATGTTCATGTTAGCGATGTTGTCGCTCGCTTGATGACGTTGACCTTCATCTGCTCTTGCCAGGCTGCGACATGGCAGGTTGCCTGAGCACATCCTCTCGGCTCCCCTACTTCAACTCCGTCTTGCTACAGATATGCTGTGGTTGCAGATGCAGTGAGACAATGCTCACTTCTCTCTGATCGGATATTACTCCTCAACAACTACCCCTGCCTAGCAAGACCGCACAGTAGCACAGCTCACACGCCTTGTGCTCTGGTTCCTCGGCCACGTTTCCGAACACGCGAGATCGGAAATTTGATGTGCTCATGGCTGTTCAAATCGGCCCTGTACTCCTCTGGCATACTCTGAGCATGCACTGAGACTTGTTCGGAGACCCTCAGAACGCCTCCGTCTCGAAGCTGTTAATGTGGTCTGTCTAAATACCGATAGCAGTGGCTTGATCTGGATCTTAAAGCTCCCTCTGTTCCCCTAGGCAGGCCAAATACATGAGATATTGGCTCACTGTATCACTACAAAGGTTGCGACTTACCATACTTACCGAAATACTCAGAATAGAAGCTTACCCCCGCCGTCGTACAATGTTTACCACGAGAACTGCAGGTTGCCTTGGCATCAACATCAGGAGGTCAAACTTCTGTCGGGTATACCACAAAGACAGAATCGTTCGAGGACCGGCGCACGAATTCTGTCGATACCAGACTCACGACTAGTCGGAGCCATGAGATCCTCAACGGTTTGAGAGCGACGAAAATCGCTGCATGTCCACGCTGCCGCTACGGACATCATGGCTTCGGAATATCCAGCCTACCGCACCGTCGAGCATGACGAGGCGCAACTGACAGTCAGCTCTAGTGTACTTCGCGTATAAGATCCTCACACCTCGAAGTTTTTCTTTGCTAACGTGTACCACTCTGACCCTCATGGCTGCGTTTCAGTACGAAAGCTTGTATGCCCAAGTCCTGTCTATGCTCTCGGGCCATCGTATCAACCCCTTACGAAAGTCGAATTATAGCACGGCAGACTCCCGAGTGGACGCGCGTCTGGGATATGGATGGACAGACCTCTGTACCGCACTTCACGTCCAATAAGTCTCAGAACGTTGTTGGTATGACAAAATTCGATTGGCAGGATTTCCAGAGCATCCTTGGATCTGCGTTCTCTATTGACCCGGATGCTGAGCGAATTTTGATGCATCTGTTCGCGTTGTGTAGGACCACGCTCACAGGCGCTGGGATCCATCTCGTAACCAGGAGTATGGACTAGTGGAAGAGTCGTGATTGGACCAGAGAGCGGATTCAACATGTTTGAGATCATACACAAGGCATCTCGTACGCCTCGGACGAGGAGCGAAGCAGCATCATGACGTCGAGAGCATGAGTTTTCGAGGACGCTCGACGAAAACCAAAACAGAACGAGCTTGCTGGCAAGAAAGAGGGGAAATGCAATTGCTGGGAAAGAAAGAACATAAATACTGACCACCTTTCTCTGTTCAATTCCATCTTCAACAACAGCAACAAGCCAAAACATCAGGAGCTCAGACTACCTGATCATACTTGAACTATCTACCTTCCATCGAACGAGCCCCACACGAACAACAAGCCAAAATGGTCTCTTCCAAACTACTTTTCATTGCTTTCGCCAGCATACTTAGCTCTGCTATTGCTGCCCCCGCTGAGAAGAGAGGTGGCTCGAATGGATACAGTGGGCGGTGTCTATACGCTCTTTTATATGTTTAGCTAACCGCCTTTCACAGATGGTGATCTGGCAGACAATTTCAAGTCGTTCTTCCAGAACTTTGGTGGATGGTCCTCGGATAACAACTACAAAGGTGATCTCGCCAAGGATCTCTCCAACTTCGCAACCGGATTTGGTGGAAAGCTCTCCGACAAGGATGCGCAGTACTGGGCCGATACTCTGAGCAACAAGAAGAACAGCGGTGACTTCAACGAGTGGTGGGGTACGAATGGTGGTCAGGGTCAAGGAGGTCAAGGAGGATATGGATGGGGCGTCGGAGGCTCCAACTGGGCTTCTGGTAAAGGAGGCCACGGCAATGGATGGAACAACAACGGCAACGGATGGAGCAACAACGGCAAATCCTCCCGAAGCCTTACTGCCAGAGGTTCTGGTGATTTAACCAACGATCAAGATTGGGGAAGTGGACAAGGCTCTTCTAAAGGCTCCGGCCAAGGACAGGAATCGGGCTGGAACTCTGAGCAAGGCTCCTCCAAAGGCTCTGGTCAAAGCAGTGGCTGGGATGACAGCAAGGGCGGCAAGTCCAACAAAGGTGGCTCTGGAAACTCTGGTGGTAGCTGGGTATCTGGAGATAAGAGCAACAAGGGCTCCAGCGGCTCTGACAAGGGAAGCTCGGGCAGCTCGGGCGACAATTGGGGCTCTTCAGAGGGTGGCTGGGGAGGTGACAAGGGCAAGGATAATGGCAATGGAAACAAGGAATCCTATGGCGGTAGCTATGGAAGCTCTGGAAAAGGATCTGACAGCAACAAGGGCTCGTCCAACGGCTGGAGCGGCGACAACCAGGGCAAGGGTGGAGACCACAAGGACTCTTCCGGTGAGAAAGAATCTGGGGGCAACAAAGGTTCTTCGGGTGATAGCTGGGGTAAGGATGGAAAGTCCGGCGAGTCAAAGGGTGGTGACAGCAAGGGAAGTGGATGGTAAGCCTGTCCTCAAGAGGTATCGGCCAGGAATGCCGACTCGATGATTGAACGAAATCTGCTTTTTGTGCTGGACTCACACACTCTTTTGAGATATCAGTAGCATAGTATGACTTACCTTGGATAACGAAATAACCTTCTTGCCTTTCACTTCAGCTTCCTTTAGCTTTTTCTTGGATGCTCGAAGATCCATGGTTGTTCGCCTTTGACAAGTATTGATGTAGTAAGGATACCGAGGACAGAGCATGATCACCGTTGCTTCATATTCGGCTCTCATACATACATGCTCAACGGGGTAGATAGTATACAGTATACTCACCTCGATCGTGTTATAGTCAGGGTTATGCGCTCAGCCAGATGTCTCGAGACAAGATCATATATATCATACAGGAATGCCTCGTCGGATGATTGTTGTTCATGACTGTGACAGCAAAACATCAACCCAGTATGTGCTTGGTAGACCGTGGGCATCGGCTTCGGTGCAGCGCCTTACGTCCCTTTGGCCCCCACGATACCTCGGCAAGCCGGTAAGGTGGTGCAAGACAGCAAGGCGGGGTTGACCGGCGACGTAGCGATGCAAGCAGTCGAGCTATCAGATCATCGGCAAGAGTAAAACTTCATCTAGCTGTGCCTGCGGTCACCTTCTTGCACCTGTCCCTCTCTTTCCCTCCTTTACTCAAACAAGATACACACAATCAAATCGGTGGACTCCGGGCAGTAATGTCTTCCCCACTGAGCCGCACCTTTCTCCGCACTTGCTCCAGAAACATTGTTGGCCAGCGCTCTCTCCTTCGCAACACTGCCAGAATCACCAGCAGAGCTTCAGTCGCACGAACAACCCTCTCGATCCGCTCTGCAGCCGCCTTCTCTACCACCATGAAGCCTAACTCGGACGCCTTTGCCAGCCCGGCTCCCGCTGCCGAGTTCGACCGTGAGATTACCGACATGGCATCTTACATTCACAACTACAAGGTCAATTCGGAGCTTGCTGTATGTCTGATTCTTCGAACAAACTCCGGGAGCACTAGCTGAAATCAGGTACAGATCGATACCGCCAGATATGTCTTCCTCGATACCTTGGGCTGCGGCCTCAAGGCCCTCGAATTTCCCCACTGCACCAAGCTCCTCGGCCCCGTCGTGCCTGGAACCACTGTACCCAATGGTACAAGAGTCCCTGGTACTCCTTACCAGCTCGATCCTGTATTGGGTGCATTCAACATTGGTGCCATGATCAGATGGCTCGACTTCAACGACTGCTGGCTTGCTGCCGAGTGGGGTCACCCCAGTGACAACTTGGGCGCCATTTTGTCTGTTGCAGACTGGATCAGCAGAACCAACCGCAACGGCGGAAACTTGGGCAATGGAAAGATCTTCACCGTAAGAGACGTCCTCGAGGCCATGGTCAAGGCACATGAAATTCAAGGTTGCATGGCGCTCGAGAACTCCTTCAACAAGGTCGGTCTTGATCACGTCGTTTTGGTCAAGGTCGCGTCCACCGCTGTCGTCAGTCAAATGCTCGGCCTGACTGAGGCCCAAACTCGTGATGCAATTTCGCAGGCATGGGTAGATGGTCAGAGTATGCGTACTTACAGACACAGCCCCAACACCATGAGCAGAAAGAGTTGGGCCGCCGGCGATGCTTGCGAGAAAGCCGTCAACCTCTGCCTGAAGGTCATGAAGGGCGAGGGTGGTATGGCAACTGTCCTCACCGCTCCTACTTGGGGCTTCTACGACGTCAACTTCCACGGCGCCAGGTTCAACTTCCAGAGAGAATATGGCAGCTACGTCATGGAGAATGTTCTCTTCAAGGTCTCATACCCTGGTAGGTGACAATTTGATAACGTGACCTTCTCATGCTGACTGCATCAATAGCCGAATTCCACTCGCAAACGGCCGTCGAAGCGGCCAGCCGTATCAACAAGAAGCTCAAGGCCATGGGCAAGAGCGCCAAAGACATCAAGGATGTTACCAACCGAACACACGAGGCATGCATCCGTATCATCGACAAGCAGTTGAAGCCTATGGACAACTTTGCCGATCGTGATCACTGTGTTCAGTACATGGTTGCGACCATGTTCGTCTTCAACCGTCTCGAGGCGTCAGACTACACTGATGGATCCGAGGCGGCAGAGAGCCCTCTTGTCGAGTCTCTCCGCAAGAGAATCAAGTGTGTTGAGGATCCTCAGTACACCAAGGACTACCACGACCCCGAGAAGAGAACCATCTCCAACGCTCTTACCGTCACCTTGGAAGATGGCACAACACTGGAAGAGGAGATTGTCGAGGCACCCCTCGGTCACAGACTGCGTCGCGAGGAGGCCAAGCCAGAAATCATGGCCAAGTACAAGAGGCATTTGGGACCTCACTTTGATGAGGCCCGGGTAAAGGAGTTGGTTGATCTTGGCAACTCGCCCGACAAGCTGTACGCCATGGAGATTGACCAGTACGTGGACCTCTATGTCAAGGACAGCATGTAAGAAACAATAAAATATAGACGTGTTAGACGGCTCTTGTAAGAATGGAATCTCAAGTCCCTGTTGGAAAAACTCGACTGGTCAAACGCAGATGACGATCTAGCGCGAGTCAATGAGAAGGATGCCGACACGTGCGTACTGAACAAAATGCGTATGCCAAGAGTCTGCTTCTTATCAACTTGGGTCGTGAGAATGCTGGACATGGTAGATCAGGAGCGGTATTTTCGTGTTCGTGAGAGAGCATACTCGACTAACAGACCGAAGAGGTGACCAGGGTAGTAGAGATCAAGGTCAAGTGTCTTCTGCTTGGATAGATGAGGGAAATTATGGCCCAAAGACAGGGTGTGCTCAACAAGACTCGGACGGCGTTCGCTAGCAACTCCGCGTTGGCCCGCCGCCGCCCGGCAGAGTTGCTGACCCAAGAGGGGCAGGCCGCAAACTAAAGAAAAAATCACATATCAAGCCCAACCAAGTCTTCTCTCTATTCAACCATCTCGAAGGAGTGCTTGATTGCAAACACCTTCTCTCCCACTCTCCACTCTTGTTAGTTGTTTTTGTCTTGCTTTCCTGTTATCGACATCTTTGTTCCGGTTGCAAACGAGCGCAACCCCCTGCGCCGCCCTCGATCGCGCTTTTTTTTCTCCTACAAAGAATCCCCTTGGATATGCCCCATTTCGAAGAGCCCAGCATGAACAACACCGCTGTCACTTCAAAGTCGGCGCCGCCCGCTGCCGAGGACGTTGCGGCCATCACAAAGAGCATTTACGAATCAAAGACGTCGCAAGAATCGCTCGACGCCGCCTACTCGCTCTGCGATGTTCTCCTCAACTCGGTCGGCTTCCGCGGTCTCAACGACTACAATGTCCTGCAGGATGTCAAGAAGGCCGCCACAGACAAGAAGAACATCGGCCGTCGTGAAGGCGCCATGTTCGCACTCGGTGCCATTTTCGAAAGATTTCCCAGCAAGCAGCGTCTGAGCGAGGTCGTCTTCCTTCTTCAACACGATTACCTCTTGCCCATGGCCCTCGACGCCATCGCCGACAAGACTCCCAGCGTTCGCGACGGAGCCAAGTACGCCATCGATGCTCTCTACAAGGAGCTCAGCGCCGAGGCCAAGGTCTACGGTCTCTTGCCCGTCCTCATCAAATACCTGCGCAAGGGCACTGCCAAGTGGCAGAGCGCCGTTGTCGCATACGAGCTGGTCGGTCGCATGGCCGACGACGCAAAGATGGGCATGGAGAGCCTCGAGGCCGAACAAGCAAAGGACGTTCTCCGTGAAGCCATGGGCCGCAAGCTCGAGGACCTGATTCCCATCGTCGAGGGTGGCATGCACGACCTCAAGTCCGAAGTCGCAAAGGCAGCCATCAAGTCCATGAACTCGCTCACCACTCTCCTGCAAAACGACGATGTCCAGCCTCGTCTTCCTCTCCTGATCAAGTCGATGGAGGACCCCTCGACTCAAAGTCTGCAAAAGGCCATCCACGCCCTCTCGCAAACCACCTTCGTGGCCATCGTCACCTCCCCTGTCCTCGCCGTCCTCACTCCCCTCCTCGAGCGCTCTCTCAACAGCCCCAGCACTTCGCAAGAAGTCACCCGCCAAACAGTTGTCGTTGTCGAGAACTTGACCAAGCTCGTCCACGACCCCGTCGAGGCCAGATCTTTCCTTCCCAAGCTTTTGCCCGGTACCAAGGCTGTCCGCGACAGAGCCTCTCTCCCCGAGGTTCGCGAGATTGCCCAGAGAGCCCTCGACGTCATCGAGAAGGCCATGGGTCAACAGGCCAACGGCGACCACTCCGAGTCCGACCGCACCGTCCCCGAAGAAGTCGCCAAGGTTTTGGAGAAGGAGACACAAGCAAACGGCGGTCTTATCCAGATGTCTGGCGATGCCGAGATCTGGACCTTGGCCAAGCCTTACCTTTCGACCATGGTTGCTGAGGACGCCACTGACCGCAAGCTCAACCGCATCACTGGCAACATTGCTCCTTACATGGCTCCCCTTATGGAGGATGGCAAGGCTGATGCTGTCGCTGAGGCTGTCCACAAGTTCTACATCTCGGAGGACGAGCGCAAGTTTGGTGCTCCCCCACCTCTCGAGGACGGTGAAGTTGAGATTGTCAACGCCACCTTCTCTCTTGGTTACGGTGGTATGCTTTTGCTTTCGCACACCAACCTCCGTCTGCTCAAGGGTCACCGTTACGGTCTCTGCGGTAGAAACGGTGCCGGAAAGTCTACTTTGATGCGTGCCATTGCCAACGGCAAACTCGAGGGTTTCCCCCCTCAGGATGAGGTTCGCACCTGCTTCGTCGAGCACAACCAGGGTGAGGATGCTGATCTTACCATTCTCAACTACTGCTTGAAGGATCCTGAGCTCCAGGCTGAAGGCCAGGACAGAATCGTCGCCGTTCTCGAGGAGGTTGGTTTCTCCTCTGGACCCGAGGGACGCCAATCCGAAAAGGTCGGCTCCTTGTCTGGTGGTTGGAAGATGAAGCTCGCTTTGGCCAGAGCCATGTTGATGCGCGCCGATGTCTTCCTTCTCGATGAACCTACCAACCATCTCGATGTTGCCAACGTCAAGTGGCTCCAAGAGTACCTCAAGACCCACACTGACATTACTTCCCTGATTGTTTCTCACGACTCCGGCTTCCTCGACGAGGTTTGCACCGACATCATTCACTACGAGACAAAGAAGCTTGTCAACTACAAGGGTAACCTTGCTGCTTTCGTCAAGCAAAAGCCCGAAGCTGGTGCATACTACACTCTTTCCGCTTCTCAGGTTCAGTTCAAGTTCCCTCCTCCTGGTATCTTGACTGGTGTCAAGTCCAACACCAGAAGCATTCTCCGCATGACTGACTGCAACTTCACCTATCCCGGAAGTTCCAAGCCTTCGCTTCAAGGTGTCAGCTGTCAACTGTCTCTCTCCTCCAGAGTTGCCATCATTGGTGCCAACGGTGCTGGTAAATCCACTCTCATCAAGTTGCTCACTGGTGAAACAATTCCCCAGACCGGAAAGGTCGAGAAGCACCCCAACTTGCGTATCGGCTACATCAAGCAGCACGCTCTTGAGCACGTTGAGATGCACTTGGAGAAGACCCCCAACCAGTACCTGCAATGGCGTTACGCTAACGGCGACGACCGTGAGGTTCTGATGAAGGGAACTCGTCAACTTACCGATGAGGACAAGGCACAGATGGAGAAATTCGTCGACCTTGGCCCTGGCATGGGTCAGCGCAAGATTGAGTCTATCATCGGTAGACAAAAGTGGAAGAAGTCGTTCCAGTACGAGATCAAGTGGGTTGGTATGCTGCCCAAGAACAACACCATGATTTCTCGCGAGACCCTCATGGAGCTTGGCTTCCAAAAGCTTGTCCAAGAGTTCGATGACCACGAGGCTAGCAGAGAAGGTCTTGGTTTCCGTTCGCTGGAGCCCAAGGTCATCTCCAAGCACTTCGAGGATGTCGGTCTTGACCCCGAGATTGCCAACCACAACGAGATCAGCGGTCTGTCCGGTGGTCAGAAGGTCAAGGTCGTCCTTGCCGGTGCCATGTGGAACAACCCCCATTTGCTCGTTCTCGACGAGCCCACCAACTTCTTGGACAGAGACTCCCTCGGTGGTCTCGCAGTCGCCATCCGTGACTACAAGGGTGGTGTCGTCATGATTTCTCACAACGAGGAGTTCGTCGGCGCCCTCTGCCCCGAGCAATGGCACGTCGCTGATGGTCGCCTGACCCAAAAGGGCACCGTCGCTGTCTCGCTCGACCGTTTCGAGGACTCGTCCAAGCCTGGCTCGTCTGTTGCCAGCTCGGTCGTTAGCTCCGCTGTGGCTTCCACTGTTGGCACTCCTACTCAGAGTGACGCCGAAGGTGGTGGTGATATGGCTTTCAGAGCCAGAAAGAAGAAGAAGATGACCAAGAAGGAGCAGAAGGAGAGAGAGGTTCGCAGAAGACTGCGCCACATCGAGTGGCTCAACAGCCCCAAGGTTCGTTATTTCGCATTCACCTCATGATCTTGCATGACATTTACTGACCTTTTCTCAGGGAACTCCTCACCCTCCTGACAGTGACGACGAGTAGAGTGGTGTCGACGTATTGTGATTGCTGGTAATGAATACCAATACCCCAATGTCTCCAGCTACGATTTGCAAAAAGTAGGGTGAATGGCGTTACAATCTTGATTTTCTTCCTCTTTTTCTGCGACACAATAGATTGGGAGGGCGTCTTCTTTTTTCCATGTTGTTTTGGGTCACTATATCCACATATTTTTTTCTGTTAGACCAGTAGAATGGCAACTTTTCATCCCATCTTCTTCGTTTGTGCATGCAGGGTCGAACACGCTTCTTGACGCTTTCGACCGAGTAGCTCCGAAAAAGTTCCTGCAGTTGAACAGTCTTGTCCCGCGAGAGATGACCGATGCAAGGATCGAGGCAACTGCGTGTTGATCCAAGAGAAAAGCTGCCAGCACTATCATCGTTCCATGCGCTAACATGGCATGATGCCAATGTTGAGTGGATGACACTCGACGTGTTTTAGTGTTGTGGCGAATAATCACATGTGGGAAGGTGGAAGAGAGCGATCATCTCTTATACTCAGATATAGTATGGTGCGCAACCTCATGTGTGATGCGGAGGTGGATCCATCGCAGATGCGTGTTCGTGAGGCTCTGCAATTACAAGGTTTTGAGGGTCCGAGGGAGAGGCTCTCGGAAGTGCCTCCTTCTTTTACTGAAATCCACACAATCGCATTCTTTCCGGCCCTTGACGAGCTCCACATTCGAGTCAGGTCGCAGCAAACACTAGCATGTTGGGGATCCGTGTTCGAATGCAGTTGCCGTTTTAGATCGGGTATATCCTTCATCATGTGGTCACAGTGTATATTGCTATGGCAGTGTCGTGACAGAGATAGAGAATGTTGAAGCAATCGAAGATCTGACGTGGTGGGTCGTCCCTGCTTTCGCAAAGATCCGCATACTATATTACCCAAACAGGCAAGGGCATATGATGAGGCTCAACAAAGACCCGCTTTATCGTCACCTTGTCTTGCGAAGTTTCTCGGTCCCACTGTCGAATTCGCGATTTTGCCAATGGATTTTTGTAGGGACCTGACCCGGAGGCGAGCATCACACACTGGTCATTGCTTGATAGTAGGACCTCGCTCTCAAGGGGTCGTCAGCACGAAGATTCTGATATATTAAAGGCACTCCTGCTGGCACTTTCCCACCTCCAAATTCTTGCTTCAATTGTTTTCGTCCTTTCAGGATTTTCGAGTCCTTTTGACTCTTTTTTGCGATAAACGACACATACACTGATTTCTCACCGAAAATGAATCGCAATGTCTCTTTCCAACAGAATCAATCTGGAGATGAAAAGCAACCGGAGCGGCCGAATATGCAAAACCAGCGTACTGCAAGTACGATGAGATCCAGGACGAACAAGCAGAAGCGACCGGATATGCGAAATCAACACACCATGAGCACGCTAAGACCCAGGATGAGCCGCATGGCTACACAAGTGAGCCGAATGGCCACCAACGCTACCGGAGGAACTGCAGAACAGGGTGGTTACTCACTAGCTGGTTCGCAGACAGGAGGAAACCGCGGTGGACCCAACAGAGACACTTATGTCGCAGAAGGATACCGTAATCTCAATCCACAGTACGAAAAAAAGCAAAACGAACCGACATTCAGCTTGGGCTCCAACCTACCGCGCACAGTGCGTGGTTGGCAGGGAAAGAAGAAGAATGAAGGGTCGGGTTCTTCTGGAACAGCGCCCGGTATCAAGCCTGGCGAGAAAGGAGAGGGAGAAGCCGCTCCTCAGCTTCAAGACACCGATGAACGCAAAAAACGTCGTGGCGGTGACAAGCAAAATCCTGAACCTTCTGATGAGCAGATGCACCAAAATCATGGATCCACGCAGAGCAACCAGTCGGGAGGCATGATGATGCACGAAGCTAGTGCTCGGACTGATGGGGGTGAAAGCACAGGAGTTCTTGGTAACGAAGCGGTTTACTCTCCTGGCAATGACAGTGATGACACGACACTTGCACCCGAGGACGAGGAAGTACTTGATGAGCCTGCGCCTTTCAATTCATGGGCAATTGTTCGTGCCAAATTTCAAGATGCTCTCGGTGAATGGTTGGGAGTGAGTCTCGTCATCCTTGAAGCCTGTTTTCTCTATGCTGACCTCAATCGCAGACTACCATTTTCGTCGCCATCGGCGTCAGCAGCAACCTTGCTGTAGCGACCGGAGAAGCACAACATCCAGGAATCTACCAAAACATGTATTGGGGTTGGGGATTGGCTGTCATGTTGGGCATTTACATCTCGGGTGGAAGCTCAGGTGCACATCTCAACCCGGCCGTTTCCATTCCCCTTTGGATCTACGTAAGTGATGATTTGGCTATATCCCCAACAACGAACCGTCTAACAAGCAGATAGCGCGGCTTCCCTGCCCGCAAACTCCCAGTCTTTATCATTTTCCAAATCTTGGGCGCCTTTACTGGCGGCCTCATCGCCATAGCCATCTACCGGGACGCCATCCTCTACAACGATGGTGGACTCATTGCCTCGTCGACAGGCACTCAGATATACACACAACCCAAAGAGTGGGTACAGCCTGCCACAGCCTTCTTCACCGAATTCCTCGGTACCGCAATCCTAACATGCTCCATTCTCGCACTTGGTGATGACTCAAACTCACCTCCCGGTGCGGGTATGCATGCCTTTATCATCGGTCTCCTCGTCATCGCCCTCATCATGTCCCTCGGGTCCAACACCGGCGGCTGCTTCAACCCCGTCCGCGACTTTGGCCCCCGCCTCGCCGCAATGGCCATGGGCTACGGCACCGAAATCTTTACCGCCTACCACAACTGGTGGATCTGGGGTGCCTGGGGCGCCACACTGTCCGGCGGCATCGCGGGCGGTGTCCTCTACGACACCTGCATCTTCAAGGGCGGCGAGAGCCCCGTCAACTACACGCCCAAAAAGTGGCAGGGCAAGGCCAACGAAGGCAAACTGGACTTTTTGCAAATGATCCGCCAGCACACTCAAGCTCGCAACCTTGAGACGGCCATGGAGAAGGGAGAAGTCGAGAATGGAGGTTCCTAAGAACCAGAGACTTTGAAACAACAGTCTCTGGAGTGGGAGAAGCTTCAAGTGCAGGATCAGGTTGGAATTATACCTTGATCTCTCTCTTGACGCTTCATGTCTTCCACTTCCTTCTCGGTTCAGAGGACATGTTTTGATGATGTTTGTTTTTTTCTTTCTGAAATTCTTCTTTTCTGCTGAAACGAGAAACATGACCTGCCGCCAACATTTTGCGAGGAGTTATTTCCTTATTTTCCTGTTGTATTTCTGTTCATGGAGTTTGTTATGAGAGACTAGAGAACATATAGACTTTTAGACCATAGACAACTAGACTTTTTTTCTTTCTTCCTTTCTTCCTTTCTTCCTTGCTGTCTGTTTTTTTCGACAAATATGATGCATTTCTCACCTTGCAGAAATGGGTACCTTTTTGCTGCTTACCGATCAAGCATACATACAATTGGCACAGGTTGATCACGGATCAGGTTGTATTATTATAAAAATGCCTTTGAGAGAGGATATAATGTACTTTTTGATTGTCATTTGCATAGATGGAGGGAAAAAGGGGCGGGGTAGGCAAGAAAGGAGTTTACCACTCTATGGTAGTGTGGCCAACTCGGCATCAATGACCTCCTTGATCTTCTCTGGCAGGGGTTCCTTGAGCTCAGACACTGGTTTGCAAAATCACGGTCAGTTTAAGTGTCCGCAAAAGAAGAAGAAAAAAACAAGGTCAAACTTACGAGTTTTGCGCAGACGGGCAGTCTGCTCCTTTAGTGTCGCGTCATTGGCATCGATCTTGGAAGCGGCGACCAAGCACTTCAATGCAGGAAGGTACTTTTCCCTGCGAACAAAGACCTCGAAGCCGGCTTGTTGGGACTTGATGTTCAGGGGGCTCTGCTCGAGCAGAGGGGACAAATACTTCATGGCTTCGGCGAGCGGGTCCTTGGTCTTGAGCAACTCCTCGCCCTGCGGGTCTGTGTCTTCCTTCTTGACCACGTCTTCCGCGGTGGCGGTTGCTTTTGCGGCGGCGGCGGCCTTTTTGTCTGCCTCTGCCTTTTCCTTTTCTTTGCGTGCCTTTTTCTCTGCCTTTTTCTTGTCTGCGTCGCTGAGGTCGCCGTTTGCCGAGCCGTAGTTGGGGTCGTCGAACAGCTTGACGTAAATGTCGATGGCCGAGTATGCGGCTCGCGAGTAGAAGGGGTGCTGACGCAAGTGGTCCTCCCAGCGGATCATGTCGACGTATGCGCGGATCATGCCCTTGCGCAGAGAGAAACTGTGGAAGTCGAACTGGTCCTCGTACCAGACGTCGAAGATGTCGTGGATGGACTTGAAGCGCTTGAGGGCCAGACCCAGTTTGTTCTGGCGTTTGTAGGCCTCGCCGTCCTCGAAGAGGTACCACATGCATTGCATGTCGAGCAAATCGCCGAGCGGGCCGCCGTTGGCTTCCTTGCGGGTGAAGAGGCCCATGGTGTCGATGGCGGTGTCGTTTTGGTTGTTTCGTAATTGGTATTTTGCGCATTTTGTGTTGATGTAGCGGTCGGCGCGGTCCATCTCGCGGGCCTCGTTCATCTGCTTGGCTGCGGCATCGAGGTCGCCCGAGTGTTTTGTGATTCTGGCTTTTGTGAGGTGGAAGGTGTAGTCTTGGGGGTTGGTGTTTAGGGCGATGGTCTTTTCAATGTATTCGGAGGCCTTTTCGAGGTTGCGGCAGAGGTGGTAGTCGTAGTGTTGGGCGAGGAAGTAGTTGACGGCGAGACTCCAGTTCTTGCCATTCTCTTCCTTGTCTTGGTCAGCGTAGCCGAGGACTAGCTGTTCGATGGTCTGTTTCTTGGCCTCGTCGTTGTAGAGGGCCTTGAGGTTGGCAAAGGTCGAGGGGACGCCCTTGCGGAAGACTCTTGTGAGGTAGGCGTCGGCAGCCTCGCGGAAAGCGTCGCCCTGAAGGAAGTCGAGCGGCACACGTCGAGGCGCATCGATTCTCTCGCTCTTTTCGGCAAATGACTTGTACAGGTCCTGCAGTTGCGTGTGTGCCGAGGGGTCGTTTCTGTCCAAGCCAAGACACTTCTCCAGGCCATCGTAGTAGGCGCGTCTCTCGGCGTTTCTCTCGAGCAGATTGCGGTATGCCTTTTCAGCCTCCTCTTTGCGCTCCAGCTTCAACAGGTACTCGGCTCTGAGTTCCATAACGGCGGTTCGGTCGGGGTTGGACTTGTAGAGGGCCTTGAGGCCCTGGAGAGCGCGTTCGTAGTCGCCCGACTCGGCAATAATCGTGTTCTTGTACAGGACGGCTTCGTGGTGCTCGAGGTCGGTGGCAGGTGGGGGCACCTTGAGCGTTTCCTCGTACAAGGTCAAGACCTTCTCGGCAGCCTGGTAGTCGCCGGCCATGTGGTGGGCAATGGCCATGGCGGTCCAGTTGGCGCGAACGCCCGAAGAGGCAGTCAACATAGTCCTGCGACTGTCGACAAGACCCTTCCAGTCGCGAGTCTGGGCCTGGAGGAGGGAGAGGTCGCGCTGGATCTGGCGCGAGTCGGGGTCGAGGCGCAGGGCGAACTTGTAGGCCTTGATGGCCTCGTCGTAGTTCTTGACGGAGCGGTACAACAAGCCGTAGACGTGCCAGCAGACGTTGGACTTCATGGCATTCTTGAGAGCCAGCTTGGCCAGATCAAAGGCCTCGTCCGTCTTGCCTTGGGAGTTGAGGATCAAGGCCTTCATGGCCTGCGTGTCGCCATGGTTGGGCACCTTCTTCAAGACTTGGTCGGCAGTCTTGATTCCTGGGCAGCGTGTTAGCCAGCGTCCGTCTTAATGCAGAAAGATGCGCACCCCTCTTGTACTGCTTGGATTCGTAGAGCTGGACAACCTGCTTGAACAGGGACTGCTCCTTGGAGGACAGCGGTACGGACATGGTCTCTTGTCTGCTCGTATGAGGTCGAAAGAGCTCGCTGTGTTCAAGACAGCCCACTGACACACTGTCCCACCAAGCGCACTTCGTCACTCGCAACAAGTTTACCCGACCGCGTTGCCGATAGCGGCTGCCGGACTGTGACTCCGACGAACCTCTGCCATCCCTTCTGACTCAACGTCCTCGCTGACTCTCAGGAACCTGTCGTCTTAAACTCGACATGTCGTCCTTCTTGGCTTCCATTCGTGTAGCTCCCCTAGGGGCAGCAGCATCACCATCTTCTCTGCAAGCTATCCTGACCAAGTAGAAGAACCATGTGCGAGCGAACGTGATGTGTAGAACAATCAATGAATCAGGCAGTAGGTGCAGAGAGTAAGTGCTACACTCCGCCAGGAGCAAAAGAAACACCGGATTGCGGCGGAAGAAACTTGCATTTCAAAGGCAGTTTACTTTGGTTGTTTTTCTGTCTTTCTTTTGGGACGGCTGCGCTTTTTTTTTCATTTTTTTCCTAATAATTCTTTTCTGTCTTTTTTTCTTTCTGCCTGCCCCTTTAATCTTTTCTTTCTGTCTTTCTGGAGCCTCTGGGAGTTGAACCCAGGACCTTTGGTTGCGCTCTTGTGGCTCTTGCCGGACTGGCACCAACCAAGTAGGCCATCGCGTCCGATGACACCGCTTGGTCGGCGAGAGAGCGCTGAACAACATGGTTTATATAGGCTGCAGTCGTTGCGTGGACTGGGCGAGGTGAAGATTTGGGGAGCACGCATTCTTCTTTACATAGCGTCCCTTCAATATCACACATGTTTCAGCGCGCCAGATGTTTCCAGCTTTTGTTTCGACTCTTTCCCTGAGCAGTGCCGTGTATCTGTTTCGATAGTTGACAGTGGTTAGGCACACATGACGGCAAGAGTGTGCGCAGGCTGCCGTATATACCACAACGCAGCGACCAACCAGCGCAATGATCACTTTCATGATTCAGCAGTCTGTTCCACACCAACACCTTTGACCTCACCATCACATCCTCCACTACTGCTGCACAGCCTCACAGATGGCTCCCCAGATGTCCGCGCCACTGACTCCCCGCCAGATTCTTTATGTACTCGTTATCATGCATTCGAATGTCTGGCTTCCACACGTCCAAAACAACGTCATCCTCGGATTTATCCCTTCATCAACCACATGGCCGTGTTTCCCAACCTGTATTCGCGACCTCTAACACGACACCATCGCTATCTATCATCCCACCATTTTTCGTTCACTGATGGTCGATTCGCCAGCATACTTATACTGATGGCTCTCAGGAAATCACATCACGCCGCAGCAACGACACCCCGTGCCATCCAAGTCTCCCCTGTCTCTCGAGCTCAGAAGAGAAAGATTCGTTCTCGACTGCCGTTGATCTTGACGCCCTCTCTGGTGTTACGACCATACTTTGCCGGCTTCTCCTGAGTGTCGATATCTGCCTTACAATTACGCGCATCTTCCTCCTTCCATAGCCGCAGAGTCGGCCCCGCGTCAATCGGATACAGAGGCTCAGCTATGGTCAGCACGATATGTTGAAGGGCAAATCCGACATGTGTGCTTTCCTGAACCAGGCAAGGGACATCGGCGTAAAGAAAGATCCATCATCTATGAGAGTCGTTCCTTATCACGGGGCCGCACCCTCTCGAACCAAGTATACTTATGTTCGAGAGCTCTATCCTATGGCTGGCTTGCATTGGAGTTTGGATCAGTGACCAACTCCATATCTCACGTTCGTGAAACTGACCAGAGCTATGGGTCACTAAGATCGAGCCAGGGAAAAAGAGAGGAACATATTATGTTTGAGTGTCAGGGACTACTGTCTGCCAACAAAAAGTAGACGGATCATGCCCTGGTATGCAATAATTAACATGTTCATTTTCGAGCTACCTAACGAACACATCGTTTCCCTCGGCTTGACTAACATGTTCCGGCTTAACCCCATCTTGCAGCCATCGCTCGCAATTACTGTCCTCTTCTTGCAGTCTTCAGCTGTGCAGTATTTTGTCATACGAGCGAGCCTTGATAAATTTGCCGGATAGCGTCCTGCAAGCATCATCTCTCTACAATCGTTCACACCAGCAAACGTCTTCATCAAGGCATGTGTACGCGAGCCGAGCGAATCGTGACTATATTCGAGCACTTGTTGAACAAAAGGTAGTTGTCAAGTTTGTTCCAAGCTGTCGAGACGATTCGGACGCGGAACGAGGCACGTTCGGCTGGATATAGCAATGTGTCACACCGGTCGATCATTCCAACATTGAAAGAGCGACCATTACCACCGACCTCGTCCTCGATCTACACAGATCAATCGATGTTTCCCAGCGTCTTGTTCTTAGGAAAGTCCTTCTGGCTGGTTTAGTCGCTGCATGTAGTCCTTCGTCTTATATCGTTCTGTCATTCTGCAAGTATTGATATACTTGGAATGTACGACTCAAACGCCTTCAACAAGGCGTGTCGAGTCCGACCGAGGAATGTCTTGATGCTGAGCCATCGACAACTTCTTCGCCATTTCGTGCCAGACGACGCGCGATGGAGGCGATGGAAGATCGTAATGTGCTGTTCTGCCGTTCGAGGCATAAGTGACGTCGCTGGCTGCTGGTGATGCGCCGGCTTCACTCGCTGAGTAGGGAAAGAGCGACTGTAGCTGCTCCAACTTGTTCTGCAGAATGTCCTTTTGAACCGGGTCAAAGCTTGGCAGAGAAAACAAGAAGCCGATCAAAAAGGTGAAATCGTCGACTCGACCGGCCGTCTCCTGAACTGTAGTCGCGGGAACAGTGATGATGACGTTGGCGATTGTGTCTGTCAGCTCGAATAGTTTCTGTTGGATGCCTGAGCCGTGAATCTCGATTGCTTGGCGGGAGAACCTTGTCATGAGTGCTCGTAACTGTATTGACAACCGCACTGGGAACGATAATGACAGAGATTCTTTCGACGAAACCGAGCTTAGCAAGCATTTCGACATGGCCATCTGCCATACCAACATTCGCATCCAGTGTTTGGTGACGATCAAGTCCGCCTGTTGCATATCTGTCAGGGGCGTTACACCGACATGAGCTTCGTTTGCGACTGGTTCCTCATCAATCTCTTTGTGTTTGCTGTCAATCCATTCTCGTGTCACGGTTGTGGTGCCGAACCAGTTGGCGAGAAAGCCTTCGTCAATGAGACGGAAGAGACGGATGATCTGCAGGAATCCTTCGTGTACGCCAGGAGGTATTGATGGATCAAACTCAGGAAGATCAGGTAAAGGCGGCAAGACTACAGGCCGATAGTTGGATATGGCCAGATATCTTTCGTGGATAAAGACTTCCCAGTACAATCTCTGCCTGCGAGCACGCTCGCTTGAGTTGAGCTTCTCCATAACTTCTGGGTGGCCGATTTGTAGCATTTGGATCATGGTGATGGACTCGCGAACGTAGTAGAACGACATGTCCATGTTGGCAAGACACATGAGGGAGATGTGGGCGAACTGACTGATCATGACCCTTCGAACAGACATTTTCTCGTCAAATGCGATAGCTGCTCTGGCCTTGATGAGTTCCTCGAGCCAAAATCTCACTTGCGACTGAGAATCAATCGAGGTGTCCGGGCTTTTGTTGGTCAAAGCAATTGTGATGGCTGTGTAAGCATATACAAAGGTTTTTGCTTCTGCGCTTTGGTCCATCTCTCTAATTGACGCAAGCACATCGTCGACGGTCATGATCGGGTTGACAGGATAGACCGACACGTCATAATCATCCAAGAAACTAGTAAAGAAAGAGGTATCATGGTTGATCACGGAGGGCGACGGCTGAGCTGGGCTGGAGTCTGAGATTTCGGCGCGTCCGTTGGTGGTTTCTTTGTATTGCGCGATGAGTTTTCCACGTTTCAGAGTCTTTGTTCTTGGTTTGGGCGCGGAATAGACGCAGCGGAGGTTGAGATGACTGCATTGCTGGCATTTTGCTTGACCGTTGCATTTGACCTTTCTGAGTTTACAAGCATCGCAGGCTTGATTCGTCCGACGAGTAGGTGGTAATGAAAAGGACGTATTATCCATTTCGGTATGCATAGCTATGTGGAGTGAGAGAAGAGCGACAGGAAGGTCATCATCGCAGCCTCACGAAACACCCCAGTTTTTGCGGAGACCGGACGGACGCGCATCAGCCAGCTCGCGCATTGACCTCGGCCCGCTATGTCAACGCTCTCTCATCAACCGGTCACCATCTTCAACGTCCAGGGCTACACAATTGTCATGCTATAGGTGCTTGGCTGATTAGTTACCTCCCAATCCTTGGCCTCGTCGACAAATCGTAAGGCCTCGTCCTGGACGCAGGGGTGTACTTACCGTTGACCTGCATCCCCACCCTGTCGGCGGCTCAGGCAGCCAGGTACTTCTAGTATGCTATGAGATTCTTGTGATCCAATCATCTTCCAGCTTCGTCAACAAGATATGTTGTTCTATTCGGCATGCAGGATCTGGGAAGGACTCTGGTCCCTACGTTGATGTTGTACAGAGTGCGAGACTGACCTGCTGGACCAGAGGCTGAATGACTTACCCCTCAGCCAGCCTGAACCAGATGGCACAGGCACCGCAAAGGCTGCCGTCCGGTCAGTATATACATCTTCTTCTCAAATCGGGAACTTCGGCGTTCACAAGTCTCTATACATTCGGTGAACTATGAGTTTTGGCCACTCCGGACATTCATTTCGCTTGCTAACCTTCAAAATCAATACCAACTTCTCAGCATTCTACGCTACCCAACCTCGGCGACCTCATTAATTTGCGGATACCATATGATGTATCAGATGTGCGGGTAGCTGCTTGACCCTGTCCTGCATCGTCACCTTTGCTTGCATGGGTTGACACTTGACACGGGCGTACAATACGGCAAGAACCCGTTAGTCGAGCTGGCAGCGCGTTTGTTGCCTACTTGATACTCAACCACGATCGACGAGTATCACAAAAGGTTCTAGGATGGATAATGCAGCCATTCATGCGATACCAACCAACCACACCATAGCCAAAGTTCACCGCCAGCTTGCAACAGCCGTGATGTATTCAGTCGTATGCTTCACCATCGAGCCGGGCAATCGCTAACTCTTGACTTTTTGCAACTTTCATCTCGTCCAGTCAAAGCAGTGTATTTAAAACAAGTCTATGCCGATGTCTTTTCATAATGGAAGCCTGCAAAAAGAGTGTCATGCCTGAGCTGGGACGCACGACCGTAGAAGCATTGTATCCATGGTTGGATGTGCTGTAGCAAGCGTCTCATCCTGTAGGTCCCCGACGGATCGGCGAGCAGAAGAAACTAGTCCCTTCCGGGACAGTGTTGTCGCTGTATTGTACTGTCGACCCGGTTCTTGAAAAGAGTTGTTGTTTGCTTCCCCTTGCACCCTCTCTTCCCCCTTCCACCTTTGTATCTTTTCATCATCTTCATCCATGCTCAACAAAATGTCTGTCAATGTGTCTTCGGACACAGAAAGACAGGCTAGCCATGAGCTCTACATGTTCAATGATGTTGTCCACTCTCTATCATGGTCGAACATCACACTGACCGTCGAGGACCGCTTGACGAAGGAATCCAAGGACTTGGTCAGCAATGTTGGTGGCCATGTCAAGGCTGGTAAGTCTTTGGCTACCCTTCTCCAGGAAACGATTCCACTAACACCGTGTCAAGGGGAGGTTTTGGCACTTATGGGCCCTTCCGGCAGTGGAAAGACAACTCTGCTGAACATCCTTGCTGGTCGTACCTCTGGAACTACTGGAACTGTGGCCGTCAATGACGCTCGCGTATCAGCTCCGGTCTACAAGAAGCTTACGTCTTTTGTCGAGCAAGAGGATGCGCTTATAGGCTCGCTGACTGTCCGGGAGACTATGAACTTCGCAGCTCGTCTTGCCCTCCCTAGGTATGCTTAGCACCTCTCTGAGACCGACACGTACCACTGACACAGCAAGATCTATCTTGAAGAACGAGAAGGGTAGCAGAGTCCAGAGCTTGATCAACAGCTTTGGTCTCACAAAGCAGGCTGATACTCTGATCGGCACACCCATCCGCAAGGGTATCTCAGGAGGCCAGAAGAGACGTGTCAGCGTCGCGAGTCAACTGATCACCGCACCAAGAGTTCTCTTTCTCGACGAGCCCACCAGCGGACTTGACTCTGTGGCCAGCTTCGAGGTCATCTCCTTGCTGAAGAAGTATGCTCAGCAGCACCAGCTCATCGTTGTAGCCAGCATCCACCAGCCCTCAGCCGCCACATTCAAGCTCTTTGACAAGCTGCTGCTGCTGTCTCAAGGCCAGACTTGTTACTCTGGTCCTACTTCAGGTGTTGCACCCTACTTTGCCAGTCTCGGCATGCCGGTTCCAGATCTGATGAACCCTTCGGAGCACATTCTCGACCTGACAAACACCGACTTCGAACCAGACGGTGATGAGGATAATACTGCCACCCAGCGTCTTCTCACTATCCAGTCTGCATGGAAGGCGCATGACAAATCTCAGAACAGGGTGTCTTCTAGACTCGAGAAAAGCGAGACTTTGACAGGCTCTCAGGGGCCTGGTATGGCTCATGATCTGGGTATACCTATTACCCTGCTGCACCGTCTCTTCCTCAAATCATATCGCGACATTGTCACCTACTGGATTCGCGTCGCCATGTACATGGGCCTTGCAATCATGATGGGCACTGTCTGGCTCCGGCTCAGTACCATCCAAAAAGACATTCAGTCTTTCGTCAATGCACTCTTCTTCGGTAGTGCCTTCCTGAGCTTCATGGCTGTCGCTTACGTGCCTGCTTTCCTCGAGGACAGGGCAATCTTTGTCAAGGAGCGTGCCAACGGCCTATACGGACCCCTCTCATTTGTCGTGTCCAACTTCCTCATCGGCCTGCCCTTTCTCTTCCTCATATCCATCCTCTTCGCTGCCGTCACATACTGGCTCATCAACTTCCGGCCCGATGCCACTGCCTTCTTCATCCACGTCATGTGGCTTTTCCTCGACTTGGTCGCGGCTGAGAGCCTGGTCGTCCTCGTCTCATCGCTCTTTCCCAACTTCATCATCGCCCTCGCCCTCGTGGCGTTCACCAATGGCCTCTGGATGTCGGTAGGCGGGTTCCTCGTGCCCACTGGAAGCCTCAATGTGTTTTGGCGTTATGTCTTTCACTACATCGACTACCAGGCCTATGTCTTTCGCGGCATGATGGTCAATGAGTTTGACGGCCGCACCTATCGCTGTGCTGGCAATGTTGTTACTGGATGTTCTTGTGCCTATGAGAGTGAACTCTCGGGTCAGTGCAAGATTGATGGTCGGGCTGTGCTGCAATACTATGACTATCCCACTGGTCAGTTGGGCAAGACTGTCGGTATCATGGTTGGCATCATTGTCGTCTACCGTGTGCTTGGGTACCTGGCCTTGCGCTTCAGAAAGTAGTGTCAGATTATGCAGTGTTGTAAGACAGCACGATCGTGTTCGGTCATTAGACGGCCTGTAGCACTTGTTGTTCTCTCCTTCCTTCTTTCTTGCACAGCCTCTTCGATCACGTTATGGTTTTCGAACGGATGGTATGTAAAGCTAGCTTTTAATCTAGCAAATAACACAGCGTGTCTTTCATTCGAGATATCTCTTTTTGGTACATCTGCAGCTCCCATGTCGTCAAGCTTGGAGGTTGCAAAATTCCTTAGTCCTATCCTCTACTTTTTCAAGTCTGCTCTTCTAAACTCTCCACAGCAAGTGCCATAAGCAGCGCAATTCCACGCCCATCTCTCAAAGCCTCGTAGATCACGCTGATCCTGCTACCAATAGTTTTGCGCGGCTCATCTACGTTGACACCAGGAGGGAGCGGCTGGGTAGGATGTTCAATCAAGCCGCGGTGCAGGGCTACGCTGAGGTCGGTACGGACAAAGTTGTACATACGCTTCGCTGCGCTTCCTAGATAACTCGGGGTGGTTTCGAGGTGAGTTTCGAACAGACGCTGCCTGTCATGTTCATATTGGACTTGCATCTGGGTTTGCAGTTCAATCGTGAAATTTATCAGGTCGGCGGAACTAACAAGTACAGCAGGTGAGGCGTTGGCGAACACGTTGACGAGATCCAGAATAACGGCATCGGCAGTGGTTTTGCATCTTTGGTCGAGATCAGCGGTGTTGGTAGTAGGCCACACGGCGCTGATACGTGAGAAGATTGCGGCGCTGATTGTGTCTCGCAAGTCTTGGGGTACGTAGAAGTTGCTGCAGTTCCAAACCATATTGTGAATATTCTCCTCCATGGATGTGAGGAACTCAATCTGCAAAACACGCAGGTCCAGAGCCTGGCAGAGCACAAACAGATGGGCAGCTACCATCATGTAAAGCGTGTCGAGTGCTTGCAATGTGTATCTTGAAGATATGAGAGCTAAACTGTTGATGGCCTGGTTATGCATTTCGGCTGATTGAACGTAGTTTCCAACAGGATTGGCCAGAAAACCTAGCTCGGATTGATAGGAAGCCATGTTGATATCGATTCCCTTGCACGTGAACGACAATGAGGGGTCGTCTGCACACAAGTTCGCTGGCAATCCACCATTGAGCATGGGGTTGATGACTTCGGTCGCCTGGTAAAAGAGCATCTTACCCAATCGCTCCAAGCAGAGACGCGTCTTGTCCATGGCAGAAGTCACTACAGCTGCTTGAAAATTGCCTCCATGTAGGATATGGTCTGACTCAACGTCCATCAAGGGGTTGTCGGTAGTGGAACTAAGCTCTTGATGGATCTGAGAAATGGCGAGCCTAAGATCCTCGATCTGAGGTCCAATCCACTGGGATGCAGTCCTCAAGGGATAACGATCCTGGCAGAGGCCAGTCAATCTTGTGTCCTTAGGCGATCCAACACACTTTGCTAGTTTGGAACCTTGGAGAAAGGCGAGAATGTTTGCAGCCGATTCGATCTGACCATAATGAGGACGCATGTTGGCAATCTGAGGCCAGAAGGGTTCCGCGGAACCTTGCATTGCCTCCACACTCATTGCAGTCAAAATCTGTGACAAGACTGCAACATCTCGGGCTTGTTGTAAGGCAAGAGATGCTGTTGCGGCAGAGAATGCTGTTCCATTCAGAAGACCCAATCCTTCCTTAGGCTGAAAAATGATGGGCTCAATGCCAGCATCCTTCAACGCATCTGCCGCTGACAACACTTTGCCATTGGCGACCCTGACATAGATGTCGGGAGAGCCCTCGATGGCTCCAGCAATGTATGACAGAGGACTCAGATCTCCACTGGCCGAGATGCTGCCTCTGAGCGGTACCACCGGGATGATGTTCTTGTTGAGGAGTTGAAGAATGGCTTTCGCAACTGACATACGTACACCAGAGTGTCCTCTGATGATCGAGTTGCATCTGATGAGCATGCTCGCTCTCACCCAACTTGGTGGCATAGAGTTTGTGCTAAAGTCTACGTCAACGTCTCGGGGTATCAAAGGAGCACTCGTTGCCGATGTATCTTGGGGACGACCAATATCGTGGCTCGTGAGTATGCCAGAGTTTTGATGCTGGATCAGTGCTCTCTGAAGGTCTTCCAAGTTGTTGGTTCTTGTCGTTGCGCTTCCTCCAAATCCGGTAGAGACACCTGTCAGCCATGATTAGGATCTGCTTAGCAAGAATACAGGCGAGTGTATATCTCACCATAAACAAGATGACCAGAGTCAAGGTGAGTCTTCAGCATACGGACACTGTCATCTACACGTTTGTGAGTGTCGTCGTCGGTCGACAGTTGTGCAGATATGCCATATCTGGGAGACACAGTCAGAAAAATGTGGTTTAGACGAAGAGTGACGACTTGAGACTAACTTGGCAACAGCAACGACACTGGCTATATCTAGGCAGTTTCCATCAATGATGCAGTCCCCATCCTCAAGCAACTTCTGGATTGTGCGCCAGGCGAACAGACTTGAATCAATTAGAGGACGTGTTTCCATGGAGGCGCCTGATGCTGATTCTCTCGTATACTGTAGGTAGGATGACAACTTTGAGAGTGAGAAGGAGTTTCGTGGCTGCCTGCGAGAGAGTATGTTATGTAAATACTTGGCAGGCGCAAGTTGTTGTTTGCTGCACGTGTCGTTAGCCGCAATTCAATGTTTCAGAGCTTTGTTGTTCTTCCAAGCGTACGATTTGCTCTTTTTCGGAGTTGATGGCGTAGACAGGGGACAACAGTGGACAGCAAACCAATCTCTCGGACCTACATGAGCCAGATCTGGGAAGTTCGTTGATGCTCGAGAGCTTGTTTGATTTGAAGAAGGAGCGACTAGACTACTGCCATGGATATGACGTTCGCAAGCAGCACGTGGCATCTGTTTTCAAGCGTTACAATCGACCTCAAGATCTGCTACAATTGACGTTGGAAACATGCAGAGTTGTCTGGTCTTGTGCTTGACATCACACTGTCGACAATAACAACCTCAAGCAAAAGATCATACCAGACAAGATACTCAAAGATCGTTTATACCTCCAAGACATCGAGACGCTTTTGAGGAACTTCAAATCTCAAAAATCTTTTTGGTCGTAGAAGCCTTTGCATAGAAATTGGTCGTATGTCTCGAGCGGCGGTGCATTTTGTGTTGGTACATGCAACCACCCACAATCCGACTGAGTCTGGAATACAAGGCAGTCTGAGCCAGAGCATACTCATCCACTTATGAGCTCACTTGTCCGTCACATGCGCAAATATAGGTAGTCAGAATATAGGAGAAAGTCATATTCGTACGTCTGCTCGTCAAAGGAGGCTGCAACGCACGGACTCATCGCGGACTTGAGAGCGCAACGAACGACCTCAAGCACACCACCACGCTTGACAAGGCCAACGTCAATATCTAATCTCGATTATATAATTTGTCTGGCTTTTATCAAGAAACGTCCAGGTCAAATAGAAGAACTGTGGTAAGTGACCTCTCATATACACTTCCTGCAATGTCCATACCGCCCATGGCGAACTTTTCTGGGGAAGAAAAAAAGAGCGAAAAAGCGGAAAACCAACAGGAAAATACTAGAGAGTACAGATGTTATACTGTACCGAGTCTTGAAGAAATGCATCCAGATGATAGGATTTCTTATACGAATTCTTGACCTGCTTCGATTTCGTTGAAAAACCAGAATCGAGAAGCCTGCAAAGTCAACCGGTTTTATGCCAATCACTGTACTGACTTTTAATACTTAGACAGATCAAGAAAACATCAAATCTGGAAACAGAAAACCTGAAAGTAGAGCACAAGAGGCTTCCATAATGCCTCCACAACCCGTACAGCGAAACTACTTCGTCACACCCTGGCGCAGCCATGCCGACCTTCTAAATGTTCGCCATGGCCTCTACAGCCCTTCAACACCAGCAGAGCAAAGCCATGCCATCGCCACAGTAGCAGCATGGAAGCAAAGAGGCAACGTCCCCCATGCAGTCGAAAGCACAGCCCTTCTCATGGACGCCATGCTCCTGCACGCTCAATTCTCAACCTCCAATGCACGTCAAGCCTCTACCGACTCTGATCCTTCAGAATGGCCACTCCAAGGCGTCACTGCCGGCACCGCTTCGTCTTTTGCCTTGAGGGCTGCCTACACCACCGCGCTCTCGAGATTCGTGACTGGGTTTGCGGATCTGGGACGCCATAGAAATGGACCTGGGCAAAGCATGTTTGATGTCGCTAGATCCATCGGCCTGCCTCCGCATTTTGTCGAGCTCCGCCATGAGGTCGCGCACGAAGACTTGCCTGGTCTCGCGAGACTTGTCCGCAGTGCTCGTGAGGCAGTCAATTGGCTGTGGGGCGTGTACTGGGCAAAACTTCCTCAAGATGCTTGGGAGGCCGAGGCCGGCGAAGAGGCTGCAGCTCAAGTCGATCTGGAATCTCTAGCGGCAGTGAGGTTAGAAGCTACCGAACATCTCAAAAAGTTCAGGTCGCGCAGGGTCACGGCACTGAAGAGCAAAGCAAAGGCCAAGGACGCGGCCAGCTCGTTACTTGAAACACAACAGCATTGTCAAAATCTATGCTGCGGTGAAGATGAAGCAGCAAAGTGGACTCAAATAGCTTCGGTCTTGATTGACGACGGGTTGATTGTGCCATCGTTAAAACAGTATGTGAACTAAGCAAGACTTTTGATTGTTATTTTGCTAATCTATCGTCACAGGACAAAAGGCCCTCTCGCTGACTCGGCGCTACAAGGCGCTTACTTGATCTGGGACGAATTCCTGATCATGCTTGCATCTGGATCTTCGCTCTTCATCGAAGCCTTCTTTGAACGAGCCATCGCGCACAACGCAAGATTGACGACTACGGACGAGGACCGGGACAGAGCAGACCCAACCAAATGGGCCATATACCGCTGGATCATGCACGTACTAGACTCCGACGCCTGGCTCGAAATGCGTGGCGAAAGCCCTGTACTTTTCGAGACCCTCGCACTGAGAGAGTGCATCTTACACCCCAACACACAATGGAGCCACGAACTAGCCGAGGAGATTCTCGAGGACGCCGAGATGGATGTTCGAACTACTTGGAAGAGTTTGGTGAAAGCTAGCGCCTTGGTGAGCGACCACGACGCGGATTCCGAGGAGGACACAGAAAAGGAGACGAAGAGGACAGATGACGTGAAGATGGAAGATGTCCCTTCAGAGCATGGTGGTTGGCGACGAGAGACGGGAGCGTGGGGGTGTGTGCCGATCGGTACCGTGGCAGAGTAAGATATGGCCAGAGAAGAGAAATCTTGTTAGGAGATGAGCTGGCCGAAGAGATTCCTCACCAAGTCGCTTGTTCTGGAGGGAAATTGTGTATGATCGTACATCTGAAGCCGTAGTTCTTGAGGCGCGAGCCATCAGCCAACATCAATAATTGACCCCGATAGCTGTCAGAAAAGAAGACTTCCGTCAATGATCAACCACCTCCAGCTTTGAGTGCTTCTTCCCTTTCTACTACTTCGGGCTTGAACTTGATGAGGAAAATGGTCTTGGAAGGCCAGAGCTCGTCGTTCTCTGCCCAATGTGCCGTCACTCCATCCGTTGAGAAACCAGCAGCATCGCATACACCCTCGATGATGCCACCGACAAAGGCGGCGCAGTTGAGCTGGCTCATCTCTTTGGGTATGCTGATGTATGTGTTGACAAGCGGATCATTGTCCACAATCATGTAGTCGTTGTTGTTGCCGGTGCTGGCCTCGAGAGCATCGGCAGGACGACCAAACAAGGAGCGCCACAAAGTTGTATGTATAAACTGCAGAAGATCGAGCAAGCGGGTTGGTCGAGAGGCTGTACGGGGAGGCATGCGGAAGAGGAGGAGATCGAGCTGCTTGACACCAAGGGGGTACGCCGATTGAGCTAATCTGGCCTCAAGGTCCGAGACCGAGGGCGCGCGAGCTTGGTGGTATGCAATCAAGGTGTTGAAGAGGTGGGCAAAAGATGCCAGGCTCAGCTCGGATGTGCGCGCGCGGTTGAGGTTGCGGTCGTAGATGGTCTTGCGATTGCTGGCATAGCGTAGCGGCGTGTAGGCTGCTGGTGGAGGCAGCGCTGTGTAAGAGCTCGCTCTGGCAGCACTGGGCACTGCATTGGACTGCGTCTGCGTCTGTGTCTGCTGCGGTAGCGAGTGTTGCTGTTGCGCATGCTGCTGAGTAGCCATGTCGGCCAATATTGTGTACGAGGACGGTACAAGTACAAGCAACGATGTTATTAGCAGTCAGACGACTTCCGAGACGCACGTCGCTGGTCTCGACTCGTCCACGCTGTGCCACGCGTGCCCTAGACAAAAGCAATCACCCCAATAAAATTGGAGATGTATTTATCGATAAATCGGGTGCTGCTCCAAATCAAACTATGAGCTGCTTGTAACGCTCTCTCACCAGCCAGCAGCGCATCGTATTCCCAGATCGGTTAAATCCGCGCGACCGCTTATACAGCGTACTCCGTACTTGCTAGCGAACATTTGTACTCTATACCGACGCTGATGTGCGAAACTCAATTCAAACACAAAATAAAAGCACATTTTCCAAAACATGCGGTTTAGCAGAGACCAGCATGGAGTTGAGACATGTTTTTCCGACCGAGTTGGTCAAGAATCGAGAGCACAAACAGTCTCTGACATTACGCACATGACTCTGATGCTGCGTCCTGCGTTCGTTACAGCCGGCTGTCGCGTTTCGTATCCCGCTTCCGGCGTCTTCACATGCTAATCTTGGCGTCCACCGTAGGCGTTTCCACGGCCAGAGTCAATCCATCGAAGATGCCGCATGCAGTCGTGATGCAGTCACTTGTCTCTCCTCCCATGTCCATCCCTTCGTGCTTCTCCGTTTTTCCTTCGGCTCTCCATCCAACCGTCTCGCAGTATATCCAATTCTCCATCCCTCTCCTTCTGCATACACCGGCCTGCACATGCTTCCGTCTGTCGGCAGTGGAGCTGGAACGTCATCCTGGCTAATATAGTACACTTTCACATGTCAGGCCTGCCAACGTCAGCCAACACGCCTAGTACTCGCTGAATCGCCCATCATTGTCTTATTTTCCTGTTTGTCGCTCCCCGTTCTTCCTTGTTCCCTTCTTTCATCTGGCTGCCGGCCTCGTTGTGTCCTTCGCTCCATCCACTTCGTGAATACGACCAGCCACCAGTCAACATCTTGCCAAGGATCCTTCCCGAACGAAAAGCAATCATGGGACGGCTGCAACCAACAGTCGTTGTCACCCCCCAGGCAAACAGACGTTCGGATAGAGCCAAGAGGGCAAAGGATACTGTCAACAAAGTAATTCCGGATATTCTCAAGTCGAGTCCAAGGGCCAGACATGGCATCCACAACGCTGTTTTGACGACCGATCCTAAACCGGAAAGCGGCACCGAAAAGTCATCGACAACAAATCTGACAATCAGACTCTGTAACACGGATTCTCTTACTGCAGCCCGTCGCCTAACGCACTCGTCTCGCCGGCAATCTGCAGCTGCTGCGTTGGCAACTTCGAAGCAACCAACCAGGTCGACGAACGTATGCATTCTAAACATGGCCTCTCCTCTGCGCCCCGGTGGTGGTTTTCTGGACGGTGCAACCAGTTCCGAGGAATTTCTCTGTATGCGTACCACCTTGTATGCTTCGCTTTGGGACGACTTCTATCGACTACCCGAAATTGGTGGAATCGTGACTCCGGATGTCCTGGTGCACAGAGATAGTACTCCCGAAGCAGAAGACCTGCCAAAGCGCGAGCGTTTCTTTGTCGATGTTATCAGCGCGGCCATGATTCGATTCCCCGAAACCAACAGCGCACGCGTTGCCGAGAAGGAGGACGCCGAAGGCGGCTGTTCGTGTGGTGTGAGCTACTGCGACCGTGACCGCGAACTTGTGACACACAAGATGCGTGGCGTGCTTCGCATGGCGCAAGCTCGTGGAGCTGAAAAGCTCATCCTAGGAGCGTGGGGTTGCGGTGCTTATGGAAACCCTGTTCGAGAAGTCGCAAAGATCTGGAAGCGCGTCATCCTTGGTACTACTAGAAAGGCAGAGTCCTGGCCAGGCATCAAGGAGATCATTTTTGCCATCACTGACCGTGGTCAACTGAAGGAATTTGAGAAGTGCTTTGGAGATGTCTTGGCCAAGGAATCCATTTCACCACCAGCAGAGGTGACACCCGAGCCACAGGCCACTGGCACTCAAAGTCCTACTTCGGAGCTCATCTCGGAGCTGGTATCCAAGATTCAGGAGACTGAGCTGCAGCTCGACCAAATTTCGAACCCTCGCAGCAAAGCTCGCCTCCGAGAAGTATTGGCGAGTCTCAACAAACAACTCTCACAGGCAGGCTCCGGACCGGAGGAAGACGAAATGCCACTGGATCCGATTGATGAGGAAATGGAAGACGCTTCCTACCCCGATGCTGCAGGCGGCTTCGAGGGTGAAGAGGGCGGCTACTACAACTTTGACAGTAGCGACATTGCTTCGTCAGGCTCAGTATCTCCATCGACATCAGACATCTATGAGTTCCGAGTCCCAGGGACCAGTGTGCCGAACAAGAGTGTCGAGTCACATGTGACTGATGACTTCGAGCATGTCGGTTTCGACACCGAGAGCGGATGGTTTTCCGGATCCATAAATGGTCTGTCATCACTTCTGGCAAAACAAAGGCGAGGAGGTTCTGGCACCAGCCCCATGCTCAGAGGTGAAGGTGGTCTGGACGATGTTGAGCCACTGAACTTTGGCAATGGACTGAGCGAGTACCTGCGACGCTATTCGGAGCAAGAAAGTTATTGATTCATGGATGGAAGATGGGTCTCATTGGACGGCGTTAGTTGTGGCATTTTAGGGAGCGATGGGAATTGTTGTCGGACGGCCAGGGATAGGAGTTTGCATACGAGATTTTGAGAGCAAGCATTGGCCTCTTTCGTATTTTCGGCATTAGCGATATTCAAATTTTTTTCTTATTGAGTCAATTGTTCCCTCGCTTTGTGACGTTTGAACTCTGAATGTTGCAGACGACAAGATTGAAAAGGCTGGAAGCAGCATGGGTGAGATTCAGAATGGGTTATTGTTGATTCATAGTCCTTTTTTCCTCGTGTCCCAAGGGCTTCTGGGTCGAAAGATGCTGAGCAATGTAAGATATGTAAGAAACCGCACCACCAACGCCTCGCTAAATGTACAGATGGCATTTGAATGCCGGAATCATGCCAGTTCAGGGTCGGGCAGCCAAAGGACGACATCCTGACCAGCACTGGCGAGATTGTTGTATCTAGGGTTTACACCAACAACTGTGGACGTTCTTGGTCCTGGCAAGTCGGTCATGGGATTCATGGTACCGTCAGAGCGTTTGTCAGCGAGCAGGTCCCACACCAACATGCCACCCTTGGACGATGCCGAGACGACATAGCGACCATCAGAGGTAAAGCAGGCGTCTCCTTGAAGCGAGGATTGAGTGTGGCGCAAGGGGCTGTCGCTCTGGCCGAGCTGAGATGGGAAAGGTGGAGGACCCTGGGCGCGATACAGATAGGCTTTCAGGACGCCCTCAAAGGCGTCAAGGACATAGTGGCCTGGACCATTGGTTCCTACCAGGATGTATTGGCCGTTGTTGCTGAACTCCAGAGTTGTCCAGCCTTGGGCTTGGGCTTGGCCATATTGGCTGAAGCGGCGCTCGATATCCTGCATGTCAAAGGTTGCAAAAGGAGGCTTGTCATAATTGCGAACGTCGTAGAGAACAATTGTTTGGGTAGCGGGAGAGGCAATGGCTATGACGGTGGCCGAGGGATCATATGCAGTCAAGACGGCGCCGTGCAGATTGAGACTGCCCTGAGGAGAGGAAGAGCGCAGGTCCCATATCTTGACGGTGTTGTCGAGCGAGGCAGAGAGGAAGGTGTCATCGCTCGGACAGAGCTGGATGGACGTGACCTTGTCGGTATGACCCTTGAAGTAGCGGATGTAGGAGTTGTCATGAGCAGAGAGGTATCGAATATCGTGATTGAGCTTGGTCGAGGCGTAGATGACAGATTGCGAGTGATGGGTGAAGCGCGCAAGGGCACAGCCGTGCTTTTGCGACTTGAGCTCTTTGGCGTGGGCTCCAGCCTTGGTGTTGTAGATGTGGAGGGTATCGTCAGTGCGAGCGAGGAGGAGCAGTTCGCCGGTCGAGTCGAAGTCGAGCGAGGTGTAGTGCAGGTTGGGAGCTTTGAAGAGCTGTCGGTTGCGTCAGTGTTGAGGTTGGGGAGAGGTGCATACGCGCTGAGGGGCCACTTACCCTCGTCGGGCGGTACGTCGCGATGACCTCGCTGACCTTGGCCAGGGGGCCTGGCTGTCCGTTCTCTGCTGCGCCCATATCTCGGATCGATGCAGTCCTGGAGGGCGAAGACAAAGTAGAATGGATCCTGGCTAAGGTGGAAGCGCTCCAGGCAGCGTCAAGCTCAAAATGTTCGGCTTCCCCAGATCTGCGGAAGGAAAGCGCGACTCAGGGACAGACCGCCCGCCCGAAGTACGACGCGGTTCAGCGCTTGGCGCTCGTGCTACTCAACTCCAGCTGCTTCGTTACACTTCAGAATCCAAGAGAATGCTCTAT